>JAWMRA010000078.1:80110364-80135228 GCA_035584735.1 Pseudotriccus pelzelni
GGGCTCAGTTCCGCGCACACTGTGTCTCACCTAAAAAATCCAATGCGCAGGCTGGAAGGTGTAAAGACCTTCCTCGGTTCTTCGTTCGCGAAGACTGGCCATTACTTACTTACTTACTTACACTTATAGTTTATACATATAGTTTATTGTAATAGAAAGATGTAATTAGATAAGCTTTGTGGGAAGGATTTTCTGTAGGAAAAGGCAAAGACGTTGGAGAAGTTTGAACTCAAATCAATACTAGCCATGACCATTTATATGTAAATGCACATGTGTTTTTAAACAAGTCTTTGCGTGTGTCATTATAACTAATTGCTTAGGTCTGAATCTATTTTCTCAAAGTAATTCTCAGGTTTGAAAATGTCACACAGTATTAACAAGGCCTGGTGCCCTTCTTACTCAAACTAGTTTCTGGATGTTCAGCTTTGAAACCAACTAGATTATGCATTTATTTATTTCTATTTAATGCATAGTATCTATAGCTCAGCTCTGAACTAATCTGTATCGAGTGCATATCACATGTAGATCACTTTTTCTATTGGGCAAATATACAGATAAGCATAACGTGATACTGTCTGAATTTAAATGAATGAATGAAACATAAAACCATTTAAACCATGCTAGCTGTTAGGAATGCATGTTTATCAAGAGAAAGATGGCTATGGTTAGATTTCATTTATTTAGCTGTAATTATATTGAATTTTCTTTACACGTTCACATACAGTGTTTTAAAATTATATAATTTTGATATGTTTTCTATGCATTAATTTTATAGTCCTTAAAATTTTTGGTAAACACATAGGACCTTGAGCGTGAAGGTTAATACAGTTAGACATATTGACATGTCTTTATTTCTTTTTCATTTTTTTTCTCCCTTCCCCTCTATTCCTTACCCCCGTTGCCCACTTTGAACAGCACTGAAGATGATAACTTAGAAAACCTTTCTCAAGTTCTACTGGGTTATTTTTATGATTGGAACCACTCATGCATGCATTCACAACAACGGTAATTTGGAATAATGTAACTACTTCCTTAATTGTAAATATTTTAAATTCAATATTTTTTCTGTGCAATGTGGATTATTTTAAGCTTTTCTTGGCAGAATAGGGTTAATGACAAATCTGTTCTGATGAAGTAACCAGTATCCAGGTGCAGAACACAAGTAGGCTTCATTGCTAAAGATCTGATCCGAATAGCTTAAAAGTCAGTGACAGCTTTCTGATTAATTTCAGGAGGATTTTGATCAAGTCTAGTGCCCATAAGAAGGAAGATTAGACAATAAGGAGAATATTTGTTAGGGAGTATTCTAGATTTCCAAATTTAGGAATGCAGTGATGACCATGCTTTAGTTATTGCTACAGATACAAGGCATGCAGCTCATTTGATGCTTATATAAATATTTGTACTGAATCCACTTTGATTAAAATGAAATATTGTAATAAATCCACTTTGATACAAATGAGTACAATTTACATCACTTTAGACATAGCCTCCACTGTGATAAAATGCTAAGAAGGTGTTCAGAATGTCAGATCTGCTCATTAGTCTGTGGATTTCTTCTGTTAAGTAATCTATTCCTTTCATTTAATGGTTGTTCTTTTGTTATATTTATTTGCATTAGAAAAAATAATTCATGTTGGCAGATGGAAAATACGCCACCCCAGGACTCATGTGGATGTGTGGCTGGACAGGAGGTAAGTCATTTTATATTTACTTATGTATGTAAAAAATATGTGTGTGGATATTATTTCTAATTCCTTGGCTGCTGAAAAGGGCTAGAGAAAGGAATGAAGCAATGAACCCTCAGAGCCCTTCTTTGTTATGATAGGAGATTTCCCTCCATTTCATCTAATGTTTGAGCTACATGTTCTGAAGCCTTCAGGGAAAGAGCTTGCACAATTTTCTTGTGTATGTATATGTATCTGAAAAAACAGTATCAGAGGTGGTTGAACTATTTTCAGCAGATGCAACTTCACTTTAAAAATAAGACATTGTTAAAAAACAAAAGCTCATGTAAACCAAGGTTTAAACATAACAGTTCCATAATATATGGAAAACTACATGCTTACCAAGGGAAGTGAGGGTGATCCTAGCTGTTTGAATGCACCCGGCAATTTACACATGAATGAGATTTAATATTTAGAGTTTGGTTTTGTATTGGATTGTGTATTTGAAAGTAAAAGCCCTCAAGAAAAGAAAGGATTTTGAAAAATACAATTAATTTCTGACCTTCTTGACTGGTGAGTTTTCCTCCTGGCTTGCTCTGAGTTGAGTAATAAACAAGAATGTGAAACTGTCTAAGGTGACAAATGTATTTCCCTGAATGGGACCATCCTATCAAATAATTTCTTTCTCTCATAAAGATATAATTATTTAGAGTAAGAGCTGAATATGAAATACAGCAATATAGTTTTGGGAAAAGTGAAAGGAGGGAAATAATTTTTTTATTTTCTGGACAACGAATAACTTTCCCTCTAATACTAATGAAATGTATACTTAACATATGAGAAGACTGAATAAAATAAGAATGGGAACTCACACAAGGAGAGGCCTATTAAACCATGAAAGCTCAAAGAAGAGAAGTCACTTGACAGTGGAGGCAGAACCTAGGATCTAGGATCTATGGAAAAGCAATCTCTGAGAGTGAATTTTTAAGTTTTTTGTAGGGTTGAGATGTCAAATATTAAAATGTTTCAGTGGATATACATAATGTACTTTATAAGGCTTCCAAGATAACTGATCATAATATCTACCTCCTTTTCTTTGGTTTTGAGAATATCCCACTGAATCACTAGAAGACATCTTCCTTTATTTTTTCTGCAGTCCATCAACGAAATTTTTAGAAACGTATAACACTAATTATAATTTTGCTTTCATCTCATATTTATCTGGTGCCTTTTTTTGTGTTTCTTCTCAGGCACAACAAATAAATAGCAGTCTTGCCTTTTTCATTGCTGTAAACCTTTGTAAACATATACAAGTTTTGATGTTTTCAAAACAAAACTAACTGGCAGGGTTGCAAGAGAAATCAAAGGTAGATCTAACTTATAGGTGACACAGTTATTTGAGATGCCTTATAAACATAAAACTATATATAATGTATTGAAAAGCTGTCAACAATGAGAAAGACAGATCCAGTTGAAAAGAAATTCTGTAAAATCTACACAAAAATCAAAAAATATGACCAAAAGTAGTGCCACTGATTTTTAAAAGTGCTTTACTTATTTTATGTATACTGTTTTTCAGATGTGCCCAAGTTTCAATACCTCTGCTCCCTATGTAAAGAACAAGAAAGGGCATATTTTATATAATCTTTCAGGGTTCCTTGTGGAGGAGTATTTAGTGAGGCCTTCCAACAAAACAAGGTAATAACCTTAAAATATCTGGCCTTTGTTTATCCTTTGTGTATAAAACGCACAGTCCTTCCAGATGCAATGCATGTCACTGAGAATACAAGCCTTTATCTGTTGGTTGTTACCAAGGCATACAGTCAGGCTACCTTTCAAGGTAAGATGAAACCCCCTCCACGGTCAATTCTCAGAACTTCCTGCAGCAGTTGCATGATGATGGCCTCTAGGCATGCTCTGGCTTTTCTTGCCACATAACAGACTTATTTCAGCATCTCAGAGATGCATATCTAAATCAGGTGAACAGTATGATTGCCGTTCCTCCGAGACTCAATCAA
Source organism: Pseudotriccus pelzelni (assembly GCA_035584735.1). Classification (NCBI taxonomy): domain Eukaryota; kingdom Metazoa; phylum Chordata; class Aves; order Passeriformes; family Tyrannidae; genus Pseudotriccus; species Pseudotriccus pelzelni. Next base: position 80,114,050 of record JAWMRA010000078.1, read on the forward strand.
ATAGAGGTGGATATGCTCCAATTAATATTTTCTTTGAAGTAAAAATGACTGGTATGCCCCTGGCAATACTTCATATTCTGTGATAGCAGCCACAGGTTATCTGCTGTATTTTGAAGTTTACTTACGTGCCTTTACAGCTCAACCACTGCCTATGACGTAAGCGCAAATACCAGACCATGTATGATTTTATTAAGGAGAAGAACGTGTTACCACTTAATGCATTAAAAAAAGTACATCTGATTTGATATAGAGTTAAATCTCTTAGGAGGAAAGATCTGAGCTAGAATATGAATGAAATAGGAAGAAATCAAGCCAAATAAGATGCTTCTGGAAGTTAGTAATACCTCTCTTGCTCATGATCCTTTCTGTTGCTCAGGGATTTCAGCTTTCAGAAAGCAAAAATTCTTATCTAAGGAAATCCCTTTGCTGGAAATGAGACAATAATGTTCCCTGATTCAAGAGTACATTGACCCCCTCCTTTTTAAAGGGGAAGGGGTTTGTGAGGGGTGAAGTTTTATTTTCAGTTGAAAAATAAAGCATTAATGTAGCTATCACCACTTTACCCTTGCAAGAAAAGACTGCAAAGCTTAACGCAGTTGACTTTTTTTTTACTTTATTTTCTACTACCAGATATGGTGGTTGGTCTTTTGGAAGGAGGAAGGCATTTGAACTTCAAGATATGAAACTGAATCAAACCAAATCTCAGCCTCTGGCTAAGGTAAGGTTTGCATGTATGTGTGCACATCTGTACGTATGTATTGCTTACTTTTTCAGGCTCCAGGCTTCACAGCACTTAACAAATAATAAGTCATTACATAAAATCCTTGCACTTAGAAACTGGGAGAATGTCACTCTGCCTATGACAGCCTACTTCTCTGTTCATAATTCTTGAAGTATTCTCCTGTGTTCTAAGAAACACTTTTAAGTGATGATAAAGCTTTTGTTGTTTGGTTTTTTCCAGTGAACTCATTTCAGAGTCTAATTTAGCTCGACTTTAAAACTTTATTTTAGGTAGTCATCCCAGATTTTCCTTTCTGTTTGTTTTCTATAAAAAGCTAATGTCAGAATTGTCAAAAGTACATTGAACATCATGAAAATGAGTTGTTATTGATGCTTTTTCCATGCCTGCAAGGAATACTTTGCTTTGCTACATTTCTCTCTCCTCTTAAGAGTAAAGACATCTTCTAGGAGTAGCTAATTCTGCATAACAAAAATACTACCCTTTTCTCCAGAGAACCTTTCTAAAGCATTCCAAGGAAAATAAAATCTCCATCACTGGTAAGTGTCTGTTAGCCTCCAGGTGTCATCCCAAGTTTTCACAGTATGGAGATACTGTAGCTCTACACTGCATGCTAAAAGGCCTCAAGGAAAAACCCTTTATTTCAGTTGTGCTTAGAGTAATCCTTTTCTGACTTTTGAGATCCATTCAAATGCAGATGCATTAAGAGTAGAAGAACAGCAATCTTAGAGGAATACTGATGCATATCAATGAGAGGTTTCTATTTTTGTATTAAAGGCAAACAAGATTTGTTAAGAGGAAGCTGTGGACTTTCCAGATTCCAAATTAGAATATAAAAGAAAGATTCTTCTGCCCTTAATATGTTTTATGGGAATATAGGTTTTATTTGCTCTTATGATAAAAAAATAGTAGGAACCAGGTAAATAAGCTCTATCCCAAAATCCTTTTTGGGACAAAGTGTTAAAACAACATATTTTCCAATCCAATATAATTTCATATTTAGTTTTGCAAAATCATTGCCTGTTTCCAATATCTTTTCCATGTAATTTTGTTAAAAATCTCCCTGTTTTACACACACACATATATATATATTCATTTTGATTATTTGTAATCTCTCTTCTACCCCCATATTTCTTATAGATTTGAACTCCAGTTCCACCAATCCTTCATTAGAAACTTGAAGTTCTACAGGTTGTCAGTAAATTGCATTTTCCTGACTGCTGTTTTTTCCCTATGTATCTTTAATCATTTTAGACTCTTGTTTTGACATGCCTGCTCTATGGTTTTTGTCAGGGTCCTTTTTTTAAAAAAAAATGTATTCGGCATAGAGCTCCACCTGCCATCAGGACAGGGATAAATTATAGTTACCCTCTTAGTAAGTAAGCTTCATATTTCAGACCCAAAGAAAATAGTGGAGTAAATTTATAAAGGGCAATGTGTTATCTAAAATACCTCTTGGAAGTGTCTTTCAAATGATACAATGTCAAACTATTGCATTAACCTTTCAGTAATTAATGACCGGACTTTTACTTTGACCTTTCAGGCTGGTTCATGAGACAGTAAATGTACCATTTACATAGACTGATATGAAAGAGAATGAGAAATTTACATTTGAAGAGAATTACTGTAAAATTCCCTTTATTTTAGAAAATTTCTGAATATACATTGTTCTCTTCTACTCAAAAGTCAATAATTTTTCCTGTTCAAATTATAAATACTTATTCAGTACCTATTTTACTGTACCTAATCATACCAGGCTGCATATACTACATACATGCTACATGCATGCACACAAAAAATCTGCATATGTGCACACAAAAAATGTGGCTGATTAAAACGATTGATTATTGGCATTTATTGATGGTCAGCTTTGATATAGCAAAAGCACAACCCCTCACATTTTTTGTATTTTCATGGCTGCATATTCTTTAGTTTACTTTGGTAATATGGGCAAAAATTGCTCACTAATGATTTCACAGTTGCCGTTTTTTATAACATAATGAATATAAGAAAAATGTGTTAAATTCTGCTGAAAGGCTATTTGTACTGTTCATGTGTCATTCTGAAGAGTGTATTTTTCCAATCCCAAATGTTAGGGCTTGAGGCTTTACTGTACAGTAACTGAATAAGTGTCCAGAAGAAGTTACATCTCTCCAGTCTAATATCTGTCCTGAATCTGGTCCAGCAATACTTAGGGATTTCTCTTCTCCTTCTCATCCCTTTTCTTGATATGCCATTTGTTTGTTGAAATGTTACTCTAGCTTTATTCTGGAATATTAAAGGCAAGTAAAATGCTATATAATAATGTAAACCACAACTTCACAGAACTTATATTTGATGTGGTGAGTGGTTATGTTTTTCCTCGAGAAGGAATTTTCTCAGCCATGGATAGAATAAGGAATAGTGAAACTAAAAATTAATTACCTTGGTATATGTATTTTTTCATTCCTCAGCTCTTTTCTGCCCTCTGTAAATAATTAATAGCCTTTGTGGTACACAAGAAATATGAAATATATTTCAGCTGAAATGAATATATTTCCAGGGTTTTATGTTTTACCTTTGCAAACAATTTTGAGTATGACACAAATCTTTAGAAGAAAGAGCTTAAATATATCTTCTGATGAAGTGAACAACCTCAAATGACTCTTTTATCACAATATAATAAATTAAATACTCAGCTTCAATTTGGCTATTTCCTGGTGGTTTGATTCAGTTACATAATGCAGCTTGAAGGAAGAATTCTAATTAACATGTTGGATATTGAAATGTATTGTTACACACAATGCTCTATTGTGTTTTTTGTATATTCATGTGAATATTGGTTGCATTATTACATGTATAAATTGTTCTTTGAACACTCAAGACCTTTCCCCTGCTTCAATTAAATGAGGATGTGTTGTCAGAATTTTGCTTTAATGTTTCCTTAATTGCCTTTTTTTTTCAATACGATGAACACAATTGCAGTGGAGTTTCATTATGTGCATACATATAACTTTCTATTCAGCATAAATCTTTTTTAAAAGGATAGAAAGAGATGGATATGTGGGGGTGTGAAAAAGACTGCTTACCCTTGGTCACTTGTTCGTGTATCTTTGCTCTGGTTGCTATTTGCACAAGAGATCCTGCAGTGCAAAGATTTTCAGTTTTCCTCAGGACACTTAGGTTTTCTTTCACTACATTTTTTTTAAAGAACTCTCCTTTTGATTAATGAATGGGAGATGTAGTTTGTGTAATAATTTATGGGAACTGAACTGGAGAAGAAAAAAGGAGTTTTGTATGACTTTGCAAAGGGGGAAAGACCTTGGAGTTTCTTTTTTCTTTTCTTTGAATGTGGGGGTATAAGAGTTTGAGACATCTGAGTGCCTTTACATGGTACATGCAGGACGACCAGGGGATCAAGCCCAGCCAACACGGATTTACAAAAGACAGGTCCTGCTTGACCCACCTGACCTACTTTTATGACAAAGTGACACGCTTAGTTACAAGAGGGAAAGGCTATGGATGTAGTCTATCTAGGCTTAAGAAAAGTGTTTGAACACTGTCTCCCACAGCACCCTCCTAGAAAAACTGGCTGCTCATGGCTTGGATGGATGCAGAGAATGTCTTGAGAGCCATTCAGCAGAAAGGGACTTGGGGGTGCAGTTGACCTCCGGGCTCAGCATGAGCCAGCAGTGTGCCCAGGTGGCCAAGAAGGGCAACGGCACCTTGGCTTGTATCAAGAATAGTGATCATCCCCCTGCAGTCGGCATCGGTGAGGCCACACCTTGAGTACTGTGTGCAGTTCTGGGCTCCTCACTTTAAAAAGGATATTGAGATGCTGGAGCATGTCCAGTGAAGGGCAGCAAGGCTCATGAAAGTCCTAGAAAACATGTCATATGAGAAATGACTGAGAGAGCTGGGTTTGTTTAGTCTCAAGAAGAGGAGGCCCAGGGGAACTTCATCACTCTCTACACTATCTGAAAAGAGGTTGTAGTGAGGTGGGGGGCTGTTCTCTTCTACTGTGCCTGCAGTGAGAGGACTAAAGGAAATGACCTTAAGCTGATGGAGAGAAGATTTAGATTAGATATTAGAAACGATTTTTTCATTGTTAGAGTGGTCAGACATTGGCATAGGTTCCCCAAGGAGGCAGTGGAGATATTTAAGAGGCATCTGGATCTGGTCTTGAGTGATGTGATTTAGTGATAGTGCTGGGTCTTAAAGGTCTCTTTCAATGCTAATGATATAATTCTAAGGTGCTGTTGAGATTTTAAGCAGTTAAGACCACGTAAAGAAGAGTAGAGAATGTGAAAGGTAATGCAAGCAAGAGCAGTGGTAGATCAAAGCTGCTAAATTTTTTAATAGTGACTAATAGTGCTTCTGGCAAAGAAGATTCAAGGGTGAGACATAGGAGAAATTACAGTGGAGCTCATAGTGGTGCTTGGAAGCATGATCTAGGATAGATATCAGGAAATAGAATGGAGAATTGGAGCATTGTAAAGCTTACCTCACAAATATGTGGAGATCCAATCAAGTGGTGTCCAAGCAGGGCCTGTAGTTGAATAGTATAAGGAAAAAAAAAAGGCAGAAGTAAATGAGAAGAGCACCAGAGTGATGATAAAAGAATCTGTATGGAAGTTTCCAAGATGTAACTGTGCAGATAGTAATTTTAGAAAGGATCTGAGGAAACTGAAATCCTAGTATAGGAGTGTTAAGGCAATAAAGATCTATCTTAAATCCAGAGAATTGCCCACCTAGGATGTAAAAAATGCAGAGAACAAATAGCTGATATTAGAGGGAAAAGTTAAAAATTTTTCAACTGTATGAACAAAAAGAGGAGTTTAAAGTTTGCTATGGTGTGAGGAATGGATACTAATCAGATAGTTTTAAGCATCACTAAAACTGAAAATAAACATACATAGTAATTTGACTTCGTTTTCAGTAGGGATAATGTAGGTTCAAAGGCATTATGATTAGCAGTAATGAGGGATATAAATAGAATTGATTTCTAGCTGCAAAGGAAAGTTCAAATCTTAGTATATTTCTGACTGAGACATATTAAGCTCTCAGCAATTATTCTAGCACATAGAAGTGTGAATTAAGAGTATATTTATCTAGTCGGGATGGTTCTGCATGATTTGAGGATAAAGTATAGAGTAAAAAAGAATTGCTTTCCTTTGTTCCTCAGAGATGCTGGCTTGTCTTGCCTGCCTTAAAATTTGTCTGTATGAATTTCCTCCATGCTTAACAAACCACTGATACTTGCTTGTTGAAGGTGAAGGCAGGTTTGTCCTTAATGGCACAGTTTCATACTCACCTTGTAAACAGTGCATTCTTGATTTTTTCCTCACTTTCTGGGATATTTTGTTCCTAGATGTTCTATGTTGTGTGCCACATGCAGTTATTATTTAGATAATTTCAATGATTTTTCCACTTTTAACACTAGTTTTATTAATATTTTTTTGTATTTACAATTAAATAGGAAAGTGTTATCTTCCACATTGCGCTTCCTCTGTTTCTTCAACCAAATGTGTGTAAAGGAAGGGGAACACAGTGTTCCGTGAAATCCAGGAATCTCAATTTATAATAAAATAAAAAAAAAAATCTCAGTTTATAATTCAAACACTGTATGGTGTACAGCTCCAACAATAGAAAACAAACTGTGGTACCCTGTTGAAAGACCTGTGCAAATTAACTGGTTCTGTTCTGCCTAGTTCACTTTCTTCTACAAACAGATGTCATAACAGGAGAATTAGATATATTTATGCAATTCTTAAAGGTACGTGAACTTTCAGATCAGCATTCAGATTCAACTTATTTTTGATTTACAATTTCCATTCTTGCTTCCAGGTGTGGTACAACCAAAAAGGTTTCCATTTGCTGCCATCCTACTTAAATGAACTAAATAACTTCATTCTGTGGCTGAATTTACCTCCTAATGTGGATTGGAGAGAGTATGGTAATAGTTTTTCTTTGTATTTTTTTCTTATGTTTTGAAAGGTAGAACTAAACTAAAATAATTTTACGTATGAACATTTTTCATAATATAAAGTGGGATTGCAGAGTCCCATTTCTTGGAAGGATTGGAAACTGGAAATTTTAATTACACAGAAAGTTTGTTTGTGTGAAGAATGTAGTACACAGTAAGGTAAAGTTTGAATTTACAGACGTTCCTGTGGAACAAGTGTAAATTGATTTGCTACTCATGGGATATTAGCCCCTGTGAAACTGCTGCTAGGGCTTGCTTAAGTTGGATGATTAATGCATAATAGAGTATGGATTTAAAACTTCTTTGACACTTTATCTCCCTGTATAAATATCTAGGGGAAATCTAGATTATCCTGTAAATTTACACTGCAATGTGATATTTCACAGGCATCCTGTTACTCAAGGAACAGAGTAGGTTGCTATATCTTATTATATATGTGTATGTATATGTATGTATGTATATTATTATATGTACATAACAAAAGAGCCATTAATATATATGATATATAAATTCTCTGATTCAGATACCCCTGAATTTCATAAGAACTAGTTAAAATAAAAATTTTATGAACTGACTTTTAAAAAAAACGGCTGCAGCCAAAGACTCAGTTGTTAACACGAGTGAACTTTTAGGGTGTGGAAATCTAGTTCAAAATCTGGGTTGGACAGTTCAAGTTAACTTCTGTTCATTCCATTTCCCTTCATCCTTAAGATTCTGTTAAAGAGGAATTTGGTTTAGAGAAATTTCAAAATAGCTTATGTCCAATTTTAAGAGTTTTTGAAAAGATAGAATGGTTTTCTGTAGTGGTAAAATGATATTCAGTGTGTTTATAATAAAGAAAGAAGAAAGAAAACAAAAGCAGTGAAAAAAGGGAAGGAATCCAGAGCATCTGAATATAGAAATTCTTTAAGAAAACTTTCTGGAATGACAATGAAAAAAAAGACTAATTGCTTGCTTTCAAGTTGGCCAGCGGTTTTATTTTTCTAAGTGAATGATGAGAATGGATCAAAGGTGATGTGTTTCTGCAGAAAGTTTGAATGAAGTGTAATCAGGTATTTTAATGAGTATTTTTAATCGAAATCAAATTTTAATCAGCTTTTCCTTCACTTCATAAGTGGTACTGATGCCTAGCTTTTTTACTGTAGCATTAGGTATCCCATTCTGTAAATTAAATATTTAAGTACCCTTATTTTTATATCTATCATGGAGAATCATGGTTTGCCATCCTGATTACAGTCAGAGAAAATTATGGTTTTCCCAAGGATTGCAGAAGTGTTTTATTTTATGTTGTTAGACAACACAGAAACACAGTAAGCAAAACAGTGCTTCAGAAATACTTGAAGTCTTGGACTGACATCTATATGACTATGGGCTCGTTATATGATCTTGTGGCAGAATATGTTAGCTGTCTGCGGAAATAGAGTTGAAGAACTAAAAAGCAGTTTATTTATGTGAACATTTGTTGGAGAAGTGCAATACAAATGGATTGATCATGCTTTTGAGGCATAATGCAGAGGGACCTGTTGCAGAAACCCTAGGAAGAGAGTCAAGTTACCTACCTATCTATCTATCTATATGTACGTATATGTTTGTGTACACATATTTATATGCATGTGTGTATACGCACACATATGTATGTATTTTTTGTGTAGAGAGAAATACATTTGCGCATTTTATTTCTAACACAACCTCAACAGATTTCCAGTGCCATATGGGGCACTTCAGCTCAGTTTACTTCTACTTTTAGGTATCAGTTATTTAAGGATACTGCTCTGACGGAGAAGAACTATTCATAAGCTTTTGTTAGTAAAATTGTTATATGTAGCCCTGTAAATTAGGAGTCAGAAGTCCACATACTGTGCTTCAACACTGAAATCTATTGGTTGGGGTTTTTAAAATTTTTTTTCTTCTTCCAAACTCTGTCTATATGCAAGGTCAGTTATAGAATATTGTTGGAAATTGCTGTGAAGTAGCTTGTTAGGATGACACAGAAATGTAGCTTTGTAGTTCTGACTCACATTAATACTAAGTTATTTCACAGAATATCTTTTTCTGTCAACAGAACCAGAGCTTCTGAATTATTTTTAAGTAAAATGTAAAAATAATTTGACCACTGAAAAGAGACTGTAAGAACATGTTTTTTTCTTCCTTCACAGAAAAAATAAATCTTTCTTTACTTCAAGGAGCTTGCTACAATAGGGTAGAGCATTGCCATGGATGTAAACACAGTAATAACAACAAAACTATGATACTGAAGCAACCTTGAAAGAGGTCAACAACTTGTTTAAATACTCATACAAATACTAAGGGACTCTTTCACTTAGCAGTTATATCCTGTGTGTATTTCTTGAACATGAAACCATAAGGCATTATCCCAAGATCTCTGGAGAAGAGAAGAGTCATTATAGACCACGTTCTATATAGCAGTTCTGTCATTATAGGAGTTTACCTGCTTTGCCAAGAGGGATAGATCCAGTGACTTTCACAGGAGATCAGTAGCACTGGTCTAAGTTTGTGATAGCTTTTGATAATAAGGAGCTGAGAAGAAGGTTAAATGCTTTTGTCTAATATCTTTTCTGCAGTCAGGAGGAATATAGACTTCAGATTTTGTATGAAAATTTGAAGAAAGACGTTTTACCCAAAGATACAGAGGATATATGCTGTTTTGCTCTGACTTATATCCCTAGGGATTTGTATCTGTTCAAAAAACTGTGAAAAATTTTTGATTATTGTTTCTGCTCTGTCAGTCCAAGTTGCTGACTCTTGATCATACTGAGCACGCAGAGGAGGAAATGATAGTTATTTGGTGATAAAATACTTTTTCCCATTGTGTAATCTACTCTTCAAATCCTTTAAATGTAAGTGAAGGGATTTCACTTCTCCCCCACCCTTATATGAGATTACTGGGAAGCTTCTCTGTGAGGATGCTTGGAAAGTTACAATGTTTGCTTCTTGTAATATTCATGTAAAGACTGGTATGGTTGTTGAAGAAAATGTGTGCACCAGCTGGAGGTGAATTTACTAGATGGAGCAAGATAAGTTAGCCAGATTGATTTATGTCAGTTTATGACACCTGATGGATTAGATGACTCTTTTGGAACAGCAATTCAGGAATACTTCTTGTATGAAAATATCTCATTTTCTCTACTGTGTGGATAGCCACCTCTAGCTTCATCATCATGTAAATCTTTGATTCCATTGTGGGGGAAAAAAATCAAACTCATCTGTTTTAAAAACTGGAAAGGAAACCAAATGCATTTTGTTTTGTAGTGGGTTATAAATTCAGTTGCAGATCATGAATATGAACATGTTATAAATTTTAAAGAAATGAGAAAGACCCTTCAGCAGAGAAGGTAAGATGTACTGGGGTTTTTTTTTGTCAAAACTCTTCACCTGTCCTCAGGCTTAAATGAATGGCATTTTTTTGATCTCTTTCTGAACTGCTGCATTCTTACAATTAGGTGAAGGAACAATGAAATAAGAGGAATAAAAAACTAAAAGGTAATCTGTGTTCCTTAATCCTAAACCAGAAATTTTGATCAAGTAAAACTATGTTATTTTTCACACCTAACTGTATACATTTGAGTCAGAGTGTGTTTATTGTGCTGAAGCATAGGGGAAGGACTATTACCTATCTCTTAGAGTAAGGCAGTATAAAGAAAAAAAGGAGTGGTAGCCATCTATAATGATGTCTGTAAAGTACAGTGGTCAAAAAAATGTTCTTACATCATTACTTAAAGAACAGAAATGTCTCAATATAGCTGCCTCATCTCAGGATTCCTATTGAAGTCACCAATTTTTTTTTTAAAAACCTTTCATGCTAGGACCCATTGTAAGCATTCGTATAGCACCCTCATTTATTTCAGATTCAGTTCTTCAAAAGAACTGAAGGGATGAAGAGACCCATTTTCACCTGAGTTTTGTTGGAAAGTGCCTGTATAGTTTCCTGAATGCTTTTTAAATTATAACTTTAAACCTCTTTTCAAAGAAGACTGAAATGGCCTTTGGGTGGAACCTTCTTAACCATGTCTAGTTAGTGGGGGGAAAGTAAAATAGAAACCCTTAATGGTGGTGCTGCCTCTAAAATTCTCCATGAAATATAAATTGTAATTTTCAGTAAATAGCCATGTCTCATTTTATACAAATAGAAATATTGTCATAAATATTAAATTCCCACAAAGAATATCTTGTAAAAAAGCATGTATGTATATATATATATGTGTGTGTTTATGTATATATACATGCTAACTTCTGTTTTTGTTATACATACTATTATATTTTATTCTAATTGGAAATAAAATGTCTGGAATGAAGAAACTTAGATTGGTCTTCTATTTAGTTCTGTAGCAACCGTGATATTTAGAATTAGTAGCACAGATCCACGTTGATCTATATATTTATGACTCAGCATGATAGAAGAGAACGTTTACAAAGGAGTGCTAAGAGACAAGTTCAGACACACCTAAAACACAGTCCAGAACCACAAAATATACATGATTAACTTATGGTGATAGCATAGAAGCTTGAAGGCCCTTGAGATTTTTCCCTCTAGATCTTTCCAACCTGTACTGAAGAATTACTTCTGAGTTCATATCACTTTTACTGAAAAACCACAGGTTTTGTATTGTGTTTACGCAGAAAGTTTCACATAGGTGGGATGGACTGCACCACCAGTGCCTCCTGTTCTTTATACACAGGATGGAAACATCCAAGTCTCTGTGACAAATTGTACACGCCTTTTTTTTTCTGAAAAATGGTCAGATGGTTCAGATGTGAAATAGAAGATCTAGAGCACTTTCTCTTGAAGGTACTGTTTGCAGACTGTTAATAAGATGTTGGTATGGGGAAGACTGTCTTGTGTTATGTAGCTCCTGAATGGCAACAGGGCAGGATGCTGTTCATATCAAGCATGTCTAATGTGGATGCATTTTCCTTTTCCCTGTAAACTTTCCTATTCAGAATGGAAAAGTATAGTATTCTATTCTAGGGAATATTCTAAAGGCTTCTAAAATTTTATGAAGAACTTATTTCACTAGATTACAAATGCCTTTTTAACACATTAGAATCTAAAATTAATTTAATCAAGAACAATGTAAGGAAAGGAATAGGATCATTCAGCCTGAAAGGAAGAATACTAAGGGGAAATCATAGAGACGCTGAAGAGGGTACAATTAATTGTTTATTGCCTTTTCTACTATTAAGCATGTAGCACAGGGCTCCTTGTGACATTTCTGTTGTAAGTACACTCTTGCCACACCAGGCCCCAAGTTGGTTATTCCTGAAATTTATAGTTAAACTGTAAAGGTCTGACTATTTCCTGCTCTTTTTTCTGTAGTAATGGGGCTTGTAGGAGTGGTAAAAATACCCTTGTTCTCAGCTGTGTGAAGTTAAGTCTTTCATTGAGCAATATAAGACATGACAACTGAGATTTTTACTTTAAAAAAACCCAAAACAACAAAGAGGAAGAAAAAAAGAAAAAATAATACACCAAAAAAGTGTAGTTAACCATAGACAAAACAACTGGGGAAAGAAAGGCAAAGAAATTTCATAGCTGAAAGACATCTAAGAAAATATATTGCCAAAATAACTTGCTGCTTGTGCTCTCTGTTAGGATTGACATCTGAATTAATTCCTTTTCAGAACTATACATGCAAATATATATCAACTAATATGTATACAGATATGTTTCTTTCTTTGAGATGCCCTCCTCTTCACCTGCTCTAATCGAGGAAATAGTGCCTCTCATTTTATAAAATCTTAATTTTTATATTGGAGAAGGTTAAAAGGTCTAAGAAAGACTTACGTCATGGTGTTCACATACTCTGTGAATACAACATTAAAGCCCCAATGTACTATAAGATTCTCCAGGTTCACAATTTTTCTAGTTCTTGAACTGCTTATGCACACTTTAGGAAAGGTTGGAATGGGTATCTGTCACAATTTTTCACCTGTGCCCATAAAGAAGCCTAAATGGTCACTGTAAAAATAATGTGACAAATGGCATACTGAAAACATAGACAAAGGAAGTTTTAGGACAATAAAGAAAACAGTGGTCATGATTAAGTCAGGAGAATATAATTGCAATCTATATATGTGGAAGAAATAACTCTTTTACTAAGAAATTTATGAAAAGGAGGAGACAGAGCTAATGCTGAACCATATCACGTTTGTTGTTATTGCCTATCTTGCTTTTCCCTTGGGAATACTGATCTGGTAAAATTTGCCCAAAGGGCTGTTCACATGAGACTTGCAAGTACAATCCTTAAAAAAAAAATCCTTTGCATAAACAGCAGAAGCATATGTTTAGTAGGAACTTTATAATTTAGAACTTCTTGGTTTATATGTCATTTATGTTTTTTAAGTCCTCAAAGATGGTGGTTAGTTTTCAACTTAATAAGCCTCATTATAGCAGCTTTACACAGTAAAAAGGCATACAAAGGCAAGAAAACATCAATAAGTTCATTTTACATCATGTTAACAGCTGTATCAGGACAGAGATATATGTAAAGGAAGATGGTCTAGGTGGGTAGAAGAAATTTAGGAAGGGATAGGTTATAAAAGTACATGGAAGGGAGTTTTTTAATTAAAAAAAGCATATACTAGGTAATACCATATATTATTAATTGTGTTGGTTTATTCTGCTAGTGGAAGGTAGTTTATAACCTACTTCTTAAGTTCAAGGGAACTTTTTTCTTCTGTGAATTGCAAACCAGTTTATTGGCTTTATTTAACCATCTATTTTTTGACAAGGAGGTGTAGGGAAGAAATCAGTATACTAAAAAACTAGCAAGTTCAGAAACACTCCAGGCTAATTAGCTCCAGGCTAATTGATACGGTTTAAAATAATGAATGAAAGGCAAGTATTATATGTAATACATTGATAAAATTTTGAATTCTAAATAGAAGCGAACTTAGTTTAGGACAGTCATACTTTGGTTACTTGTAATTCAGCAGTCCTGGGAAATTTAATTTCAGTTGTGTATGTAAATTTAAAAAAAAAATGCAGTCCTTTGTTTCTTCTACATAATTTGAGTGGAAATTAACTGTAGAAAATGGTTGCTACTTTCAAGAAGTATGATTAGTTTTAGTGACTCTTCCATTGAAGGAAATGAATTCAGTTCAATTTGCTTTTTGATCAGTATTGTATGATACAATACTGCAGGAAACATTATGCTATTTAACGCCATGAGGGTTTATTTCCCTCTGCAATTATCTCTTTTTGACAGTCTCTGTTTACTGTGTACTAGAGAGTTACAGCAGTGCATTTCTATGTATGGACTTCTATTAATACCAATGCAATAATCTGAAATTTTTGTTAGTTTCCTCTTGAGATCTGTGCCCTTCATAGGAACAGGCCACAGTGACAGGAGAGAAATTATTCCTTGTAGACTATTTTATGTATTTTTGTCATTGTTGTGTATTGCATGTTTCATTTATTCCCTGTGGGTCTTTTAGAAAAGTTTCAGTGGTGCAGATGATCTTCTCCTATTAAATTCATTGACTAGGTTCCCTGAACATACAAGTGGACAAGTTTAAGTTTATGAGAATGAATTCGCTTGCACAGAAGATAGCACAGGCATGGATTCATAGCTCTGTTCTTGCTAGTGCATTTTCTTCTCACTGAATAAAGCAGATAGTTAATAGCAAAAGAACAAATGGATATGATTCAGATGAACCCTTATTAGTTAACGGAATACAGTGTAGAACCTTCCTGAATTTGTGGTAAACTGCCCTATTTCTGGACACTTTATGAGCAATAATTTTCTACCACAGTCCCTGTGAGAAGCTTACCTGTATCATAATTCTGGGAAAAGTGATGTAAATCAGTAGGGCCTACAGGTCTCCCAGGCTTGGCAATTCCTGATCATGAGCAGCATTTTAAGATTTGCAGTCTCTAAAAATGCTACCCTTTAAGTGATTTTGCTATAAGATTTTTGGTATCTGAATCTTGGAGTAAGATAGCTTGGTCAGAACATTCAAATTCTTGATCACGAAAGGCAAGACCTTGACAAATGTGGGAAGATCTTATGTAACTAGAACTTGGCTCATGGCCAAGTCTTATACTTGAGATTTTTTGACTTCTCATGAAAGAGAAGGCCTGGAAGATGTGATTTTGCTCTTTGCCAACTTAGCTGAGCAGTACTAAGTAAAAGAAGTATATTTCATCTTGTTAAATTCTTGTTTTAATGCTTCTGAAATGATCATTTTCCAAAAGCTTTCTGGCATTATAAAGTCAAGAATGCTAAGTAAGTTTGCCGATGACACTAAATTGGGAAGAGCTGTTGACTCCCTTGAGGGCAGAGAGGTCTCAACAAATTAGGGAGCGGGGCAATCATCAACCATCTGAAGTTTAACAAGGGTGAGTGCTTGGATTCTGCACCTGGGACAGGGTAACCCTGGTTGTGTGTATAGACTGGGGAATGAGAGGCTGGAGAGCAGTGCTGCGGAAAGGAACCTGGGGGTCCTGGTCGATGGCAAGGTGAACCTGAGTCAGTGGTGCCCTGGCAGCCAGGAGGGCCAACTGTGTCCTGGGGGGCATCAGGCAAGGCATCACCAGCTGGTCGAGGGAGGGGTTGTCCCGCTCTGCTCTGCACTGGGGCGGCCTCAGCTTGAATATTGTGTGCAGTTTTGGGCACCACAATATAAGAAAGAAATTAAACTATTGGCGAGTGTCCAAAGGAGGGCAGTAAAGATGGTGAAGGGCCTTGGGGGGAAGCCGTAAGAGGAGCAGCTGAGGGCACTTGTTCTATTCAGCCTGGAGAAGAGGAAACGGCGGGGAGACCTCATTGCAGTCTACAACTTCCTTGTGAGAGGAAGAGGAGGGGCAGGCACTGATCCCTTCTCTGTGGTTACCAATGACAGAACTTGAGGAAATGGCCTGAAACCAAGTCAGGCGATACCTAGGTATTAGAAAACGGTTCTTCACCCAGAGGGTGGTTGGGCAGTGGAACAGGCTCTGCAGGGAAGTGGTCACAGCACCAACCCTGACAGGGTTCAAGAAGCATTTGAACAATGCTCTCGGGAACATGGTGTGATTCTTGGGGTGTCCTGCACAGGGACGGAAATTTGACTCTATGATCCTGGTACGATTCTATGATTATTTCTTCTAATGTACACATTTTTATTCAACCGTTAGAAAAGCTTAGAAAAACTTTCTGGGAACTAGGCTTTTTTTCTATCATGCTACTTTTCTTTTACATAAATGGAACTTCAGCTAATACTTGGTTTCAGTGGGAAAAAATAATTTTCTTTGATATGCCAGTTTTGCTTCAGAACAAATAGCAGCAATTGTTTAAAAAATTAATGGTGTAAAAGAAAAACAAAGGAAAATTTTGAACACCCCCTCTAGGCAAATGACATGAAAGACTTCTACAAATAGCAGATGTATCTACTAGTGATGAATCAAACCTTAATGGCTTGAATCTTCTGTTGTTTTTCCAACTACCGTTGGACTTCAGTGTACAGCATTTAGCTGTTATTTGAAAAATCTTCACCTTGTACTAGTTTTGTGTGCAAGTTAATTTAGTGATGTTTAGATTACTTTGGCTTGAAGAGGAGGAATGAAATATTAAAGGGGCAAAAATAAATGTGTACTTAGTCAAATTGCACCTGTTACTAGAATGAAGACATTTTTTGTCTTTATACAGATGGACTGTAGCAAAATATGACAAAGTTTGTTCAATTAAGTGGTGCCCTATAAGTAGCCATCTGAGGCTACTTACAGTTTGTTTCTTTACCAAAGATACTGGAAAGATTATAATTGCTGCTAGCATGGAGTTTGCTTTTTGATTTGGAAGAGTATAGATTTATTTAGACATTCTAATCAAACAGTGCTGGTGTTGTCGCTTAACCTATGCCCCACACACTCATCCACTCACTCACTCACTCACTCTCCTTCAGTGTGGATGGGGGAGAGAATATTAGAAGTGAGAAAACTGATGGGTTGAAATAAAGACAGTTAAATAGGTAAAGCAAAAACCATGCACGTAAGCAAAGCAGGACGTGGAATTCACTCACCTCTTCCCATGGGCCAGCAGATGTTCAGCCATCCCCAGGAGAGCAGGGCTCCATCTTGACTAACATTGACATGGGGCTAATTCTATCACTCTGAACATCCCCCTATTCCTCCTTCTTTCCCTGTTTTACATGCTGACCATGATGTTACACGGAATGTCCCTTTGATCAGCTGGGATCAGCTACCATGGCTGTGTCCCCTTCCAACTCCGTGTTCCAACGCCCCCCAGTCCCCTTGCTGGTGGGTGGGGGTGAGGAGCAGAAAAGGCCTTAGCTCTTTGTAAGTGCTGCGCAATAACAGCCAAAACATCCCTGTGTTACCAACACTGTTTCCAGCACAAATCCAAAACGTGCCTCCAATATCAGCGACTGTGAAGAAAATGAACTCCACCCCACCCAAAATCAGCACAGGTGGCAGACTTGTCAGGCACACACGGAGAAATAAGTCACAAACAGGATCAAGACCAGGTGAACAGCAACCTTTGCACTGACTGTGTTTCACCTTTCGCCCCTACCCCCCCAGCTTTTCCTCTGTTGCATGAAAAGAAAAAAAGCAAAAATATATAGCTCATTTTGCTAGATTGCTACATGTTGGTTGCACCAAGTACTAAAATAAGCCTAAGAATTCATTGCCTACTCAGTATTTTTCTTAGTCTCCCAGACTAGGTGTGTTTTTAATTTAAAACTCTTCAGTTTTTGTGTGAGGTGAGCTTTTTTTTTCTTTTTTTTTTTTTTTTGTGTGTGTGTCTGAACTAAATAGTGTTTCTCTACAAATCTAAAAATTGCTAAAAAATCTGATCTATAATGTAAACTATGCTTCTAAATTGCAGTAACAACCTACTTTGCTCCAGAAGATTGGGTATATGAACAAATTCTGCTTTAGGTTTTGTCTTTGGTCTCTTCTGTGATGTAGACTCTGCAGCAATATACAATATTGTGAATCAGTTTCTGAAGATCAGAATGCATAAAAACATCTATTGATTATGTTTGTTCATTAGTTTTTGATGGATGCAAACTCTGGAAATCACTCAACAGGAAGCAGTATTTGGTTTTGCAGCTTGGTGCTTGACCTCTTTCTGTTGATTACTAAGTATTTAGCTTTTTAATTCATTCATATGTATTACAGGTATTAACAGTGTACTTCAGAATTTGAAGTCCTGACATAGCAAGTACTATTTATTGATTTATTTTTGTTTTCGCAGGGATAACACTCTACAGCCAACCATATGGAGGAGCCTTGCTGGATGAGGACAAAATGTGAGCAAACTCTTAAAATGTGTAACAGCAGCAATGAGCAGACAATTGAAACTATCAATTAAATCAGAATATACATTGCATGGAATAGATGCTGTGACTTTATAGACACAATTCTGTTACACTGAGCGAAGTATTTGCTAGTGTGGACTTTCTGTCAAGTCCACGCTTTATATCAAAAATGGTTGCATTATTTGTAGAGAAAAATACTGAATTTATGCTGTGTCAGGACAGTTTTAAACAGGTTAACTGCTTCAAATGATTCTCAAGCGTTTAAATTTTAATTCTTCTGTAGAGGCAAAATATTTGCAGAAGCTTTGTTTTATTCAGACTTTAAACGCACACTGTGCTCTGTAACTCTTGTATAGTTTTGTAACTTATCTTGTGTCCTGTTCTCTAATTAGCTGTTGACAGTGTACATACATTTTGTCCCTGCTCCCAGCAGGAGGGATGGAACAAATGATCTTTAAGGTCCCTTCCGAGCAAAACCGTTCTGTGACTCTATCGTGTTTACAAACACAATTAAAGGTCCCAGTGCCTAGTGCTGTTTTGGTATGAAGTTGGCCTAGAAAATGTTAGCATTGGAGGTTTTTTTCCCCATTGTGTTGCATTTTCATTATACCATTTTGCTTTTTACCCTAGAATGGAGAATGTTCGTCAGTGTGGGGTGGCCCTGTGCATCATGCTGGGTTTTTCTATCCTTACTGCATCCATTGGAAGTGCCATAGTGAAAGACAGAGTATCTGGCACAAAACGCTTGCAGCACATCACAGGCATGGGTTACAAAACTTATTGGCTTGCTAACTTCTGCTGTGATATGGTATGTATTGTGTGGTGCAGCGCATGTTCAGGTGTAAATTTTTAACTAGTTTGTTGTAAATGAGCAAAAAGAGATATGATCACAAGATACATGAATAAGATTTGAATTGTGCTGAGCAAGAGCTCTCGGCTGTCATACTAACAAGTGGACAATGGGACACCATTCTCTTTTAATACAGGGCAGGAATTACATTCTTCCCTTCTCAAAGCTGAATTGTAGAGTATTTGCAGCTTTAGGTATGTACACTATTTTACAAAAAAAAGTAAGTTGGCTAATCAACCTAGACAGAATCTTCCACACAGCAGCTCATAGCAGGAGTTTTAGTGCTTTGATTTGCCACTGGCAAAAAAATGTTTCATTTTGGTGGAGAAAACTGAGGATAGTAGTCAGCTGTTTTAAGGAATGATTATATCGTCTGCTGTTGCGGATAACACGAGAGATACTTATAATCAGTACCTTTTATTTCTGGCAAGCATTGGAAGAGGTTGCCCAAGAAAGTGGTGGAATTACCATCCGTGGAGGTATTTAAAAGACATGTAGCAGTGGCACTTAGGGATATGGTTTAATGGTGGACTTGGAAATGCTGGATTAATGATTGGACTTGATGTCCTTAAAGTCCTTTCCAACCTAAATGATTCTATGGTACCCAGAGGTTTTTGGAACACTCTGCTTTCATTCAGACTATTCTAATTCTGAAACATTAGATCTTCACCCATCCATGCTTGAAATCAGAATTGTTACACTTGAACAATCTTGAGGTAAGAACACATTTCTCCAAATGTTATTTACTTGGCCATTCAATCTTGGTATTCTTTTTTTCTGCTAATTCAAATAGAAGGGCTTGGTTAAAACCTCAGTCCTTCATCATTCAGTTTCTCCTTGTGCAGCAAAGTCAACTCCTCATTATTTTCTGCCAATCTTTCAAAATGTTTTCACAAATTCAACACACTACTGCATGATCAATCATGATCTGGGAAAGAACAGACACTGCTTTAAATGCTAATTGTACTGCAGATCATTTAGGGATACTGAACACATGAATATATGAACTGTCAAATTTTAAATCCCTCTACATATTTTAAGTATTACAGGCTGTGTCCTGTATTATGGGTAGCACAATCTTTACTAGACCTGCAGAAGTATTTGATTTATGAAATTGCTCTCATGAGAATTAGGATGTTCTTACTGTATTTATACAGGTGAATGGTATTCATTACTGTGTTCAACAAATGGAAAATGTGTAAGTGCTAGGAAAATTTGAAGGCAAATAGAGATTTTTTTCAGATTAAGCATGTGTCACTAGAGGGACAAAATTAAAGTTGTTTTTTCTTGTACATGCCCATTTTCTGTAATACAGCATGCTTTTGGGGTAAGATTTCTACTAGAATTTGATTTAAAGTTATTTATTTCTAGGCAGAAGTTCCGGCTCTGTTGAAACATACTGGGACTCAAATGCTTTGTGACTTCTCTACCATGTTTTTTAAACAGCTTCAGGATAACTGAAACATAAATCTGTGGAGTGATATATTATGATATTTGTATATGGCACTGAAAAGGTACACTGTGAATTAGATGAGGACATTGTATCCATCTGCATTTTACTCCATTGCCTTCTCTTAAAAAAATGCCTATCTTCCCAGCAGCAAATAGGTAATGGCCTCTGGTTTAACTTGGATCAGGTTTGCACTGTACTTCAGTATGAAAGCCCAATTTTAATAGTAAAGATGTTATTCTTCTACACTGAATATTTAGTTAGACATTGATTTGTTTCGTCTGTTGCAGTTGCATCTCAGAATCTCAGTTATATCAGGATAAAGCTGAATATTATATAACAGAAATGCAGCCAGTCACTGCCCTAAAAAGCCCAAGTTCAGTGCACAGAACAGGCAGACACGAGAATGGAACTGAGCACAGATTTTCACATCTTGACATTGCTGGTTGCGAGCAGAATCCCTCTCTCTTGAATAGTTTGGTATGAATTCCCTGCACCAGTACCATCCTGCCCCCCCGCCCCCCCCTTAACTGTTTGGTTACCATTAGGTCAGGAGACTAAACAGAGAAACTGCTTTCCCTGTTGTCTAATGGCTGCAACTCTTCTATATATTCCCAATAAAAGTTGTCATTTGCTCCGTCAGCACACGTGGTCATTCATCCTAGGTGCAATCACATAGTACCTACAGGATGGATAAGGGATCAGACCCAGCCAGCACGGGTTTAGGGGGGGCAGGTTCTGCCTGACCAACCTGATCTCCTTTTATAATCAGGTGACCTGCTTGGTGGATGAGGGGAAGGCTGTGGATGTGTCTATCTGGACTTCAGCAAAGCCTTTGACACTGTCTCCCATAACATACTCCTGGAAAAGCTGCAGCCCATGGCTTGGACAGGGG
>JAWMRA010000078.1:80135328-80145993 GCA_035584735.1 Pseudotriccus pelzelni
GCTGAGGGAGCTGGGGTTGTTCAGCCTGGAGAAGAGGAGGCTCAGGGGTGACCTCATCACTCTCTACAACTACCTGACAGGAGGTTGTAGCCAGGTGGGGGTCGGTCTCTTCTCCCAGGCAATCAGCAGTAGGACAAGAAGGCATGGTCTCAAGCTCTGCCAGGGGACGTTTAGGTTGAATATTAGGAAGAAATTTTTTATGGGGAGAGTAATCAGACATTGGAATGAGCTGCCCAGGAAGGTGGTGGATTTTCCATTCCTGGAGGTTTTTAAGATGAGACTGGATGTGGCATTTAGTGCCATGGTCTAGTAACCACAGCAGTGTTGGATCAAGGTTGGACTTGATGATCTCAGAGGTCTTTTCCAACCCAGTTGATTCTATGATTCTGTGATTAAAGTCCCTTTTAAAATTGTATCCTTACTATTCTCCTATGACTGAAGCACCAATCAATGAAACTGCTATTTCTGAAACCAAGCCTCTGTATTCAGAGTATAATTTGATGTTTTGGAGCAATAGCCCCACATGGACTCATTATCTGGAAGAGTTAGCTTGTTAAATGGATGTACTGGAAGGGTCAATAGAAGTAGAAAGAAGGGAAATATTCTGTAGTTGGATTTTTTCTTGTCAGGCAGTTTCATATGTAGCGGGCGGTTTCACAGCAAGTGTGGACTGTGAAATCTCCAAGCTCTTCTGCCTATTTCTTCCTAATTTATAGTGTAATTATATTGCAAATATGGAAAAGTTGATTTGTACAGCCTTTCTAGGCAAATTAAGTAAGACCAGTAAGAGACGGTCACCTGCTCGATGTCTTTTTTTCTTCTGTTTCTAGCTGTTTTACATGGTTCCAGTCACCCTGTGTGTTGGTGTTATTAGTGCCTTCCAGCTATCAGCCTTCACTTTCCAAAAGAACTTGGCGGCGACTGTTCTCCTGCTGATACTCTTTGGGTATGTGATTGGAAATGCTACTGTGGAATTATAACTTCTAAGAAACAAACAGAAATCTTTAAACATAGTTTGCACCTGCTGCTGAATGCATGGTTTTCTGTCTTTGGAAATAATTATGATTCAGGAAAATATAGTGAGAGAATAGGCTGAAACATGAGTTTGAAAGTTAGACTCAAAAAGTGGAGGGAGATTTGCTCGCACATTAAAAATATCCCATTAAAAAACAAACGGATTAGAAATGTTTCGGAGAATACTTGGCCTTTATAAGAGTCATTTGCTATTAGAAATTGATTGTATATTATCTTCCAGAAAATGTGGGAATAATAACATAGGTCAGAATTTCAATGCTTAGCTTTGCAGAATATCATCAAGAAGGTAAGAAATGGCTGTCTTTTATTACAGTTCTAACCATTTTCTGTAATTCTACATAGCTCCTGGAGTTTATATTTCCAGTGAGAAGTCTGTCCTATGTAGAATACTGGGCTGGTTGGAGCTTTGTCTCCAAATAGTACTGTGAGACTGGAAAGTTGTGCCATACTACCTTCTTGCTTAGTTTCACATAAAAGAAAGTGAATAAAAGGAGTTCTAAAAAATAAAAATAACTCATTAAACAGGGAATTGGTATCTCTATTAACATAAGATTGTTGAGCCCTGGGCTCAATCAAACTAATGATCTATTCTGTTCCTTTAATTCTTCCTTCATGCAGTTCGAGGTGATGTGAGAAATACTGAAGGTCACTAGTTACAGAAAAAGGCTTCTGAGAAGTTCCTTGCTTATCTCGAGCAGCTAATTGTGGCTATCCTTATAGAGGGTATGCTTATCTTACAAGACAGATGTTTAGATAACGAAATATAACAAATTAATGAGAGAATGATAGTGAAGGAAAACAGAAAGGACTTTCTGCAACATCATGACATATTCTATTCCAGGAAGAATCTCATAGAAACACTTAAAAAAACACTTCAATTTACTGTGTTGCATCTTAAAACTGTTTTCAAGGTTTTGTGCCTCCAGCAACTCATTTTTTGGAAAATTGTTTTGGTATCCTCAAAGCTGGATCTATTCTTTGAAATTCCAGCCTATATTTATTCAGAGCCATACTTCATAATTCTACTTCATCAAACATATTTTGCAAGCCCAAACTAGCCAAAACCTCTCTTATAAAATGCCTTCCAAATTCCCCAGATAATTCTATTTATAATTTTTCCTTATAATTCTAGTTTGAGCTCATCTTTTGTGGGCATGAATGGCCGCACTAGTGTGAAATATTCTAGAGGTCATGATCTTGTAAGTAACTTGTATGACACATCTGAAGTTTATATTTTTCTCCCCTCTAAAGTTCATATTGTTCTCCTCTCTATATCAGTCTCACGTACACTCTCACTTCCTTTGTTCTGCACTTTGATCAAGTGATTCCTTCAAATTAAAGGCAGAAATTCTAATCAGCCTTACTGCAAAAATTTTACATTACTAAATCTCATCTTTTCTTTTATTGTCATTACAACTGTTGAATCCTTCTTGTGATCCAATTGCTGTCACCCTAGTGAAGAATAGGCATCTATAGAAATCTTAGTCAAGCAGTAAATGAAACATACACGACAGACATGTACATCTACTGAAGTCGTGACATGTTTTCTGTGATGTTATATAGGTTTTGGTTCTGCCCACAGTGTAATACCAAGTGCCAGTTGTGCTGGTGTTGTTTTAACCAAAATGTTGGGTTAAAGTTTGTATATTTCAGGAGAAATAAGCATTGGCTGAAAAGCTAGACTGTCTTTTTTGCTGACTGCCGATGCTCCTTAATCAGCTCAGTATAATCCCTCCTGTACTGATCAGCTTGGCTGACATAACAGATACTGCAGTGATTTTTAACAAGAAAGTCTATATATTCAATGTGTATTAACATGAATTAAAAATACAATAGCTGTCAGTTGTAAGTTTAACACATCTCAAGGACACTGCTAAACTTCAGAGTTTCCAGCCTTCCTCTTCTACCCTTTACTCAGCCTAAAGACACAGTAAATGGGATGAAGCCCATCGTGGTAATTTTATCCTTCCCCAGTACTGCTCATGTAATCCTCATTCATCTGCGTGCCGTCGTGCTTTTTTTTCCCTTTTAAAATGTCTCTTCAATATAAAGTTGTGCAGAATTTTTGATCTAGAATAAAGATAAAAATAGCCCTGTTATATAAAAGAGTTAAGCGGTGTGCCAGAAGGGGGTGTGCTTGAAAGAGTAATCGGTAGTTTCCTAGTGTTCTACTTTAAAAGTGATTTCCTTTAATAATATAATGGTCTCTTAAACAAACTGCATTTTTTTTCTCTTTTAGATGATAGCAGATGTGTTTTATAGCCCAAATGCTGAAGCACTTTTGTCCAAATGTTCTCTCTTTGATATTACAAAATAATAAATTGCAACTGAAGTTGAAGGAAAAGAGGATGGAAATGTAGATGTGACTGGCAGCTACTTTAAAAGCTGCATTTGAACATCGTGTAACTTTGGTATCCTGAAAGTCTTACTCATTTCCTAGCAGCTATAAGCAAACAAATCAAATTTTGCTTTAATTTACAGCAGAGTAACAGCAGTCTAAATCATGTCTCTTTCCTGAGCTGTTTCCAAGGATGGACTTGTATTTATGATATTGTAATTCAGAGCAATACTGAGAACAGTGATTTTGGTATGTGCATGAAGGGAAGAAAAGACTGTGTTATTAAGATTGGCAACAGGACACTGAAAAGTATGGTGTGATCTTGAATACTTACAATATTCACTTGAGATCCAAACATTGAGTAATTTAACCTTTGTCTTCCTGTAAACTGAGGATAACATCATTATTACTTCCCAGTTTGTTTCTTACTTCCTTTTGGATAGACGTCATTTGACTTGTCAGAATAGAGAGAGAGGGTGCCTTCCCTCCTCGTTTAAAGATTTGCATTGAAGAGAATGTAGCCATGGATGTGCTGTCTTATCCTCATTGTGCTATATTAACTGATAACCTGGTTTAGGTAATAGCATGGTCTGTAGGATATTTCAGTTCTCAGATATCACTGGCACAGTTCCAGTTCAACTATTGTTGTTTTTCTCTTTTCCCCACCCTCTTTCTTTACTCACTCATTCCTTCCTCTTTTGTTCCTTTTTTTTTTCTTTTTATGAAAGATTCTAAGGAAACTTGACTGCTCAGGATCCATGACTTAAGTTTGAAGTATTTGGTTTTAATTCTGTCTCTGTGTAAGAGACTTGTTAATGTGCATAGATTTGCGGTCATTCAGAAATCAGGATTGTGAGCTGTCTGAAACAGTGAAAGTAAATATCTGGAGTTGATATATGCAAAAATGGATCATATCTGCCCATCACATGGCAGTGTACATCTATGGAATCATAATGTACTTTGATAAAGAAGATGTATCAAAAATTTGTCCTTTTTTTTTTCTTATCCATTGTTCAGAAGACTTGTTTGCATATCTTAAAAATAAGGAGTAAAAACTGTGCTTTTTTTCTAGTGTGATAACTGACTTTTCTGTGGGAGGTGAGACAAAAAAATAAATTGTTTGACAGGTTTTTTTAACTTTCAGATATGCCACTTTACCATGGATGTATCTTGTATCCAGATTCTTCTCAAGTTCAGATGTAGCTTTTATTTCTTACATATCCTTAAATTTTGTGTTTGGCCTGTGTACCATGCTGGTGACTCTCTTACCTCGTTTGTTAGCCATAATTTCCAAAGTGCAGGTCAGTATAAAATCTTTGATTTAACTTTTACGTAACTGAGATGTATGCATGCACATACATGTGGGGTTTTTTTTTGAGTTTGTATATATGTGTGTTTATACATATGCACAGATAAGATTTTTTCAGCAGAAAAACATACATGTCTTTTAAACATTAATGATTTTTCTGTCCTAGTATACACTGCATTGCTTGTTACCGTCTTGAATTTTAACTTGTCTATGACCAAAAAAAGCATGCTGTAATAATGGAAAAACGTTGTTAATTGAAACTTTGACATTTTCTAGACCATTAAGTTGTAATTGGCACATAATGGGAGCTGTTCTGGTCCATTAAATAGATTATATGCATTGTAAAATGTGTTTGAATAATATTGACATAAGAGATAAGCCACGTATTCCTTGGATCAGTAATGCCCTGTATAAATAGTAATATGCATTCTCATTCCATGTACGTAAATTTTCATTAGTTGTAATGGTATTTAAACAACTTGATGGAGAGGAGAACCCAAATGTGTATGAATCTCCATACATGTACAGGTCAAAAACTTGATGTTTGAAGTCAGATCTTGATATCTGAAGTCAGATCTGGATTACGTGTCACCCAAGTTTGTAAGCAGATTTGGTGTTCATTTGGGTTTAAGTTGGTGATTTAGATTCGATAGTATTTAAACACTAAAATTTTAAGAAAATAGAATGATCATGGCCACGTGTTTTGATACCGTCTGTGAACCTCAACTAAGTTTAGAAACCTGTGGCCCCAGGCACTCTAAAATACAATAAGATACGAACCCTGCCCAGAAAATAGTTCACAATGTGAGTTTTAGAAATCAGTTCACCTTGAGTGAGATTTGAATGCTGTATCCAGTTTTGCAAGGGTGCTTATTATGCTGTTGGAAAAACTAACTTTTTCCCTCTTTTTTTTTCGTTTCTTTTTTTTTGTTTTCTCTGCCGCCATCCTTGCTGCATCTTAATACAGAGTTTTCAGAACATCTACAATATCCTCAAATGGGCATTCATCATATTCCCACAATTCTGCTTAGGCCAGGGTTTAATAGAGCTTTCATACAATCAGATCAAGTTTGACCTGACCAGTAACTTTGGAATAGATTCATATGTGAGCCCTTTTGAGATGGATTTCCTTGGATGGATTTTTGTGGAAATGGCCCTTCAGGGGACACTACTACTCCTTTTACGTCTTTTCCTTCATTGGGATCTCCTCCAGAAGCAAAGGTATGTTACCATTTGTATTCTGCCATAATGGGGATGGAACTAATTTTTAAAGAAAGAAAATAGTGAGTTCCTTTGAACACCTGAAGGTAAATAATTCTGATACACCTATCTATTCTGATATTTAGGTGTACCTAAATTAATGGAAACTGCAAAAACCCACAAAAACTAATAGTTATTGTTTCCCTCAAATTCTGATGAGAATTAATCAAAAAGGTGTAAGGAATTGTAACCAGGAAAATAAGAGTTATTCAGAGGGCAGCAGTGACCAATTTGCCATATGTGATTTATTATCATCTTCTGGTTTAGGGGTCATTGTTCAATTAACAACATGGTCAGCCCATCAGAAGATGTTGATGTAGAAATGGAGCGGCAGCGACTCTTTGGTGGAAGAACTGGTAATGATGTGCTACTTCTGTACAACCTCAGGAAATGTTATGGAGGTTTCAGTAAAAAGAACACAGCTGTGGAAAACATAAGCTTGGGAATACCAAGGGGAGAGGTAAAGAGATCTTTTTGTTCCGTTTCATAAAGTAACACTTCATTCTGAGCAATTGTTCAAACATCCTCAGTGTGTCTACTGTGAAAGATTTGTAGAGAGCAGCAGAACAATTTCAATTGGAGTTATTTCTGAAAATCAGTTACTGGATAAAAGTAGAAACTCTGGTGTTTAAGAAGCAACTATTCACTTATTTTTTGGGTTACAAATTCATCTGAGTCTTATTTTTTTCTTCTTCTTATCTTTACTAAGTTACTGTGCTATCAGCTAGCACAAAAAATGAGTAGGTAGCATAGCACCCCAATGTTCAAAGAGAAAGCAAAAAATACCTAACTCAGTCATAAACTGTGGACTGAATCCTGAATTTGTCACTGAGGAACACTTTAGTGTCCATGGTGTAATCATCACAGTATATTTTATTATAGCATATAACATGCTGTATAAATTCATATAAATATAAACAAATTAATTAATTAATAAATATAAATAAATTCATATATATATAAACCTCAAATTTAGCACTAAACACCAGTTTGTGTTTTGGGGGGCTTTCCATTATTTTTATGCTTATGGGAATTACAGATAATAATTTCAAAACGACTGAGCAGGAAAAGGCTTTTCTTAGTTGCTAATAGCAAACTGAAAGATATGAGAAATGAGAGCATGACAGCCCAGGTCCAGTAACATCCAACTAGTTATTGATCAGCTATTGGGTAACTGAGGTAGCCAGGAGGATATAATTGCTAATTAAAGCCTATCTATCAATATGAAAGTTTATGAAATAAGTATTTCAGAAGTTATGAAGGGCTATGTGTAGACTTCATATGAATCCTATCACAGCTTAACAATAAATTCTTTGCAGATAGGGGCCTGAAATAAGTGTTCAGAGTGAGTGTGTGTCTTGGCTCGTTTGAATTTATTTACTTGTGCTGAGTGAAGCAGCTCATGAGAAGCTGAGAATTATTAACTCTATGGACTGGTGATCAGGTGATCAAATAGGACCCAAAATCCTCTGGTAAAAATGTAGTATTTAGAAATAAAATGGATAAATAATGCATTTAGTTACTGGACACGGTTTTAGATGGAGGGCTATAATCCTAAATAAGTCACTTTTAGATATTAGGGGGTAATAAA
Source organism: Pseudotriccus pelzelni (assembly GCA_035584735.1). NCBI lineage: Eukaryota > Metazoa > Chordata > Aves > Passeriformes > Tyrannidae > Pseudotriccus > Pseudotriccus pelzelni. Next base: position 80,142,862 of record JAWMRA010000078.1, read on the forward strand.
AATATTATATATATGGTTTGTTTAAAAACTGATTTTCTGTGGGAAAGGGAGTTTACACATGTACTATATCCAGACATAACAGAAACTGAGAAAAGAGGAGAATGTTGAAGACTTAATATTACTTACTTTTTTCAGCATAGCAGATTAATTGCTCTTGCTCCTTGCTTTTGTTATGTTTTGGTTTGGTTTTTTTTTTCCCTATTTTTTTATCTCTGATAGTGTTTTGGACTCCTGGGAACAAATGGAGCTGGAAAAAGCACAACGTTTAAGATGCTGACTGGAGATATCATCCCATCTGCAGGACGTGCTGTTATCAGGACTCCTACTGGGTAAATAACAGGCAGTATGATCAGAACAGTGCTAATTGATAATGCCAATGATTAAAGACTCAGCACGTCTTCAGTCCTTTATACTGTACTCCAAGGACCTGTTTTTCGTTCCCTTTTAAATGTCTATTGCTTTATTGCTGTTAAGTCTCTGCAGAAAAGCATTTTAACATTATTTAATTCTGTTTGAACACACTATTAATTGAGAACAAATTTGTACGACAGCAAAAGAGTAGACTCTAAGAAGCCTTAATATACATCCTTTTAAAAATATAAAAAATCCCTTAACATACAGTATGTTTAGATGCATGGACATATATCCCCCATAGTAGTGCTGCACTGAAAGGTTTCCAGGCTTAGGCTGAGGAGCAGTGCTTCAAGTGGGTAATTTTAAAATGTTTTCTTACACTTATGTACTTCAGAGACTTTAACTAATTACTTGATTAATATGCTGTGTAGTTAGGAGAAGAGGAAGTGTTGGTGAGACTGAGGCTAACTTTGATGGCGTTGAATAATGGACCTTGGGTTAGATGTAACCAATATTTATCATTTTTCCCAACAAAAGTAGAGGGAAAGTAAAGTTATTTTTTGGTCAGTAGTAATGTGTATGTATATATAAAAATGTATTTTGGGCTAGTTCAGTTGTAAAACCTCTCTTTTCCTAGATGATGAGCATTTCAAAATATGTTTTTGGACAAGGAGAGGTCAAGTGTTTAATTAAGAAATTTTTAAAGGGAGAATTGTTCAGTTTCTAAAATGTCAAGTTACTTTGGTTTAGAAATTCGGTGTTTTCATAGGTCAGTATTTTCCCACTTCTTTACAAAGATAATGATCAGCAGATTTAACTTGAAAAAGTAAATAGCTTTGGTCATTGCAAAATTCCATTTTATGGAATTTTTACACTTCTTTTGAAATGGACAGCATCACCACTACTAAACATAATTTTGCTTCACTTTTTTCATGATTGTTAATCATAAAGCAGGAATGATTAAAAAAAGAGAGATTTTTGGAAAGTTATTCTTAGAATAAGAAACTATGTGAGTGAGCCTCTACAAGGATTAGAGAGAATTTTAGATGGTTGTTTTCATTCATAATTTTCCAGAACAGAAGACACAGCTTTTCAGATATTAAGCAACAAGAAATATAACAAAAGTGATTTAAAATTAGGTAAGAATTAATATTTGGTGTCCTTTGGCACTGGTGGAAGACTTTGCACTGGGATATGATCAAAGAATCATAGAAGCACAGAATCAGTTGGAAAGGACCTCTGAGATCATCAAGTCCAACCCTCGATCCACTACCACCACAGTTTCTAGGCTATGGCACTAAGTGCCACATTCAGTCTTTTTAAATACCTCCAGGGACAGAGAATCCACCACCTCCCTGGGCAGCCCATTCCAATGCCTGATTACCCTCTCTTTAAAGAATTTCTTCCTAATATCCAACCTAAATCTCCCCTGGCAGACCATGCCCTCTGCTGCTGGTTGCCTGGGAGAAGAGACCAAGCCCCACCTGGCTACAACCTTCTTCCAGGTAGTTGTAGAGGGTGATGAGGTCTCCCCTGAGCCTTCTCTTCTCCAGGCTAAACAACCCCAGCTCCATCAGCCTCTCCTCATAGGACTTGTGCTTGAGTACCTTCACCAGCCTTGTTGCTCTTCTCTGGACCCGCTCCAGCACCTCAATATCCTTCCTGAACTGGACACAGCACTCCAGGTGTGGCCTCGCTAGTGCTGAGTACAGGGGAAGAATCACTGCCCTGCTCCTGCTGGCCACACTGTTCCTGATACAGGCCAGGATGGAGGTCTGAAGAGGATTTGAGATTTAGAGAAATAAAATAATCTGTAATAATTTATTTTTATAAAATGTTGCCATCATGGCAGTATTTCAGTTCCCAGGTTTTGTTTAGATTTTGAGGGGTATTTTACTCTAGATTTTAGTGGGACTCGCTATTGGTCCCAGATGTGCATTTATGAATTGCATATGGCTTTTCCTGTACAACATGGTACCAGGTCTTTATTTGGGCAGATGATTTGATCTGGTGTAATAATTTCAAAAATTTAACATCCACTTGAAAGCAAGTATAAAGTTAAAAGAATATAAATCATCATCAAAAACATTGGCACTTACACTGCTGACTGTTTGCATGATTTATTTTTTCAGAACATATAAGATTTTTTTAAAAAAACCCCAAACTTATAAAACTATTCAACAATGCTTGTATTCCTCTTATGGTTATCTACTTGTGGCTGAACAGATAAAAATTCTTCTGAGGTCAACTTTAATGTGCTACTGACACTTGACAGTAGGTTAAACACTCTCTCTGGATATTATGTGTGCCACTTTCATTTTTCATACTGTTTTTATAAATCCAACCATATACTAAAATATAGGTAATGGAATTTAACACATTTAGGAGGCTTGAGAGAAAGCCTTAGAAAATTGCATTTCAGTGTAAAAAATATCCTTGACAACATTAATTATGACCCTGTATTATGGTGGTGTCATTCAAGTTTATTGATTTTTTTGTGTGTTTGAAGTGGCTGAAGTGAGTGTAAAAGCCACATTCCCAAGTTTTCAAAATTTAGCACTAACTCAAGAAGGCAACTGAAAGAGCTGTCATTACACAGTAGCTAAACTTGGGGAAATGAAAAGCTTTGAGGCTATGAGAAGAAATTCATGTCACTCCAAACTTTGTTCCTTGATGCATATTTTGGCAAGTGCTGTTAAACAGATCATAGAATCATAGAATCATAGAATCATAGAATCATAGAATAGATTGGGTTGGAAAAGACCTCCAAGATCATCG
>JAWMRA010000078.1:80146093-80215746 GCA_035584735.1 Pseudotriccus pelzelni
CCCAGAGCTGAACACAATACTCAAGGTGTGGCCTCACCAACGCAGAGTACAGGGGAAGGATCACTTCCCTGCTCCTGGTGGCCACACTGTTCCTGATGCAGGCCAGGATACCATTGGCCTTCTTGGCCACCTGGGCACACTGCTGGCTTGTGTTCAGCCTCCTGTCGATCATGGTGCGCTGTGTTGCTGTATTACTGAAAATCACTGGGGGACAAGTTTATTGCCTCTCCCGTAGCTGAGGTGGTAACCACAAGATCTGGAGAACCCTTCCTTAGCAGTTGAAGAATGACTGAAGTTACTCAACCCAGGGACTTCTAGGTGGACTATTTCCATTTAGATCTCAGATAAATGAAAGAAGGGCAATATTACACTAAGAAGTCTTCTCCTTTTTGTACTTTGTTAGTGTACTTAAAAGCCTGATGTTCCTGGCACAGAGAAGAGAGGACAGTGAGCTGAAGAAAGCAGTTGTTCACAGCTACAGAAAATTTCCTGGTCAGCAGATCTAGACTTCTTAGTTTAAAATTTACATCATGAAGGAGTTTCCATAAAGACATTACATCTGACAGGTATTCCTGGTGAATAATTGGGCAGCAGCTTAGATCTAGACCCCAACTCTTTTAGGTATGAATGGAAAGAACACAATTTTTGTCCTCTGTGATCCTAAAAGGACCAGATACTGTAATCTAATGGATCCTTCATAGAATCATAGAATGGTTTGGGTTTGAAGGGACCTTAAAGATTATCTAGTTCCAAACCTCCTGCCATGGGCAGGGGCACCTTCCACTAGACCAGCTTAATCAAAGCCCTGTCCAACCTGGCCTTAAACACTTCCAAGGATGGGGTATGCACAACTTTTCTGGACAACTTGTTTCAGTACCTCACCACCCTCACATGAAAGAATTTCTTCCTGTTTAATCTAATCTATAGATTATCTATCTATCTATACTTTCATGATGCATTCTTCATGATCAAATAATTAAATGAGTATTCAAAATTATTATTATAAGAATTGGAGACTTGACTGTTTTAACACCATGCAGAAAATCCTTGATTCATAACAGTTCCCATTTCCTTGAATAACTATGTTTGAAAGTTCCTGGTTTCAAAACCAATCAACCAACCAATGAACAAACAGAAAATCCAAACAAAGCCATATGTATATTTTCCTGATTGCTGTTGTAACCACTTAACTGAATTTTAAATTAAGTCAGAAGTGTCTTTTTGAGACAGGTGCACTGAAAACAGCCTTGAATTTTGTTGAATAGCTACTGCACCTTTGAACAATATGATGACTAGAAATGGAAGATGAGCTCAGTCAAAGATGCTTGTTGAATACAAAGTAGAATTTTTGGAAGATCAGCCTACAACCTTGGAAGTGCATGGGATTACAGAGAAAGAGCCTTGCACACTGAAAATCCAGTTGAGTTGAGATGTCCTGCTAGGTTCTCAAAGAAAATAAAAAAATATACTTTTTAGAAGCAACTGTCTTTAAGAGCAGATTCACAACATCTGCAAGTACTTTTAAAAGATTTGCTGGTCTCTGGGTTGTTTGTTTGCTAAATTTTTAGTGCTACCAAAATAACCTAAGGACCTTTTACCTAGAATCTGAGAGAAAACTGTCTGTTTCCATAACAAAAGCTTGGTAAAATGCATAAAAAGCTAATGTTAAGTAACAGTTTTCAGTACCCCTAGTCGGGGTGTTATTAAGTGGGAATGTTCATTAAATACTAGACCCAACTTAATCTTTTCTGCAAATCAGTGTTTCCTGGCATTCTTCTTGATGGGGACAGGCTTTTGGGGAAGGGAAGGCTTCTGATCTGCCTTTATCATGGTTTTCTCTTTCTGATACATTACAAATTAAGTAGACATTTTAAATGTGCTGTCTAAACTTTGTATTTCATGTTTTACATGGCAAATGCACATTTATATTATACAAGCTTAGCAGTCTATCAAAAAACTGTCTTTTTTTTTTTTTTTTTCAATTTTCATATCCCTCTGGAGAAAATGTTTTTAGGCAACTTATAACATTTGCAAACCCATTCTGGCTACAACTGTTATGCAACAAAGATAGTCTAGTAAGAGAAAGCCAATCTTGTGGAGATAGTGCCATTCACAGTGGATTTTGCCTTTTTTATTATTTTTTGTACCTCCTTAACATTGCCATTTTCAGTGACATATCTGTGCAAATGAAACATAAAAATAATTAACATCTTGTGAGTGTGTCTCCATATTAGGGATATTTGCAACCCCAATATTAAAGAGTTCCAAAGGAACAAGCAGCATTGAAACAGTTACTTTGGAAGATGTGGAAATAAAGTACTGATAGCAAAGTACCAGCAGTATCTTTTGTGAAAGGCAGAAATATTAAAAACAAAAGTGAAAATTACTAGAAAGGAGGGTATTTTAATAAAATTTGTTTCCTTGTGTCTACAAAGTATGGTGTTACAAGCCATTAGGAGTCTTACTGGCTTTTGAACAACATGCAAAGGAGTTGTGAATCTTAAATACATGTAAAAGTTAACTGCATGGTCTGCTTGACATTTAGAAGGGTTTTTTGTGTTCTCTGTAGCACAAATGTTCCTTTTTAAGAGTACAAGTGGACTCAAATTAGCCTATGCTTGACTCTTCTGTCATAACTAGATTGCCACCAGTGTGGGAGCTGGCTAAATGAAAGGTAGCATATAAAACTGTAAACATTTTTGTAGTTACATTTTCTGTCAAATAGCTTGAAGAAGTAAGGTCTCCGTTAAATATGTACAAAGAAAAGCTGACACTTAACAAAGTAGTAAACCAAAGGAGAACAAAGTAAGTCTTCATAGTCTTTGAGTGTCTGCTGGGATGATGTATCAGCAGATTCTGTACATCTGTTCCACTTTTGTGTCTGTGTGTGTATACGTGGGCCATTCTTTGTTTTCTTCCCCTTTCTATACTTTTGTTTAAACCTTCTTCAGTGTCATAAAACCTCCCTCAAGTGAGGAGCACTAAACACAGCTTTGAAGAGAAATTGACCAAATCCTTTTAAGTGCCATGTCAAGGTCAATGTAAAATAATGAATAATGTGACTGGTGGTTTGTCTGCCTTTTTGGTGCTCTCTATTATGCAACCTTTGCTGTTGTATTTTCCTCCATAGAGTTGACTTTAAGTTCATAGTGAGAGTGTAGTGGGGTGCATACATGAAAAAAATCGGTAAATCAGTTGTCATCTTGTTCATAAGTTGCCCCACCGAGGAGAGAAACATTTGGCAGTCTTCCTCATGTAACTAATTTATCTCCCATGAACTTACATCTTCCTACCACATGAAGATCCTCCATGACAGCAAATCACCATCCTATTTGAACTGTATCAGCCATCTCAGCTGCTGGATTACAAAGTCATAGGACCAAAGAACTACTCTCCAGAGACGGAAAAGTGAAATATTTCTTTATAGATAGAACTTGGAGTCTTTTGCTAGGTATGATATTCAGCTTGATAAATAATTAAAAATGTGATTCAAATAGCTTGACTTGAAAGGGAGAATAAATTTACATGGATATAATGTCTGAGATGGCTGTTTTTACACTGTATATCAGTATAATTAGTTTAATTATAATGAAGCTATAGTTACATTAATTATATTTTAACCTTGATTTTTTATAATGTTAATTGAGCATTAGTATGCACTGAATTGAATATGCAGTTAAAAGGACAGTGTAATGTCTAAGTACTTTTGCAATTTGTAAATTTATATTTCATTCTGACTAATTAATGGAATTTATCTCTCTGCAGAAGCCGTTGTAAGTGCCGTATATATCACTGCCTTTAACTGCATTCAAAACCTCTAGAAAAAGCATACAAAAGTGAAGCAAAGTGCACAGTGGAGTCAATAATGAAACAACGTTTTCCAAAAACAGCCATAAGGCTGATATCAATGTTACTTAGTTGTCTCTTGAAACCTCGAAAATGAAGTTTACCTTTGAACGGCAGTCCCCAATCACCTATAAATGATGTTGCCAGTAACCACTCTAACAAACAAGAAGGAAATATGTTCTCTCTAATAACCAGCATAGCCTTTTGTAAAACTAGAGGTCCGGTTTATTCAGGAGAAGGCAATAGGTTTTGTCAAAGATCATTCTCTCTCATTCCAGTGTTTTGGTTTCTTTTCAGTTTTTGGTTTCTTTTCAGTGCCAGCAAAGGCTTCCTGACTGGAGTGCCCCACGCCTTAAGGGCTGGAATCAGATGGCAGAAATCTCTTTAAATGCATGAAAGAAATGGACTAATGTAAAAAGCCTTGAAATGATCAGTGGAGGAACAATTTTGAATCAAAATTTTTATTCACTCAGATTATAGTTTATTATCCCCAGTACCCTGAAGGTCTGTCAAGTTTCTTTCATTGATAGTACAAAACTGTAAGATGACCACTCCAAATTGAGGGAAGTCTTCTTGAGTCCTGGACTTTTTTCCAGGATGATTTGCACCAAAATATCATGATTCTCTAAGTACTTAGAAAGGTACAGAACACAAAATCTTCTATGCTTCAAGTGCTAGACTCTGTTATTTTCCTTGAGGATGAGAAATGTTCTGTTGACCTCTTTCAAAGGGGTTCTAGAAATGCAATTCTACAACTTTAAAATGATCTTTAAAATATATAGTTTTCTGCACATGTTCTGTTGGTTCTGTTGCAGCAGTTCCACTGTAAAGGAAAAATTAGCTAACAAGTCAAACTAGTGACTGAACATAACAAGGTAGTCTAAAAATGAAGAAAAAACTTGTGTTCCATCTTGATCAGGAGATGTAACCAAAGTGACTAACTGAATTTAAATAACAATTATGTAGTGTTTTTATAATGATACAGATAATTCTGTATTAGTGTAAAAGACTGATTTCCTCCCTATAGCTTTTAGATATTACACTGAAATTCATTGGGTCTACTATGCTATGGATAAAAAGCCTGAGAGGGGTTGGAATCTGTACTTATATGTTCTTTCTCTCTATTTATAAAATGAGCTGATTTTTTCTTCCTGCATGTCTTGTTTTTAATGTAAATAGCCTAATGACAAATGCTGGCATGCTGATGATAATAAAAGGGAAAAATTAAAAAAAAAAAAAGGGGGTGTTTTTCTCTAGCTAAAGAGAAAAAAAAAATCATAATTTTTCTGCATGCTAATCTGTATTTCAGAAAATATTAAAAATATATTTCTAATTTGATTTTTATAACAGCATATATGAAAATCTTTGTTAAGGAATAAAAGGATTATAATTAGTTTAATTAATGGGATCAGAAATTTAAAAAAAAAAAGACAAGGGAAAAGCATTTACAATATATCATTTACTCAAAAGGTTTTCTGGTATCATGCCATCACTAATTAAATTAAAACTTATATGTTTTTCCTTCCTCTATTGTTTATTTATATTTATATATATATTATTTATGTATTCAAAACCTGGCTAAACAAAACTGAAGGATGGTATCCAGGATTTTGACTAGGAAATCTACTTAGTGATATTGCTGGGAGAAAAAATAGGCATTTTAGTATACATACAAAAAGACCTCTGAATAAAAGACCAGAAGCCTCGTATGGCCCTTTTATTTTTTTCCTTCTAGTCAGATTGACAGATGTAGATACGCGGGGCGGGGAGTGGATGGAAAGGTTCATGAGTTCTTCAGTGAATACACTAGAATCTCTGTGTTAATGCAAACTCTTTAAGAGTTCAAGGTCAGCACTAATGGATAAAGTTGCAAGAAAAGGACCAAACAGAGTAAAAATATTAAATGATGTATTCTCCCTGTGCCCTTTCTTTATGAAAGCTAAAGGTCAGTGGGTGAGATATGGTTCACCTATGACTGGATGCTTTATGGAGGCACAACACTAAAATCATGTGTGTACAATTACCACTGGGGACACTATTTTTATTTCCTGATGTAAAGTGAGTAACTATGGTCTGTTACAGTTCTAGTTAACAAACATTAGATGTCTGGCTTCTTTTTTTGCAGCTGTCCATACTTAACTTTTTGTTCTTGATGGTAGGGACCCACTTCAGATTAGATGTATCTTTCCAGCTACAGGGTTCATGCTAAGTAAATGTCCCTGAAATTATCCCTGAGTGCAATTTGTTCTCTTGTGGCTGAACTTGGCATATTACCAAAAGCCCAGCCTCTGGTTTCTCAAAAGACATCATCTGTAGCAAAAGAAAACCTGGTGAGTGTGCATGAATCTTCCTAGTAAAACAAACCTGAAACACATCTCTGTGTGTTCAACAGCATCTAGATAACATTTCACTGTTGATAGTGTTTCACTATGTTAGAGTCCATTAAATAAGGAATCCACTGCTTCTGACTGGTTATGCAAATAGATTGACATTAATCAATCCATATCATATGGTAAAGAGTACCTTAGAAAAATGATTTAATTTGATTTGGGTTTGGCTGGAGACTGAGCCAGTAAAAATTCTATATATACTTCATTCAAAATAACCTATAAGTGGATATAAATTAATAAGGAAGTATACGTCTGGTATCCTCTTTCCCCTATCATCCTTCTATTTTTTGCTTTTTGTTTGGAGAGGTCTCTCCAGGCATTTATATTCCTTGCATCATCCAAACCAACAAAGATACTAAGATTTTATATCTTTGCTATTAAAAGCAATGGACCATTCTAATTAGTCCACATAGCTTGTCATAATCATGTTAATTTATCTTTTAATATCATTAAAATATAGTTTGATGCTGTGATTCCTTATATAAAATGCAGAATTTGTGTTTTCTTTTTCTCCCCAGTCTTCTGGATCTTGGTAAGAGGAGATACATATTTATATTTTCACTAGCGCTGGTATTTGTAGATCCTACAGTTAATATATTTACTTTGTGTCTAAATGATTAATCATATATTTAGTTCTCTTAGTCAGATTATGTAGAAAACCACTAAGGGGAAAAACATTCTGCTACTCAGAACCTTTTGAAAACTTTTTTCTTTCAAAGCTCAGATTTTTTTATTGTTAAGTATCTTCATCTTGACAGGTCTTTCTGTATATGTAAATCAACATCCTTGAGTGTTAAATTAGACGTTGGAATAAATAGGATAGATTTAGTGTCATTATGGGTAATGAGACACCCTTGCAATCAAACTTGCTTCTTTGCAGTGAATGTAATTTCAAGTAATGCTGTACAGCTACAGGGTGAAGTCTAAAGTCTCTTAAATCAGAATCACTTTATACTTTTTCCTGTATTATCTTTTAAGCTACTAGGCTTTAATATCCTGTGTTTTGGTTTACTCTTGTAGTTTAGAGAATGCATACATGTGTATGTGTGGGCACAGGCACACAAACAGCAACATTTCCCTCTCTCTCAAGTCCTGCCCCTTCAGTATTGAATATGATCAGTATGAATATAATATTGGATATGGTATAGTGTCAAACATGAACACAATGTGGTTTGAAATGTGTCTCCTGAGAGAAGGTTCTACCAAAGAGGTAAGGGAGGTAAACCTGGTGAGGATTGTTACAGATCTGTCTTCCTCCTGGGTTGATCTGTTAATCTTGACACACACACACACATACTGTTACAGCAATGACAGTGAAGAGGTGGCTGTCTTGTCCCAAAAGGGACAAAAAGAAGGCATTGCCTGTGGGTGGTACTGCAGGAAGTAATCATGGCAAAGACTGAAGAGATTCAAACTCATTTACATATGGACTTGAGGCTATGTGTTTGTCTTGTTTCCCAAGGGTGAAACCCAGGCCCATGGCTTTTTTAAAGCAATATTCAAGTCTATTTCTTTAAACAGGTCTGAAATGGATATACTGTCTGCTAGCTCTGAGGGCATTCTCATTGGCTACTGTCCACAGCAAGATGCCCTGGATGAACTTCTAACGGGTTGGGAGCATCTTTATTATTACTGCACACTGCGCGGAATTCCAAAACAGGATATCCATAAGGTAATTATCCATAACAGATTTGCAGATGGAGCTGAAGCCACGTTGAGCTGTAGGTTTATAAAACAACTGCACTTTTTTTAACAGGAGAAACTATATAATATTTCATCTAAACAATTTCAGTAGTGAGGTTTTTTATTACTACTATTTTATTTAAATAATGTGGACTTTTTTTGCTGACTGTTATGCCAATTCAAAACACGATAACACTGTGAATAGTACAATGACATCAATGCAAGTAAAATCTTGGCCACAAAACCTTAAAGAAAATTAAATTGATGAATGTTTCAATACTTTCACTATCACACTGAAAGAGCTGGGAGAGTACACCACATATTTTGAGTCACATACCTCCAAAAAACTCTTTTCTTCAGAGTTATGATCAAACTCTGAAGGAATTAAAAATTGTTGAATGATTCTGTAAAAATAAATGAAACATCTGGGTGCTGAGATGGGAGCTGTCAGCACTCTGCTATCTTAAACTTCACGGGATGGTAGCTGCATTCAAACCGCATGCTGAGAACAGTCCCTTAAATGCTCCAGCTGCCCTGCCAGGCCTGGGGCTGTCCAAGGAGAAGAGGCCAAAGCCATGTCTGAAAATGCTTTAAGAACTTACTAGCATATATGTTGACAATATCTGGGAATATCACTAGATAGGAATGTCACTGAGAGGTTTTGAGTTTACGGATACAGGTGTAGCTGTGCTGACAAGCAAACTATGCTCTTTTTCTGTAATGAGGCAATCAGTCAGCCAATAACAGAAATTAGCTACGGCTATACTGTAAAATGGGGGGGAGAGGGAGGTGTTTCTGTATCAGCAGATGGAAGTTTATGATCTGACCTGATTAGAGCAGCTCAGTCTTTTCTGCTTTATTGCGTCTCTATTAACATGAGAAAACTGGAGTATGATATGAAATTGGTATCTCTCAATTCCTGCTCTGTAGATGGATCCCAAGTAGTAGGAATGGCTCTAGCACTGCCCTGATAACCTCCTGCATGCTGCCTCTTGTCTTCCTTCCATTTTTCCAGAAACAAAACTGCATGAATTTAAATACCTTTTTTTTCTTCTACCTATCCAGCATTTTTCTGGCTTTTGACTTAGGGTCTGATAAGTGATTTACAATCAATTCCTTGCTTGTATGTGAGTGAGGGTTGCCTTCTGGTTCTCTGCAGCTTTTTTTTCCCTCAAGAGATTGATATCATTCCAGAAAAAAGTGTGATTCCTGCATGGACATTGAGTATTCAGAAATAGCTGCCATTGTGTCCTAATAATAGCATCAGGAAAGGCAATACCTTGAACTTCAACTTAAAAATTCTTAAGCTGATAATTTTGGTTTTTCTGGATGAGAGCTTGGGGAAAAATAAGAGATTCTTGGAAGTCTTTGACCCCTATCTTGGGCAATATCCTGCCTGCCTGGACTTGTAACTGACTGTTTAACAGTACATTTCTTGCTGCATAGAAATCATCATATAGTCTTTTGGTTAGTTGTTTGCTTTTCATAACTCCTTCATGGCAGTTTTTACTTTCTGTTACTAGCAGAGTACTGAAAACTTGAATATGTTTCCCTTGATCTAAAAGAAATATATTGTGATAATTGTTATTTCACTAAACGCCTCAACTATAATTACCTGTTTTCTCCATGAACTGACAACTCCTCTCTAACAGATAGGCTAAAACCCTATCATCAGTAGCATCTATTGTCATGACATTTTAATAGACACAAAAATGGCAACATCTCCTCTAGAGATTTGTAGTCATTCAAAAAGAAGTTATAAATATCCAGATATCTTATTGATCTATGTTACCGACTTCTTTTGGTCCTAGGTGCAATTTAAAACAGGAATCAAAGTTTAATCATGCACTATCACTCTTAAAATGTTCTAAACATGGCTTTTAAGCTTTTCTGTCTTAACATTTTCATAATTTGCCAGGAGAGGTGTCTTTGAATGAGAGCTAAGTAGACCTTTAGTGCTATGCTACCTCCCTGGCTCCTGGAGTCACAGACTCTTAGCTATTGTTTTATTATAGTAAATAGGTGTGAGGAAAGAGCTGTTCAGGTGGGACTTGAAGACACCTTCTTATTGGTAATACCTCATCTGCACGCAACTGGAGACAGGTTTTGGGAAGTGTGAACTGATCTGTGCATTACAATGGACTGTTGGTGCTCTAATCCTATACTGCTGCCAACATCAGGAGAGTGTGTCTGTGTGTGTGCATCTGCTCTTGAATCCTGCTGTCACTGCTTGATTTGTGACTCCTTCAGGTCATCTGGCCTCCAAGCAGCAACTGTTTTGGAGGATGAAGAGCAAGATCGGGGGTTATGTGGAAGCTTGAGAATGGAGAGAAATCTGTGGTGTACTTACGGGCCTGATTTCATGGCAGACTGTCCCATGCAGCACCAAGCTTTTCTCACATGCCTGGGAAGGTTTCCATGTTGTGATATGAAGGACAGTACCAAGAGATTTTTGTGCTGTGCATGCAGGATGTCCTGCTGCTTGTGTGTGTGTAATTGAATGCTACAGCAAATGCTGTCTCCTGTCTGCATTCTGCCAGGGGCCAGGAGGGTAACCTGGCTTTGTATGCTTTCTCTGTAGACAATGTGAGAATAGGGCTATCTCTGAAATATCTGGCATCCATGAATTCCATTTCAAATGCAGAAATATTAGGAATAATTGGTGTACCTAAAAGCTTCCCCTTTATGATAAGATCCAGCTATTCTCTGGACAATTAGTAGACAACCACTGCAATGTCAGTTCTCAAGACCATTTGGGGAAGAGTTCTTCAAGTGGTGTACTAAGTTGTGTACGTGTCACACTTCAAATGGATGAAAATGATTCATTTAGACATCAGTTATGCTACTGTAACTCACTGAGAGAAGACAAATGTTAATTGTCTGATTATCCTGGACCTTAGATGATCTGGATGTAGGCTTAGACTATTCTTTATAGGCAGCCTTCTGTGCCTTAGTATCACATTTGTGATACAGAGATCATTATTCCTTTCAGTTGTCTTAATTTTCTGTCTGCATAGATTGCAGCACAGACTTTGTTGCTATATGCTTACGATCAAGGCATCAAAGCATTCCTGAAAACAATATTTAGCTGTTCTTGTTCACCTTCATCTAAAACTCAAATGCATCTACCTCAGAGGAAAACAAATGTTTTTGTCAGTGAGCCCTCCGGACTGTGTGGCGCTGCTTTCAAGTGTTCAGCAGCTGCTGGGCTGCAACTCAGAAATGGCTGGTGCCTGGAAAAAGTGAGCCTATTAGTTGCCTATAAAGAAAATGAGGCCTGGTAATGCTTTGGAATAGCAGCTGTATGGGAATGAAAACTGTTATTTTCTCATCATTCCCTCCTGCCTATGATACAGCACTTCAAGCTTGTCTCTGAGTGTTTACCAGTGAGTGATCATGCAAATATGCACAGATACATATTCCAGAGAGTACATTGGTTTGATATGGAAAGAAAAATACATTTGCTTTGGGTTTTAATAAATTGGTGAGCAGGCAGATGACTTACAGGATGTGTTGCTGCTGAAGTTGTCTATTGAAATCCTGACTTCAAGGACCAAATCCTTTGCTAGGCAGATTTATCAGCAGCAGGAGTTAAGTGCCTAATGTAAAGTTGAGTGCACTTAATGTTCCAAAACAGTAATTAAATGAATGGGAAAGGAGGAGAAAAATGGGTCATTTGCTATCAATATTAAGCTTCACATGTAACATGAAGTTTTACTATACTTCACAAATCTGCTCTGAAAGTTTCTTTTTGCTGCAAAATTGGAAAAGTTAGAGTAAGATTTTGGGCTGTTTAGACAGATATTGATTTAACATGGTACTTTTAATTCTTATTTTTATTTCTATATTAACTTTCTATACCTCAAATTGTTCCAAAAGGCATCACACAGCTTGTTAAAAAATTAAAATTATTACATCCCTCGTTAGCATTAAAATTTGTGTTGCAAATCTCAAAAGAAGCTTCATGAGGCCTTCTGAGGCAACTTCTTGGAATGCCAGTATGCTTTCTCTTTACATTGACTCTCCAGGTAGATTTTTGCACTGATTACATGTTATAGTCTGTAGGTGCTGGAAATGGGATCTTGTGAATTCATTTATTCTTCGCATGTTTGCTTTTTTTTTGGACCCAAGCAGAATTAGTGTGTACAGTTTTATGAGGTTCTGGGATAAAGAACTATTTTCCCCCAGAAGTTTGACCATGGATGTAGGAAAAAATTCTAAGCTTACTCTGAAATCTCATGAATACTGTTTGGTGTGGAATTGATGAATGATTGCTATTTAGGATGTTCAAACTACACTCAGTATCTGACATTTTGAATTACTGCTTTGGACGTGTATAGTTATTTTTCAGATGACTCTAGAATTTAACCCATGTTTATTATAATTTGTACAGGATATGATACACATTTTCAGTACTGGGTCAGGTTTGCTTTATGAGGATTTGTTAAAAAAAAAAAAGCAAGCAGTTATGCATTGTATTTATTGTGTCAGAATTGATGCAAAACTAATACACTGATGGATATAGCCTTCTGAGTGAAGACAGACATGCTATAATGTTTTTAGTCTTTAAATAAATTGAGTCTTCATTAACTCCAAATTTTTCTGGATAAAAAACTGACTGAAAACTCCCCATACCACTTAATTTTTTATTTGAATATTAGAAGTAATTTTCAAAGAGAGTGGAAAGCCATTAGCATTAGTGGTTACATAATTTTCATCACTTACTGCTTTTCAGTGGAATGGATGTGCCCCTTAGTTCCCTGGTGGATAGAAGGCACCATGCCTACTTTAACCTTTACTCCCACAGATACTACCATGTGTGCAAAAAATCAAGTTACCTTACAGCCTATTCTGGAATGAATGTAGTCTTTAGGAACTCCACAAGGTATTGGAGGATTTTGTTTAGATGTTACAGATGGACTATTCCAAAGGTAAATGAACTAGCCCAAATTAATGTTGGAAAAAAAATTTTTAAAGATTTTATAATTGATGAGAGAAAAGTAAATAATTTTAAGGAACAAGGTAAAGTAGGAAAATAGTTAGCTGATAGATGTAAAGTCTGTTATAATTTTCATTGAAGGTGGAGGGAGGAAGGGAGGAAAGAGTTTAAATACATTACTACAGCCATGACTAGATGTGAAACATCTTTATGGTTCAAATGCACTCACAATGCATATATTTGCATATAACTCCGTCTCTTTTAATTTGGTCTCAGTGTTACCAGCCTGCTAAATAGATTGATGTATCTCCTCACTCTTCACTGCTGAAAGTAATTGAAACCACAAATAGAACATTATGATGAATATGACAAGGAGGGAGAGAAAGTGCTGGTGTATATATCTCACAGTCACTAAGGGAAGGAAACCATTAGAATTGTAAATCTCTGGCATAATTGAGTGTACCTGTATCTGGAGATTAGTCACATGTTCAATTCTGACTTTCATTTAAAATAGTTTGAGGCATTTTTGTATTTATTTTACGATATACTATGATACAAACTACTGGTTATACAGAAAAATGGAGATGTGCAATATACCTAATATGTAATATTTCTGATTTAATTCAAATCACTGTTTCATTGTTGTTTAGATCTTATTGATGAAGCTGAAACTTATTACTGGAAATCTTATGTATTATAGAAAAGAGAAAAAGTTTTGAGGTCATCTCTGGAAAGAAGAATGAACTCTGTATTCTAATATTTGCTGAACCATACTCTGCAATGCTCCTTTGAAATGTAAGAGTTGAAGAGGGTAGCAGGAATAGGAGTTTTTTTTAGATGCAACAGGGAAAAAATTAGGAATAAGAAAGCTGACTATTCCTTCTGCTTTTATGTTGCTGATGTGATTCAGCCCCAAATCTGTTTTAGTTTGATATATTTTTGCACCAAAAATGCATAACTAGGTATCAGACCAGATTGTGGTGTGCACTGTGATAATCTTCAAGGTTCGTCTTGCAAGCTCTACACGTTTAAAGCAGCCGCAAAGTGGGTACTGTGAAATGATTCTCACCTCTCTCTTTTTACCTTAAGTAGACCTTGCCTTGAAAAATTCCTAAAGCAGAAAATTTGCTAGTCTTTCTCTCCTTGTACTAAACAGGAGATGGTGTAGTCATGTGTATCTGCACTAAATACTTGAGTACATACCAGAGAGGGGAGGATTCCATCTGTAGAACTGTAAATCTTGCAAAGTTGTTTTTTTTAATGTTGTTCCCTATAAGGAGCATTATGTTCATGCCTGGCACATGATTGAGTCTCCTTGGGGGCTACAGACCACAGTAAGACCCATCTAACTTGAATGTTTTTTCTTCTCTCTTTGACACTATTCCTTGACCTTCTAAATTCTTCCCCACAAGGCATTCATTGTTGCTCTAAAACAATGGCATTTTGTTTGACTTAGAGTTTTGATAATATTTCAGAGCAGTCTTAGAAATAGTGGTTCTGGTCATAGCTTACGGATAGTTTTTTCTACATATCAGCTGTGATACATTGGCCTCTTTTACTTATTGTTTACTAACAATAAGTTAACTATTTACTAACAATAAGTTAAATAAATGTTAATTTTGGTGTATGCATGAGATAACATATTTTTTTTCACTTTCTGATCTTAATTTTTTATAAGCTTTTCTGTGTAATTCTGGGATTGTTGGAGGATAATCCTGCTGACAGTATTCATGCATTCCCAGTGGTAGCAAAGTCAGTTTAGTGGGGAGGATAAGCTGTCTCCCATATGCTTTAGAGGACTTCACTTCATGGGTTGTTTTGGTGTATAAGGAGACATGTATTTGGAAGTGAAAAAAACACACAAAACAAAACAAAGCTCAACTATTATATCTTAGAACATAATTTAGGTGTTGGATCTTTTCTAAAGCCACAGAATATTTGAATTTGCAGCACTTTCACTGATATACACAAACAGACCATAACTGGAAGTAAATCAGTGTGAATTAACCCTACAATAGTAGAAGACTTGAACTTTTCAGTATAAAATTACCCATGGGTCATTTAATGGTTGTTAAGAGGTTTTTTTTTTTTTTTTGTTTTGATTTTTTTTTTTTAAATTCTTTTCATTTAATGCAGTCGGAGCAATATTTATGAAATGTAGCGTTTGTATGAGAACATGCATTGCTGTCAGGTTCCACATTCAGGTACACCAAACCCAAGTGACTATGAACACCAGTGTGAGGATCGTCACTAGAATACCGCAGTTTCTCACCATTGCAGTGTTGTTCCTGCACAGAGAGAACTTTCTCTCAGAAGTATCTTATTTTTGTAAGTAGCACTTCAAAAAATCTTGCTGAAAGGGTCACAAATATCTTGATAATTTCCAAAGGAGTTTGCATAAAACTGTCTAATAAAAATATTATTATGCTTGTGGCAATTTGTTTGCAGTAAATAGTGCATATTAATTCACACTATCGTTTATTGAATTGTTTTTTGTGTTGGATTTTCTGAAGTAATTGGAGACTGTCCATCTGTTGTGATTAATCCTTCCAGTCCTTCCTTGCTTTTTGCTGAAGACGATGCAGAGGGAGCAAAGCAAATAAACCACTGGGGTGCTTTGGGAGTTGATTTTGGGCAATAGAGCACCGTTCAACTACTTGTTTTATAAGAATCTCCCTGCTGTCCATTCATACGGGTTGAAGACATACTTGCTCTGTTACAAAGTTGATCACCCCTTGATGATACAGCCCCTCAGACCCATGTCACTAAACACTTGCTGCTTTGCTGGAGGGATTTGGCACTAAGGCCTAGAAAAGTTGGAGCTGTGTTCCTCATGTTTTTGCAGGTCTCCCTGGATAGTCCAGCAGTGATAGCTGATATAGATGGAGTAAGGCTATTGCTATATTTAAAATTCTTTAGCACCGGTATTTGAGGGAGCCTTGTACGTTAGAACTGTGTCTGACAGGCAGAGAAGAAAGGCTGTAGGGGACGGCATGAACTTTGTCTGCAGATGTGCTCATGTGCTTGCTCAGATCACACATTCTTTAAGTAATTAAAACCGAACCAGCTAGGGTGAACTGATCCCTCTCAGTTATTGCAACGGTATGTTAATTCAGCCCTGTTACCATTTGTCTTTAAGAATCTCTAAATTCTTGACCCGTGCCTTGCTTTTCTGACATTTTCATCTTTTTCTGTGGCCAATGGAGAATTTTATCTCTTGAATTTTCAGTCTTTAAGATGCTTGATCAAATGCATACTGGAGAATGAGTGAAATGAGAGAAATTTTAGATCATTGACCTATTGACACAAACTGAATGCAAATGACTGTTCCAAGCAATGACAAAGCCAGATTTTCTGTATGAGAAAATCCTATCCTTTTTGTGAGAATTAAGGAGTCCCAGAGCAGCTTTTTGTATGCATTTAAGATTTGAAAGTAATAATATGCAGCAAGTGGGGATAAATAAGGAAACAACATGTACATTTGCTTTATGTTTATGAACAGAATATTGTTTTAGTCTAAGCACAAATGCTACCTGATCTGACTCATGTTTGTCGACCTTCAAATTTCTAAACCACAGGTTGCAGAGGACCTTGTTAACCGGTTACACCTCAATGCCCATGCTGACAACCTGGTGAGAACCTACAGTGCTGGCACAAAGAGGAAGCTTTCTACTGCCGTGGCTTTAGTTGGTAAACCCCAAATACTTTTACTGGTGAGTAAAGGTAACACTGTGCCTGTGATAAATGGGTTACATTCTATGATAAATGGGTTACATTGAATTTTGTTCTCTTGTATGTTGCTTTAAAGAGAATCAGGTAGTTTCCTGATCAGTCAGGGAGTAATTGATACATGGAGGTACAACTGTAGTCTTTGTTCTACTCTATGAATACCTTTAATTTTATTCTCTAGTGCTCACAAAAATTGCAAGTGAAATTGTTTTGGTTTTTTTGGTTTTTTTTTCTTCCTTGGGGTTATTGGGTGAGCAGGAAAAAAAAAGCCTTAAACATAAATAAATTGTAGCATCCCATGGCCCAGATACATATGCAATTTTTTTTAAGTTTTACCTAGGTAGAAGGAGAAAAAATAATGCAATGTAAAATATATTAATGGTTTATGTATTCTCTATTTTGTACATAACGTGAGAAAAATACATATGAACAATTCTACTGGCCTCCTAAAGAAGGAAGACTCATTTTAATTAGTAATTTGGAGGTAATGTAATTAATTATTGACTCATATTTTTCAGAATACTCCTATTTCTTTCTATGTTGCTTTTCATAAATCTGTCTAGTTCTTACATTTTTGTTGGATTCAGAAGTCACACAATCAAACTAATACTCCTGAATTATATTACTTTGAATTACTTTCCACATGCTGTTTTGGTGCTTGCATAGTACTGCCCATTTAGGCCTGAAACTGGCCTCTCCAGTTTAAATAATGCCTTTTGTATTGAAGATCAGTGATCTACAATAGATCTGCAGAGAACTGCATGATTATGATACCACATACTCCTTCTTATCATTGTCTGTTGTTTCACTAGAGAATATTGAACATCACTTTCTTAAGCCTTGGCTGAAAAGAGCTAAACCCATTCAGTAGTGGAATAAACCTTTCAAAACAGTTGGGGCAAGAGAAGCTGCTCCTCAGAGTTGAGAGAGAAACCAGTGCTTCCAGTAGCAGATCATAGGCTAAGTCAAACCAGACAAAACTGATGTTTTTCTGGGGTTCGTATTTCACAAGATCAGACACGTTTTGCTGCTACTAACTGACTATCATTGCCTCACTCCTAAGCTGAATTATTTTATTTACATTTTATGTTTAAACTGACCTTGGTTCAGTTAGTAAAAGGAGGAGATAATCTTAAATCAGTGCTTTTTCCTGATCTTAGAAAATGCTCCAACTGTTTTTGAGTGTCTTTATGACAGTATACTACTGCATTTCAGCCTCCTTACTGCAGGGCACAGACTATTGCATACAGAACAACAAGAGGAAAGAAAATATCTAAACATGTCAAATGCTTTAAAACATTTGGATGGCTTTAGAAAGCTGGCAGATTTTTTAAGGAGGCATTCAGTATTTTAAAAAGCTTTTTTTTCCCAATTTTGTCTGAAAGCAAAGACATCACTATAAACTACTGAATCTGCTTCTAGATTGCTTCCAGGATCATGGCTATTAATTTGAGTAGCAGCGTGGGATTCTTTATGTTTACTGCTTTTTACATTTTCTTTGTTAGCAATCTACAAACAATGGAAGAATGAACTGAATTTTTTCACCTCTGCCACTGGTAGCCAAGCATCAAAGTCAGCATCAAACTGGATGTTTTTGCCTTGTTTCTTGAAAATTTTGTTTCCAGGTTTCAGCTTGAAATCTTTGCTGCAAATACATTGGCCAAGGCCATACAACCCTAATACGTGCTGACACCCCTCATGGAGTTCCATAGGTTAATTAACTGTAAGAGTTTACTTCTCCCTAGTTTTGTAGTGACAGAGACTAGATTTGACAAGCAGATATCATTCCTTTTGCTTCCATGGGTGGGAAATGTGTTTGCTAGACGGTTTGCACTGGGTTAATGTTATTTAATCCTGTGGATTCTCTCCACTGTGGGTGAGAATTCCTCTCAAAGGGGCTGTGGGAGTAACTGGTGGGGAATGCCAAATCCAAATATGCTAGAAACACCTGGAAATGGGATGGGCAGTACAGGCAGCTAGGAGCTACAGGACTTCTCCACTTGTTTGCAATCATGGAAGATATGCATGTAGAGGAGAAACAGTCACCAAACTCTCCAAGAAAGTGAGGAAAAAATGCCTGCAAGTATCTCCTGTCAAAAAGAGTATAGATATATAGATTACTAAACTTATATTTATAAATAATTTATAAATATATCTTTATTATATAATATATAAACATCATTTATATATATACTTCTTTACTTAAAAATGCCTTCCAAAAATTTAGAAATTAAACTGTATATGTTGAAACAAAATGTTGTTCAGGGTGTCAGGTGTTCAGGTTTCTGAAAAGGTAACATTTTAAGAGAAAAATATCTGATTATATTGTGAGTTCTGTTAATTCTTCATGCTGTGCAGGAGCTGTGGTATGTTTTTCCCATGCTGTTGTGTCGTCATTTTCATTTTCCCACAGGATGAACCCAGTTCTGGGATGGATCCCTGCTCTAAACGCTACCTTTGGAAAACCATCCTGAAGGAAGTTCAGGATGGCTGTGCAGCTGTGCTGACATCTCACAGGTAAAACCCTTACTCCAGCATCCAGCATATTCTTGTTCTGTCTCCTCACCTGCTGCCAACTGAGAGCAGAAGAGTATATTCTGAAGATGTGCTCACCCTTGTGTGAAATACAGAACATGTCTTGGATTTTTATGACAATTCCTTCCAAATGAAAACTAAGCCTGTGTAAATATTTTCTATATTTAATTTTTAAGGACTAGAATGTGGGCCAAGGGGCTGCAGGCACAGTAAAGATGCTGCAATTAATTCCTCTTTTTCTATGCTCTTTCTATTCAGTGCTGTGTCTTTCCTTGCCTGGAACATCAGGTTATTTTTTTGCAGCTGCCCACCTTAAAAATCCTTACAACGGGCGGTGGGAGTGAAAGACCTTATGGTTTTATTAAGTTTCTGTTTTGCATCACCGTATGAAAAGAGTATGCCATGGCGTCTTAAAGATGGATGCGTCAGCTACTCTCTTGCACTACTCTCTCTGTGCACTACTGGAAATGGCAGGAGTGACCCCATCTTCTTAGAGAGTCCATCTACATTAAATATCTTGTCAGTTCTCTGACATGGTCTGGTTTAACGGAGGAAACATCAATACTGTTTTGTAACATCTGTAAAATGCAGTAAATTAATGTTCCCTTTGGGAATATATTTGGTACATATAATTATATATTAAAATATCTTTAAATGAGGGAGAGATCATGAAAACATTTGCAAACAGGACAGAGCTCACAAATCAAAACAGCAATGTAAAATTTTGGTCAAATGAGGTTTGAAGCACAGATGAATTAATAAAGGAATGCAGGAAACCTTCTCTCAATATTTCATATTTTCAAATTTTTTCAGATGTTCTTAAAATGTATCTGTTGTCCCAGTACATTATTGATGGAAAAATGCTCCAAAAAAGATTCTAGTATATTATTTATGGAAGGTGAATTCTGAAAATCACATAGCTCTATTTGATGCCCAAGTGCTTACCATCTCACTTGTTTAGAGAATATGACTTAAGCATTGTGAATTCAGTTGAGTGATTTTCAGGGAAGAGTGTGATTTGATTTTTCAGTCTAGATTAAGAATCTTTAGTGCAAATACCAGCTAAACTGAAGTGAGCTGTGGTCTCATTACTAACATACTGTAAATAAACATGCAAAATCCATCAAATTGTTACTAACTACACATATAGCTCTACATATGAATGACTTGAAGAGGATATAAGTACAATGATAGTGTACACACTGTTGTCCCAGGGTGGAGGAAAGTGAAATTGTTCTATACTATTTATACTATTTGCTGAAGGCCGTTGGAGATTTATTTGACATTATGTACATGTATAAATACAGAAATTTTTCTTGTGAAGTGAATCTTCATGCATATCAGCAAACATATCTGTAAGGTATAGACATGGTTTCCTGTGTAAAAATTAGTTTTTGAGGACTATTTACTTTTCAGAGAGAATTTTTTACTAAAATTTCAGAGACAAAAACTTTTGTTTTAATGGGTGAGGAGTAAGGTTGTATCCCTATTTTTGTGTCATTTTGCCACAGATGGGGAGTGTTATTCCAAGGGGAGCGTTAAGAGTTAATCAGTGAATTTCTTGGTTTGTGGAAAGATGTGTTAGCAAGCCGTCTCCCCATGTCTCTCAAATATAGCAGTTTAGTAGTTCTCACCACAGCCCTATCCTATTTTAAGGAAATCGTTCCTGGGAGGTACTTAATTGACGGTGCTGTTCAGTCAAAGCACTTTGATTTGGACTGGACTATGGCTGAGGCACACCGGACATCTCTTGCTTAGCAGTCCCAGAAGGGCTGGGGAGGCCATATGGTGAATTTCAAGTACATCAACAATCTTTGACTCCTATTTGAAATGATGAGTACGACCCAACTGATGCCCTGTGTCTGACTTACTGCTTTGGAAGAACTGCTCATACAATTCTGTATAATATGTAGAGTGGCAGCCCATCTGCCCTTAGATTTAAAAGTCAAAGTTATTATCATCTGAAGCAGGCACATCTAAGGAGGATCCTACTTTTCTATTCAGCTGCATTTCCATGTCCTAAATTCTGTTTGGATAGTAGTGCTTTGGATCTTCTTCTACCCTGCAATCAGACTACGCGTAACTCCTTTTCAAGGGTATGTACTATGCAAAAGGCAACCTGTGGAAGCTTACGTCTTCTTCTTCTATCCTTCAGCTCAGAATAACCACAAAGAGGTATTACAGGGAATAACAGCACTCATGGCTCTTGCACTCAGTGGCATTTCTGAGACTGCTTATCAGGCATTTGTGTACAGCAGTGATACCTTTGTATTGTGGCCAGAATTGTCTAATTAGTTATGGACTAAAAACATAAATGGTGGATTAGGGATCTCTTCTAGCTATCACGTGGTAGTAACTTTTGGGATGTACTGACTAGGGTTACAGCTTTGACTGTTGCCCTTTAAAGTCAAAGGTTTTGTGCAGGCATTTTTGCAGCTGTCCAGATCCCTTCCACTTTAACTAAAGATATATATAAATAATGTTCTCTCTTTTCACAATTGTTTATTTAATTTTCTTTTTCCACTTCATTTTGTAGTATGGAAGAATGTGAAGCTCTCTGCACACGGCTTGCTATTATGGTCAATGGAAGTTTCAAGTGTCTTGGTTCTCCCCAGCACATTAAAAACAGGTATTATATGTCAATATCAAACCTTCTGTATCTGCATTCAATGTAAGAACTGACTAGACACTTTAGTAGTGCTAAGGCATAAACACTTACAACTGCTAAGCACATCTTCCTTTTCCTGCCATCGCTGAAGTTAAAAAAGAGCCAATTAGGATACCTTAGCAAGCTAAGTTGACATATGGCATTGCTAAAATGCTTTGTAGTCTGCATTGGTAATTGAAAGGGACAGATCTAAAGAGACAGTATCTAAAATGAAGCACTTCTGCACGCAACCTAAGGAATACGTTGTGAGAATTCAACACGACGATAAAATACAATTTGACTTCTTCTGAGGATTTCTTGTAACAGGAAGAAGCACTTTTAACAGGTCAGCAGCCCGTAAGAACATCTATTTTGAACCATCTCTGCTTCCCACCAAAATCACTGACAATTGCAGATATTTATGCTGTTTTCTGCATCCTTTTCCTGGTGTGCATAAGCCTCTTTTCTGTTTGAACTCTGCTCATGAGTTAATTTAATACCTGTTAATGAGGATGTTTAATTCAGAGGATGGGCTCAAACTACCATAAAGGAAAGAGGATCAAAAGCTAAGGGGAAAGTTGATGCAACTTATAGCTAGAACATTTACATTCATTAATAAGTATAATTGTTAGGACATCCAGCCAGTCAGCTGTGTAAGATGATACAGCTTGTTTACAAGCAGCAAAGCTACACTGCTTTGTACTAGCTCAGCACTTAGCACTCTCAAGTGTAGATGCATTTGTCAATGGGAACAAGCCTTACAGAAATATTTTGGGATTGCTGTCTGCCTTGTTTATAGGGCAGATAACTTCTTGTCCCTTGATGGCACTTTTGGCTTTCTACCCTTCCCTTTGGGTAGAACCCTAGGCCCTTGTTTCACAGCTACGTTGGCATGATGGGCCAGATTCACATTTACATTAATAAGCTCTCTCCTTCCAAGTTTTTTCTTCATGACAAACTTTCATCTAAAGACATTGCAGACTGGGTGGTGAAAAAACGAGGTCTGCATCTGTATTGCTGATGGTTCTGTGTGATCATAGCCTTCTTTTCATGTTTGCATACCTTTCAGGGAGTAGTTGCCCCAGTTTCTGGAGGCATGAGAAGTCAATTGCTCTTCAGCTGTTTCTGCTTCTTTTGCATCTGTGTCTTTGCCTTTGCCATCCTGTCTCTTCCAAGTTTCATAGCACAGAGCTGGAGTAGACTAGCGAGAATGCAAGCCTCCTTTATGCCTTTTTTAGTATGACAGATGTCTGTAGAGGACAGTGCAGATCTTGGACAGGTGAAACTGCTGTTTGAAGATGTGTGTGCCCCTAATAAGAAAAAATAGTATTACTTAGGCACTTCAGCTGAGTTAGCTGGGAAAAATATGAGTCTCTCCTTTTTGTGTTTCAGATCCTCTGGAGTGAGTACCTGTCTCTCTTTTCAGCTCGACCTTGAGAGGGCAAAATCAGACATTTCACAAAAGCTACCTTCCACTTTATCTTCTCAATGACTTTTTCATTGTTTCACCACTTCTGATGTTTCCTTTAGCAGCATCTTTTCATTTGCCTTCTTAAGAAAACAAGACATCATAAGCATGCTCATAAGTATGCACCATATTCATATAAATAGGACAGTTATTTCTCAATTTTCTGCACTGCCTCTGTAGGTATACCTCTTTCAGATCATGGTTAGCATATCAATGCAGAAGTATCATGCTGAAAGTGTCTTTATATTAATTCTGAAGTTATTGAGACATTCCCAGATTTGCCATTCAAGAATCAAGGCACTATGAGTGCCTCTTTTAAATTCTCTAAAGCAAGGTCATAATAAGAATATTTGGCAGTCATATTTGTAGCAATTATTTGTTTAGAATCATTGTAACTTTATTATATGCGCTCTTTCTCTACATTAAGAATTTTTCATACTATCAGCAGATGATTGTTCTTTACTGTATGTCAGTGACATTCATGTGGGGTAGTATGTGCACTGGAGGCCAATATTGCTGACACTTTGCACAGAAACTCTGCAGCTCAAGCTGCACTAAGATTTTTCATTTAAGGCAGGACTAAGGTCCATTTAACTTCCAGCTTATTAATTCATTTGGTCTCCAAATTTTCCACACTTATGTTTCAGGAACCTATTGAATTTTTTTAAAACTTTAGAAGACTTTATTAGTAAAAAAATAGCCACTAACTTAATCAAAGGATTTATTTAAAATCATGCAGTTGTCTGAATTTTCTCTGACTGCCTAATTAATTTTGTTGCCTGGCAGGAACAAAGCCACTGTAGAGAGCACAGTTTTGAAACCTCATATACACACAGATGTTAAAGATTGCTTTTTGTTTGTTTGGCTAGTTGGTTGTTTTGTTTTGTTAGTTTGCTTGTTTTCCTCACTCTTATTTTTTATTAAGCACACAGTAAAGATGTTTCCATGTTTTCTTTGAAAAACTTTTGACAAGTCCTGAGGAGAAGCCACAAACTGTTCCTGTACTCCTCTTTTTTGTTGCTTCCAAACTTCCCTTCAACACTGGCCAATATGGTCCTTCATCATAAACCCCAGGCTATCACACACTTACTACATAAGTTATGAGATTAAGTTATGAGATTAAGTACCCTGTGTGTAATTGATGTTCCAGACTTATTTGAAGACAATTTCCAGATATCCTACTTATAATGTGTGACTTATGGAGGATTTCTGCATCTACATGAGATGGGAAAGCAGTAGAGAAGCAGAATTCTTTTACTTATTACTCCAAGGAAAACCATTAAAATAATTAAGCTTTAAATTATTTCAATATTTTCATTTTCTCACTTTCCACTTCACTTGTGAACATCCTGAAAAGCTCCCAGGATTTTGAAGAATACTGGGTTACTCCTTCCTTCCCATTGTCCTTCCTTCCCTATGTTTTAATAGCATTACCATTCTCACTGCCATACAGAGCAAAACATTGTTTCTTCTAAAGTGATAGGCCATAAGGATTACTAAATCTAATCTACTATTAGGAAACACCTACCTGCAGGAGAATGCTTTCCTTAACAGCCACCTCCACTCATATAGTCACTGATGTTTTCCTAGTGTTTCAGTGTTTTCCTGCAATTAGCACTGTCTAGTGTATTCGTCTCATGCACCATCTCACAGTAAAAACCCCATCACCTTTTACGTTTTGATTAAAAAATAATATAAGTGAAGGAGAGCATAAGCATAACTGATTTTGTTGCATCTGATTTAATCTAAATTATGCATATCCTAAAAATTTGGGTTTTGGATGGTGTATATGTGTGCTATGTATGTGAATGAATTAGGCTAGTAATATAAACATTTATATTAACAGGCAAGAAAGGTACTAAGGTAAATTAATGGGGATCATAGTTGTAGATTATTGTGGGTTTTCTGTTAGATTTTACGGCTTGTTTTTTTGAATGTGTTCTTATTTATCAGCAGCTCTTGATATCCTTGATATCTGTCTTCAATTTGTTTCTCCAAATCAAATTGAACAAATATTTTAAAATCAATTACAAGTGACCTGATCTAGCTTTGAAGACTGCAGGAAGGAAAGAAGTCTAAACACTGTATAAACACTTAAAGCAAAGAAAACTTTCATACAGCTTTTATTTATGATAGAATGGGTCCTGTATTGTAAGAAATAACAACAGAAGAATATTTTGATATTACATATGATTATATTAGTATGTCTCAAGAATTTTTTTTCTCTTCTAAATGTAGATATGTCCAGTAAATGACATTCTTTCTTACCCTCTTGCCAAATTCTGTCTATCTTGATGGAAGTCCTCAGAATTGTTTTATTTGTTTATTCTTTAGTACCATTCCAGCATGTAAAGTTCGGATTATGATCATCTTTTTGATGGATATATGATGAAGGCTTAATGGGTCTTCTTTGGGGCCCTGTTAAATTTACTTCTTTGCTCTTGTGGGAAGTTCAAGGATTCAGCTCTTTCTCTCTGGCTACACGTTCGGCCCTTGGCAGATGGGAAAGATCATAATCTTGGGCTGAGTACAGCTTTGTCAGATGGCAGTACAAAATTCTGCTATGAAGGGTATGGGTGAACTCCAGGAAGATGGTAATGTGAAACATAAAAGCTTCTTAGGGATACAAAAAGTGACTCTTCTTCTAATGTGTGAGACTTGTCCATTTTTTTCCAACTCTCGTGCAAGCCTTTTACAAAATGCTTATCCAAAAATGTTCTCTCACTACAAAAGTAGGTGTTTGGCTTTCCGTTCCCAAATGTTGAGCCCTGACTGTATTTATGTATGTTTAAATGGATTTAAGATACCCTCAGATGTTTCTCAGTAGAATAATAAGAACTGGACTCCTTTAGAAAGGCATTTTGTCATCACCGGCAAATTTCTAAACAATGTCAAAAAAGGTGTTAGCTAGAAGAACAAACGGAGGGCCAATTTCCAAAAAGTTAGCTTCTTAGTTCTAGACATAGTTTGTCTGAGATTGATGTGTTAACAGTTGTCCCCATTAAAGCCTAATTTCAGACGACTCCTGCCAAATGAGTCAATTACTCTAAATTGTGAATGGATTACATTTAAATGCTCTCTCCAGTATTCTCCATTATACTTAATGCTTTTTTAAAAAATTCAGAGAAGCATTTTCTTGTTAGATACAGCTGGCCAATTCTCTGGGAACAACATTTTGAATACTATACTTCATTCTAGGGCCATCTGGACAGACTTCTCGTATTTGAAAAACGCATACCAATTTGTCAGGTGCTGGACACACATCAAGTCTTTGCTCAGATTTTATCAGCAAGCCATCTGATTAAATTAAACAA
Organism: Pseudotriccus pelzelni; assembly: GCA_035584735.1. Lineage (NCBI taxonomy): Eukaryota > Metazoa > Chordata > Aves > Passeriformes > Tyrannidae > Pseudotriccus > Pseudotriccus pelzelni. The sequence continues at coordinate 80,172,645 of JAWMRA010000078.1, forward strand.
CAATTAATCCATTTAGGTGGGTTAGAATGGAAAATATGTTGGCAGACTACTTATATTTTATCTTTCTTTTTAAAGGTTGATTGGGAATATTTTGTTGCTTTCCTCAAACTCACATATGTAGATTTCCTAAATGGAAAAGAGAGGAATAAGTTAAAAATCGCCTCAATATTTCAACCTTCAGTGGACACAGTGTTATCATATTAAATGCTGTACTAGCAGCAAGTTTCTTACATGCAATAAAATATAGAAATTAATATAATTTTTATTCATCCTGACTAGAAAACACATTCCTTTTGTACATGAAAAATGTATTAAAGCAGTGGATCTGTAATCATGTAATATGGCTATTAGTTTTTCTTTCCAGAGGAAAGTTTGAAGAAAAGAGTTCTTAAAGTTTTGAAAACACACAGATTGAGAGTTCAGAAATAAGTAGTATTTTTTCATTCTCATAAAACTTAGTGCAACATTAATTCAGCCCTATTCTGCGTGTGCATTACGATGAACTTTTTTTTGTCATTTTATACTATTTTTTTCCCACAGGATGCTGCACTGTATCTCTGTACTTATTCATTTAAAGGATTTGGGTACTCTATCTGAGCAGTTTATGACTAAATATTTTCCATTTGTTCCACATTGCATTCAAAGTACAATGCCTGTTAAATTCAGCTCTAGCTGTTAGTGTTTCAGAAGGCACTATGAATTCCTCCTGCCCACTGGAGCCCTATGTCTCAAGATGGACCTCTAACAAGACAGGAAACAGCAATGAAAAATGTGGTCTGAGTTATCACAGACCACACAAGTGTGTGGGGGTGAAAGAGTAGGATTCAGTTCCTCAGGACATACTAGAACTGTGAAGCACTTTCTGTCCTTTTTCTTTCCTTTTCTCATCAATCTGCTATCTTATTTGCAACATTTTCTAGGTGTTGCAGTAAATAAAGATGCTTGTTTCAGTGGGTACATCCATTATAGCTTGTAAAGCATTCATGATAGGAAACTCATGACTAGGTGTTATGTGATCATGCTGTTAAAGTTTATTACATAAGGTAAATATACCAGTGGTTTAAATTTTAATTTCAGTAGCTCATCTCCATGGTAACACTTTTTAACTTGAGAATTTGACCTTAAGATGTTGAAAAAGTCCTTTTAATAGAAATTTTAGTGTGTAACATCCTGATTGTTATGTTATTAAAAAGCAGTACACCCAAACCCAGTGACAGCAACCCATTAATAATGTTACTTATTCCTTTTTTCACTGTTGAGCCCCAGAAGGTGCTTTGAAGAAACAGTTTGGGCTCTTTATAGACTGTACCATCAGCTTTGCACAGAATTAGAGCATTGCTGCTCCTGTTTCTCTGGAAATATAATATGTAAATAATGCAAGAGTAACAAATCTCTGGTACTTGCCTGTATTTGCAGATATACATATATACATATATATGTATATATAAACTCATATGCAGAGAGATTTTATGTGTGCACATGTGTAAACAATTAACATGATTTTTTAAGGGTTTTGCCACATATTTGGAAATCGCACCTAAGAACTTCCAAACCTACATTCAGAGAGCAAAGTTGTATCCTGCACTGCTCATAACCTGTCACTGTTATGGCCACGATATTACTGAATACAGAAATTACCTTTTGGTTTGATATGAAAACCTGGAGTTTGTGTGAATAAATAGTGCATGTATAATATACCTGAACAAGTGTTACTCATTGTTTTAATAACTGTTTTCATGTTTCTATTGTTACCCTGGAAAAAGAATGATCACTTAAAAAATGATGAAACGAAATCTATGACTAGTAGGTAGAAGAGAGATTTTATAATTATGTCTATTTGTTTGTTGCATCTAATCAAGTTTATCTGTTCAGCAATGCTGAGATTCTGAATAATTGTAGAAGGAAATCATATTTTGCATGTGACTGTATTTGCATTTAATTTTAGCTTTTTTTTTAAAAAAAACACTAGGAATTAAAAATTCATAACTTTTTTTTCATTCCTAGATATGGCCTTTACCTGCTACTTAATAGATGAAATAATTAAATAGATTGTGTGATATAGGATTATCTTAAACTGTGATGTGTTAGTTTTGATAATTTAATTTAATATTTTTTTGGTTTTTTCCAACGTTTTTCAAAGTGTTTTGTTTTCAATGTTGAAGACGAGTTCTGTTTGTAAACTGTGCTTGTGACTAAGGCTGTAAGAGGAATAACTTGCATCAGGACCCTGTGCTTCAGCAATCATACTGGCATAATCAAGTTATCTTGTCTAGATGGGGCCTATTCCAACCTAAACAATCCCATGATTCTATTCTCTTAGGGAAAGTAGAACCATATCTGCCTGCAAATGAATGCAAACCAAAGCAGAGGGGCAAGTAGCACAGTAGCAAATTATTCGCTCTTTGGGAATTTATGGCATATATTCTAAAAGATGCAGTTTCTTGCAGACATAAAGTATCAGTGTTCTCTTTACTATTTTTTTATTTTGCTATCCAATAATGTAATTTTGGAGTAATCTTTTGATCAAAGTAGTACATACACAAAGTATGCACATTATATTTCCACCAGTAAACTTCCTGGGAGCTGTAATTTTTTGATGTATATATATAGCACAACATTCTCCAGGAAATATACTCTTTGATCAGTGGGGGGAAAAAGCATATGGGTGATTAGATGCTTTTCTTATTCACCATAGTTTAAGAAGTAGGGCCATGTTCTTGATTTCCTGAGGTTACACTCAGCAATTTTGACTGAGGGAGAAAAGAGCTGATAAGTGGGATTTGGGAAGAGTGTGATTCGATGAACTGGTCATTCTGGACCTGCCATAAGTTAAAACAGTGGTTTCTAGGTTTGGTTTTGGTCACATGTAGAGAAGCTAACTCCTAAGGCTTTTAAGTGAAAGCACAGGGGTTTTTTTTATTATTTTTTTTTCATATAGAAGTCCACTGATCATGTACTTTTATTTTTTAATCCTTCATAAGAACCAAGATTTCATGGGTCAAGCTTCAAAAAAACATTGGGTTAGCCCCTCTGGGAACTCTTTTGCAACCAGCTCAGTGCAGAGTTAGTTGTGTAGTAGCTACAAGGCGCTGTGTTTCAGCAGCATCGCTTCTTGTCCCCATTCAAACATCTGAACCAGGACCTCCGAGAAATCGACAGAAGGGAACACGGAAAATTTGCTCTGCCCCAAGTGCCAACTCTCCTTGATATTTATGAGAATTTCCAGACTTTGGGCAACTAAATCTGCTTCCATTCCCATTGCAAGGCCAGCAAGAGCACTGGGGAAGTATCTAGGAGTCTTCCTCATTGGTATAATCTGGCTACACTTTATTCCAGCATGACCGCAGCTTGTGTAGACACATATCTGAAATAAATTTACATAATCTATTTTTGTACTGCTGGCAGTATGGCTGTGGAACTTTATCACAAGCTGCAAAACCCTTCTGAGAACTGAGGAACCTTTTGGGTGATTTGCCCAGGCTGACCTCCTCTTTGTGATATTTATATCAAAACAACCCTGAGGTCAGATCAAAGACCTGTCTAGCACACTAGCCTCTCTCTGACAGCAGCCAGGAGGTAAAAGTACAGGAACAAGATAAGCACATGCAGTTACTTTTCCACATTGCTCAATCATCTTCAGCAATTTCTTTCTTAGAGGCTTCCTAAGCCAGAGGTGCTTTTAGTGCATCCCCATCATGAATTTCTTAAGTCTCCTATTCAACTCATGTCAAGTTCTGACATCCAGCACATCCCGTGTCGATGACTGTACAGTTTCTCTAGGTACTGTAAGGCAAATTACTCCATCTTACTGATTTGGCATTGTGTTTCCTATAATTTAATTTGATGTCCCCTGCTCTTGCATGAGAAACATAGGAGAAGGAAGAATTTCTTTCTTGGTTATACTGATTCTGGGCTTTTTAAAAACACCTTTTGACCACCTCATCATCTTTCTTTGATGCTGAAAAATTCTAGTCAATGTCATAATTCCTGGTATGGAAATTGTTCCATTCCTTGTTGCCATTTTATGCTCCTTTTGTTCCCTTGTTATCTGACTGGCTCAGGTATCTTGAGGACCTGTATAAATTAAAAGCGTGTTTTTGTAGCCCATGCTAAGCTCATGCTTCTGCAGCTGATGCTTCTGCAGTTGATGCTGTTGTTAAATACTGAAGTTAATTACTTTTCAACCAATTTGTGAATTTATATTTTAATTTCAATCTCACGGTGGCCTTTCAGCAGGTAAAACAGTCAATAAGTAATACTCCCAGACCCTCTAATAAGGGGAAAGTCAAGCATGAACAACTAGTTTGACTAAGGAAGAAGAGGAACGATAGAGAGAAGAAAAATATTTTATTTTGTCGGAATATGTGGTTTTATTTTGTCAGAATATGTGGTTTTTTATGTGTGTTTGTACACAAATAGAAATGCAGCTGTTGTTAAAGTAACATGGCAGTGGAAAATATCTTTGTCGAATACCTTTGAAGAGGCAATGATTCTTTTGCAGCAGATGGCTGCTGAATGAGCGTTCTGGCTCAACTCATGCCATTTTAATGATAATGTTTGCCTCCTTAGTCTTGAACTATCAGGTGCTAAAAGTTTGACCCTAACAGTGCTAATCAAACCAGATTGCGCTTTTCTCTGTAATTCCACTTCGGGTTTCAGAACTAATTATATTGTCCGAATACAGGAAAACAGAGCGAAAAAAAATGATCAAGTCTTTTGAGGCAATTTCCACTGCCTCAGTGTGCTACCCAAAGCAGCTTGCTGATTATAGCAGGGGGAAATGTTTACTGCTGATCAACTTACTTTATACGGGGAGCTCTTGTATTAAAAAGGACTTATAAAATCTAGGTATAGAAGCATCATGATTTGACTAGCCAAAAGAGGAGAAACTTTTAAAGCTCTTTATCATTGCCATACTATGTTTATGCCATTCACAATTTAGAACTAAACCAAAGTTCCACAGACTTCTCTGTCTTTGCTAACCAGAATTTTGATTCATTTTCTTTGGAAACTTCATTGCATACAGCAATTTCATTTTATGAGACTGTTGAATGTCTCCATAAGCCAGCATTTTTCAAACTGTAATTCAGTGGTGGCTCTATAGAAATGCCAGAAAACTGATCAGAATCAATGATCTCTTGTAAAATGTTGCCTCAGGTTAGCTGTCAACTAAATTGAACACCCTTGTTAACTATATCAATCTCTGTAACAACTTTTTTTATCGCCACATGTATTTTTTCAGGGATGGTGCTATGCATTTAAAACATTTAATTAAAGGTCTATTTATGTCTTAGTCAATCATTGCAAAACAAATCTTCCAGACACTGCTTTGGATTCCACCTTATTCTGGATCTCTTTGATGGAACAGCACTGTTCATCTGTCAGGCTACACTGTCCAGTAAATATTTAGTACCCTGCAGCTTGGACCCAATACAATTGGATTCATGTAGGTTCCTTCAGGAACCAACAGACAGGACACTGCATCAGGAATGCTACTTCTTACTCAGTTTCAAGAAGTTCAGTGGTTGCGTTTGCAATAAAAAATAAACAAAAAGAACCCAACCAAAGATTAAAACACCCTACACTAATTTTTTGTAATGGCGCTTTTCATGCAGTGCAACTTTTTATGCAGAAACTGCCATTTTATACCTGAAGTGTAGCAACTATTGCTTTATTCTATACAAAAAAACTAGGATTCCTGTCCAAAATCTTTGGAAAAGGTATTTTGAACTCGTGAAATTCTCAATAGAATAAAATCTGCAGTCCAGTTTTTTTCATCATGGAAACTTGCAGTGCTCTGAAATCAATGAAGACTTTATTCCTTTATAAGAACAGAGGTTCTGATCCAATGCAAGATAAAAGTTAAAGCACTTACACTGCTATATACTTATTATAGCTGAGGAAGATGTAGGGCTTCATGTGAAACATTTTGCTGGGAGCCACTCAGGCACTGGTTAAATGTATCTGGATGTATATTTCAGAATAGTTCTTTCTATCTTTTATATACCTTTTGATTGATAATCTGTAGCTTTTTCTTTTTATATATAGGTATAGGGCACAATCACAGAGCGTGCTGTCATATATCCTTCTGCTTTGATCACGTGAAAATGTGCCTCACATGGGTCAGACCCAATTAACCCAGCTGCTGCCCTGAATCACGAGATGTACACAGAAAAGACATGGGAGAGGAGGGTTTTGGCACAGGGGAATATTACAGAGGGTACTCACTAGAAACCAAACAACTGGAATAAAGGATATGGCAATGAGTAATCCCAAAGCTGGAGAATGAAAAAAAAGGAAGTTATCCTACAGTGAAGGATGTGGGAGTGTTGAGAAAGAGAATTCCATTTCCTCAATTATTCGGAGAGATTGCATGGCCATAAAGCCAAAGAAAATTTGTTAACTTTTCATCTCTCTAAATATCCCTATACTAGCCTTTGCCTACATGTAAAACATAGTGATGAAATCTGCATTTGAATGTGCAGCTTCGTTAACAGATATGAAAAATACTGCTACATGCTCATTTTTCTCATTAGAAAAGTTAAATGTTTTTTGGGATTTTTTCTGTATATGTGATTGGTAATCTTCACAGCTTTTTGCTGATCACTCAAAGCAATATAGCAATTAAAACATAGTTTAGTTAACATAAGTTCAGCTGTATTGGATAGTGAAATATCTTGTAGTAACTAAAATGTAGGCATAACACTTTTTTTGTTTCACTTGTCATTAATGTAACCATTTCCCATTGAAATTCTACTGTTCAATAGTATAATGCTAAAATCACAATAATGCAGTAGGCATACATGATGTTATTTGACATAATCATAGGGAAATCAATTAAACTAAATGTTCTTCCTGTCCTCATGGTATAGACAAATGCACTTTCTTTGTCTCATTCTCAGGTTTGGAGATGGTTATTCAGTCAAGGTTTGGCTTAGCAAAGAAATAAGCTATCGAAAAAATATTTTGGACTGCCTACAACTGCACTTTCCTGGAACACAGTTTAAGGTACAACTAAAACTCCTTGTTGTAGTATATGGCAGGATTAAGTTTGGGCTGGTAAGAACAGTATATCCATGTTCAGATATTTACATCATTGGATATATTGATCTTCTTGGGAATATCCCTTTTATTTTTCTTTTAAGCATTTCACAAAAATTTGACTTGTGATACTGATTAAATAAACTCCAAACAGGCATATAGGTAATGTAAGAAAAAAAGCCCTTTCTCTGAGTGAAAATTTCCTTTTGCTTGCATTATTGATGAAATTGAACTCACATTTGAGTTCCTCTGAAGTAGGGGAACAGTGTAGTCACCAAGAGTATTTGCTTTGATTGCTTTCTGAAATAGTCCAGAAGTTATAAGTCTCAGCCTTTATTGAGATTCTTTGATTTAACACAAAGCCTTACAAAAGACCTATAGCAACTACATTTCAAGAAAAACTCTCAAAGGCCATTAATTTTTATTTTTTATTTTAAACTTTAACTGTGTTTAGGGCAAGAATCATGGAAAACAACAACTATCTTAGATACAAACCTGTTTGTGTATATGTCTGTAAGTCTGTACTATGCTCAGACCGCTGTTTGCTCAGCCTTTTCCCAGACTGCATTGTAATAGCACTAGTCTGTCAGATTTAAAACCTGTAGCTTAAAATTGTCCTAATTTTTTATATTATATATGAGATTAACAAAGTACCGTCTCAGAACATGCACAAAATTTGTGCTTTGAGTATGAGCAGTTCTTTGTGCTATCAGTGTATATGTTCCTTTTTAAAAGATTGTGTTTTCCCTGTTAATCTGCAATAAGAACCTATTGTAGCTAGAACAATTACAAGCAATGATGTGTATTCATTTTTATCTGTTTTTATAATTTTTACTTATTTTCAGGGACAACATCTCAATCTGCTTGAGTACCACGTACCACGAAGCCAGGGATGTTTAGCAGAGCTCTTCAGAGTCCTAGAGAATCACAAAGTTTTTCTCCAAATCAAACACTACTCCATTAGCCAAACCACATTAGAGCAGGTATTTTATTATTTTTCTTTCTTTTCTTCCCATGTCCCTCTCCCCACCTCCCTTTTCTTTTTTTTCTTTTCTTTTTTTTTTTTTTGTCTAAACTTACTGCATATTGCAGTTATTGATGTAGTAGAATACACTATTATTTACTATTATTGCATGTATTTACCAAATACATGCAATAAGCCACACGTTCCAAGCCATCTCAGGTCACAAAGTAATTTCTGCTTTTGCACTTCTGTTGCACTGGAGGTGAGAACAGAGATAGCATCATAGTAAGTCACATGTAGTGTGCACAAACATAATCTGTGCTTAGAAACATTTAGATCTGTGTGGCATGAAAAAGCAGGACTGTAAACTGACACCTCCACAATCCAAAAGGTGGGATCTTACCAGCGTCCTTGAAAAAGCTGAACCAATCTCTGGAAATCGTGATAAACTTTAGACTTTCAGAACATTATCCTTTGAGGCTTTTAAGTGCACAAGCAGATAGAAGAGATTCCACACCAAAGACTGTGAAATCCTATTTTGACAAAGAGAAGAACACACTGATGGCAAGGATGGGTTCCCTGGGTGATTGTGATGTGTTACAGCATCTTCACATATGGTATGCATTCTACATGAGAGTCACTTATAGTCAAAATATTAGTTTTCTATGATAGATGGTGTGAACTTGTTCCTTTTCCCCATGTGCAAATCATTATTGAAGTACTTTATTGAAGAACTTATCTGTACGGATCTACTAACTGCTTGCAAATTATCTCTTCAATGAATGGATCCATATAAGGCAATTACAGCCTGTTGATTGTTCAGGCATTGTTCAATCAAGCTTACTTCCTCCATTATTCATGATGATGCATCACCTCAGTCACCCATCCTTGCTTTCTCTCCTTGAGTATCAGTTTTAAGCAGGAAAATAGTCCTCCCTATAACAAATATGCACCCTATGTTCGTTTGCATATGAATCGGATCATTTGAATAAAAAATAACCCTCTTTCCCTCTACATTCCTTGCTGTCAAAGAATTGTGTGACTAAAAAGAAAACAAGCCTTTCTGTAATAAGATGTGTTAAAAAAACCCACAAAACACTCAAGGAGATATGCTAGTTGTTCAGTCATCATTATGCAATTTTCAGAAGTATGCTTTCACCTTGAAATATTTGGACCCTTACCTCTGATGGTTATTGACAGAAACAACAGATTTGGCTTCTTTAACTGTGTCATTTCAAAGGCAATTAAAACCACCGTTTCACACTAACTTGTGCAGCAATAAAAAATAATTTTCAAATTTCAGTAACTAGTTTTACCATTATTTTTTTAATTTATCAACCCTTGTTTTAGCTGGAGAGGTGAAGAGGGATTATTTCTAGTTTACAAAACATGTCTCTGGATGGGTTCCCTCAACATAAGCAATTAATTTTTGTGTCACAAAAACTTAGGAAAGGAACTGAAAAATATCATCACCTATGTCCCCAAAGATTGAATTCAAGTACTGTTGCTTTGAAAATCCTACTTTTTCTTATGTCTTACAGGTATTCATTAATTTTGCTACACAGCAGCAAGGAGTCTCACAAGGATCTCCTGTTGACCATCATGACCATCTTCCAGTCTAGGCTCAGAACAGGATAAAGCTTCAGCAGCACATACATCTGTGTATGTTTGTGTGCATATATACACACTAGTTACATGCAATAACTTTTCAGCTGTGAACAATTTGTGTATGAAAAACAAACAGTAGAAGCAGAGGTGAATCCACATTTAAAGGCCAGAAGGAATGGTACCAGTTTTTGGTTAAACAGGAAACAGATTATATGCAGACCAAAAATCTGCCAAAAAGTAAAAATTAACTGGAATTTTAAAATACAAATGGCCTAATTACTGCAGAGAAAAAAAATTATTTGAAATGTCAGTGCATAGTAGATTTTTTTTTTGTGACTGCATTCATTTGGGTACATACTCTCTTGCATGCACACTTAATATCTAATTTTACATGATAAGAAAAAAAATTGAATGATACCAGTAGCTAGGCTGTCACCCAATATTTGTATTTAATAACACAAATTGAGAGACTTTTGGCTTCCCTATTACTTCAGTGCTGTGTTGTGACAAGCTAAATTAGCCTTTTTATTGTATAAAGGATGCACTGTATTCCATAAGGCTTTATGTTAAAGAGGTTATTAGTGTACTAGTCTGCCTCCCAGTTATCTTAAGTAAATTTAACAAGTTTTTATAAATCATACATGACAATGAGTTTTCCCTTATGCCTGCGGGTTGCTGCTGGGTGTATCCTCAAGTACCTTTTAAATGATCTATTTTGGTTTTCCCATATTTTTTTTCCGCAAAAGAATGTCAAAGTGCTGTTTAATGGGAATGTTAAAGGAAATAAGGATATCATTTAGATATTGATCAGTAAACTTCTCAATAAATATATTATGATGCTAGATACTTCAGACAAGGGCACAGCCTTCAGCCTATACTTGTGTAAAAGAAGTGAACACTTAATGCATAAAAACTCCTTGCATATTGTGCTGTGAGAAAAAAAAAAATTTGTAGTAGATGGCTTCCTCATCCAAAACAAGCCTTTAAATCTCCTGTGAAATTCGCTAATGCCAGTTTTATCAGACTATGCTGTCACAGAGTTGAAATTGAAGAACCAGTGACTTAGAAGTTAATTGCTACAATATGATTTTCGGTGGGCAGGGGAAAGGGAAGTGTACTTGAAGATGGAAGAATTTGATTTTAAATGGCCAGTTTTGCAGTGCTGCTGCTGTAATTCCCTGCTGTATGATGATGAAATATTAAAAAACACATATTTGTGTTTTAGGCTTTGCAAGCTCACTGTTTATTGAGGCTTGATTTGTTGCTGTGGTTTTGGCCCATTATGCATTTTTAAAGTCAGAAGTTCATGTTGCCTACTTCTATAAAGATGAAATTAAGTCCTTGAAAAATAAATAAAAACCTGAAGATTTATGGGCTTTGTCCGCATGTACATATGGGTCAGAGTTAGTGAGCATATGAAACTGCTTTATCATTCGAATGGCTTCATATGCACAGCCTGCTGCATAATATCAGAACTCTGCCAAGCTCCTCAAGATCCAAAACACCTAAGAAACATTAAGCAGCAACAGCAACCATCCTGGCAGAAATTCTAGCACAATGGAATGGCCATGTTTGGTGTGGAATCAGTTATCTTTAATTTCTGTATGAGGCTGGGAGTGGAAAGTTTCTAAGGTCCCCTATCAGAACAAAAAAAAAGGTCAACTTTACAAAGCAGAGTGTAAGAGAAGTAGTGGAGGTGAAAGAAAAAAGAAAACGTGCAGGAAAAATGAGCAGAAATAGGAGTACATCATCACAGAAGTATCCTGCTCAATATCAGCATCTCAGGGGGGAAGAAACTGTGCGTACAAGGAACAGCCAAGGATCTCTGAGTCCTAGTCTGGAACCATTCCACAGGAGAATATTTCTATAGCTCTTGCTTAGTTTGAAAAAAAAAGGAAGGTATGGTGAGAACATGTGCACAGGAGTTTGGGCTTTTTTCCTTTATTTTTATTGATATGTCTAAATCTGTAGATTGGTGATATTATGATTGATTGTCTCTGGGTTTTGGCTTGTTTTTATAAACTAATATGTCTTTCAACCATCACAAGTCCTTAAAAAAAAAAAGAAATATACACAAGAACTTTGGGGTTTTGGGAAAGGAGATGGTGCCAGTTCTTGGAATATAAGGCAATTGAGCCAAAAGGTCTCATTTGTGTGAAATTCTGAAGAGTGCCTATTCCTGCTGAGGAAGTGTTGAATTAATAAAACAGTCCTGCAGTTTGCTTAGACCTAGGGAAACACAAAAGCATGCAAGACTCACTGTGGTGAGACTGAAAAATTGTAGCCTAGGTGAATGCTCAGATAGGGGAGCTTTTTCAAGAGTTGACCGTGTAACACTAATTAAATGTCTTTTTTTCTGATTAAAATATGAAAGATTATATTAGTTTAATAGATTAATACAGTAAATAAGGCTTGCTTCAGAGTGATGGTTGAGTAAATTCAGTTAACAGTGTTTTTTCTTTTTTTAAATTACTTCATATGCATCTCAGGAGACCCAATTTAATTCAGGCAAGTAGCAAACAGTGTCTGTCTACCAATCCTTTATAGGTGAAGAAGGTCAAAATCTAATTGAGTGCCAGTGTACTAGGTTCTGTTTGTGAGGATAGTTTCCCTTTCCTTGACTTGCGACATTCCTGAAGTATGCAAATTTCACCAAATTTTTTTGAACATTTTTTTAATTTATTTATCAAAATAAATTACTAAACTAGGAGTCTGGACAGGAATGATCATTTATATGTTAATGATGCAAGAATCTTTGAATTCTTAAGTCATGCAGAAATATCTCTTAACATCTCTGGATTTGGAAGGAAAGCAACTGAGGACTCTAACCAATAACTTCCCTTGTGAGATTTTTGTTAGGAAAGTTTCATTTTGTTTCAACTGGAAATTCTCTGCTCTGAAAGCGTGCCCTTCACTCTGGATGCTAAACTAGATTTAAGATCAAATTACAAAAATAACTGCATATCTGAAATGCTCAACTCCAAAACAGGGGAGATGATATTCATATTTTTAAGGGGTTATTCCATGGTCTAAGGCAAAAGAAGAGCTTACGCCAAACTTTTAGAAGATTATCTCAGGCCCTATTTTAAATTTCATACAGTTATAGAATGATGTAAACAAAAATAAGCTGTAGGTCTGAACCTTAAATCAAAACATCACAAATTTAGTGGAGGTGAAGGGGTAGTTGTAGTAGTGGACAGGATGGCAAACCTCATGAATTGTTATCTTGAATCTCGCTGCGTATTAAATTTCTGTACAGATTTTTCTCCTGGAAAGAAAGAGCTTATTTCTCTGGTTTGCTTCAGTCATGATTTTCCCCAGGGTAGTGGAAGATGTTTAATGGGATTTCCAGCAGAGGAACTGGGCACCTTTTGAGCTTGTTTGTCCTTGTGAAATCTGAACCACTGAAAATCTGAAATCTCATAAATTAGAAAGCTGAATCTGGAACTGTTACTGGAACTGTTGAACTCTTAGATCTGTCTAAATCCAACTTAGGTAAGAATATTGCTTTCCTGGCGTTTTCCTAGTAAGTAGTAAAGCTGACACTTTCTTTGATTCACTTTAATATGATCTAATCTTTTTATGTCAGCACTTTCAATTTTTCTTTCTCAAGAATAGGGACATCAAAGCTAGATCTCACTTGAAGTGATTGAGAGCTGACTAGCTCAGACAGCTTTCCTGAGACCTACCACAGCTAAAGAGGAAATGCTTCTCTGAGTTGTGTATTAGATATTTACATTACTAATAAAACTGATGCTGTGGAAGTGCAATGGAGGTGGACAGCAGGTACAGAGCAGAAATCACAGCTGTCTCATTCTTGCAAAGAAAGAAGCAGTCTGCTGCAATAAACAGGCCAGATACTGCTGAATGTTTTAACAGATGAATTCTCCATGTTGAATAATGATATGGATCACTGAAAGAAATCAAAGCATCTTTCTTCTTTATTAAATTTTTGTATCACAATGAATATTGTTCCAGCAGTGTCCGCACAACTATTGCTATACGGAAATATGTGTAGGGATAAATTCAATCTCCTTTCACAGTGACCCTGTGAAAGCCATGATCAGAGTCATCTGCACTGTAGAGGTGTATGCACATCTTTAGTTGAGGCATATCAAAGCACCAAGATTCATACTGGCTTTCCCACAAAGTACAAATGGACAAAAAAGAGATATAAGCTCTATAAGCAAAGTCAATAGGTGAGATTTCCATGCACTACTAATTTATTCCAGCTGTAGAACACCACACATACATAATTTTGCTGTCTGTGCATGCCATGGGCAATTGAAAGAAGTGCCTCGGGATTCAGCTGACTGTGAGGTACCCAGCAGGAAAAGCCAGGATCTTCTAACGTGCAGCAGTATAAGGTAAGATCAAACAGGAGTCCTTCCACCTCATATTGAGCCAATAAATGCTAGTTAATAATTAAGTGTAATGCATATAATTCAAGAAAAGTATTGAACCCACTTTTTCTTTATCTTGTGCTGAAACAGAGAAATTGCAAATTTTATTCCATACATCATTTTGACATCATGCTTAATTCCTGATCTACATACCTAATTATATGAAATAACCAGACCCCCCAAAAAACCAATGTTTCGCTCAGATTAAAATATTTGAGGAATTTGATTTAACTTCTAAAAATTGTGAAAGCTCATGTTGTTGTTTGGTTGTTTTGGTTTTTTTTTTTTTTTAATTTTATTCAGAGCTGATTCTTAAGACTAAAATTATAGTTGAGAACTTGAGTGAAGGAGCATGTGACATTTATGCTGAATCAAATGGAATATGCACATAGTGATGTAGCTGAAGAATTGTAGTCATCTAATACTTTGTAGCTAATGATAATTGTCTAATAATAAGAACCTGAAATTGTTTTCTTAGAATTTTTTCATTATGAATAATTCTGTTTGCAATGTATGAATACAAAATAGGTGGAATCTAGCTAAGAGTGTATCCGCAGTATGTGAAAGGTAAGAATCAAGGTCGTACACAGCATGTTGGAGTGTTGTATTTTGGAGGTTTATTTTCCCTTTCAAAGTTAACTAAGTGAGTAGAAGTGGCACTTCTAATTGTCAGTGGCCAACTAGTCACTTAGTGATGGCCCAGAGCTGAGACTGTTTACATGCTGGTCACTTAGTAATCTCTTTTTACCTAACTTCATATTTTAGATGAACTGGTAGAAAAGGTTAATGCATAAAATTATATTTTGAAGTCTTTGTAAGCTGTGCAATTTAAAATGGATTTTCTAGATATCTAGCAACTGGGTAACATGGAAGTATTTAAGTATTTCCATATATAAAATTTTGCTTTAAGTACATTTTGAAAATAGTATTTGCAGAAATGTGCTAGAAATTTAACAACTATTGTGTGCATATACTATATGGGCTTATACCTTAAACCTAAGTGCAAATAAATATGTCTGTACTTATATGTTTCTAATTATGAAATGGGTAGATTTAGCTTGAAATCATTTGGACACTTCTAATTCTACCATTTTGTCATTCATCCAAGCTAATTCATGCTAACCATAAGAAAAACATGACTATTTCCATCTTTTAAATTCTACAACTTGAGAATTCTGAAAGTTAAATTTGATTTATAATGTGATATTGTTCCTGAGTTTGGAGGTGTCTTTTGGCCTTCAAAAGAATGAAGAATTATGATGTGTTTTTTGTGAAAGAACTGACTACACAACTATTATTAAAAGCTAACCAGATGCTACAGTTGTGTTATGAAAAAAGGTGTAGTGGAAATGAATAGAGTGCAAAAAGACTAGCAATATCCAGCTTTTCCAAACACTAACAAGCTCTCAATTATTCATTTGTATTTACAGTTCACTGAATTAGCTTCAAGAGAACAACAAAACATGGGTTCTCTGAGGCACACTTTCAACAAGGGTGTCAGAAATGAAAGGTTTGAGAGGGGAAAGAATGAGAGTATCATGGCTTTCAGCTTGTTCAGTAAGCTGATTCAGCTTGGGTTTTTCCCATCTTCTGTGTACTTTCTCATTTCTTTGATTTCTGTGCCTCACACCTTCAGCTGAGAATAGCAGGAGCCCTGAGCTTCTGCTATGTGTCTGAACTCAGGGATGGAGTCTGATGGCAGATATCTAATATTACTCTGTGCCTGAAGGGTGCATGTCTCTAGAAAGTGTGAAGAGCCCTTTTCTTAACCACTTCAAGGTATTGACTGCAGGAAGAATTGAACAGTTTCTTGTTGTGAGTCTTGCTCTCTTGTTAATACCTTTGACTGCATATATATATATATAGATGTAGCAAAGAAGCTGCCATGAGTTTCCAGGAATTATGAGATTTTGTCTGCACCGAGGTTGCATTTGCTAGGACTTTGCTCAGGGTTATTCTTCTTTTAATAGGCTGTTATCAACCAGTGTTTTCAGGCTTTGTCTTTTACCCCACTGCTGTCCAGCAACAACTCACTTCATGGTTTTTTGGTACTTTGTGTTACACAGGTCTTCAAATATACTCCAGACAAAATAGCTTCAGTATCTGAGGGGTGTGTTTCTCTTTGTAGCTGCTTTGCCATTTGTTCACTATACAGGTTGCCAGATCTTGGATGTGAACATCTTCCCCGAAGTTGTTTTTGTAGGGAATACTGAAGAGCTGAGACTTTTTCTGTTTCACTTCTGCTAAATTATCATGGCATTTCCTCACAATAAATTTACTGCTTTCAGACATCTTGCTTCTACTCTGCTAAGTACCTCACACTTGCTCTTAGTTGGCATCTTAGAGTCATAGAATGGTTTGGGTTGGAAACAAACTTAAAGATCATCTAGTTCAAGCCCCACTGCCATGGGCAGGGACACCTTCCACTAGACCAGGTTGCTCAAAGCCCCATCCAACCCAACCTTAAACACTTCCGGAGATGGGGCATCCACAGCTTCTCTAGGCAACCTGTTCCCGTACCTCACCACAGTAAAATTTAATCTAAGCCTGCCTTCTTTCAGTTTGAAACCATTCCCCCTTGGCCCATTACTACAGTTGCTGATGAAGTGTCCCTCTTCCTTGTAGGCCCTTTGTAAGCCTCCTTCAGATACTGGAAGGTTGCTATGAGGTCTTCACACAACCTTCTCTTCTCCAGACTAAAGAGCCTCAACTTTCTCAGCTTGCCTTCATAGGGAAGGTGGTCTAGTTCCCTTACCAAGTTTGTGCCCCTCCTCTGGACTTGCTCCAATAGTTCCACGTCTTCCATCAGAGAGTGCATCAGTAGGTGTCAGGTGAAAAACTTCTTGTTCAGCAAGACCTGAAAGAAAACAAACACTTATGTACTATTTTCAGAAATATGCATGTGGAGGTCGATTTATTAGAGAGTGTTCCCAAGTAGCTGTGTTCACAAGAACAGCAGCTGTTTACAAACTTCAGGTATTATTCAGAAAATAATGTTTTGAGTCTATTACTGCCATCATTCAATATTCAAGAGTAAGAGTGAGGTTTAATCTATGTGCCTGATCAGTACTGGCGTTCAAATATGCTTCTTCAATAACTGCAGAAAGTTGTGGAGGGCTTTTGGCAGCTAATTTTCATTGACATTTCTAGAAATCAGTTTTAGTTGGTTTCATGAGCTGAGAAAAAATGTCAGTTTGACTACCAGCCTTTCTTCATGTCATTTTGAAAGTGGTTGAAAAATGTGGATAATTCACAGAGAGATCCTTGTTGGAATAATCAAGAGTCC
Organism: Pseudotriccus pelzelni; assembly: GCA_035584735.1. Lineage (NCBI taxonomy): Eukaryota > Metazoa > Chordata > Aves > Passeriformes > Tyrannidae > Pseudotriccus > Pseudotriccus pelzelni. The sequence continues at coordinate 80,189,947 of JAWMRA010000078.1, forward strand.
AAACAGTAAATCTTCTCAAAGTTACAGTCAGGTTTTAGGGCTTATTTGGTGAGTCCAAGCAGAATTGAGAAATATTCTATTATTTTTTCCTGTTAAATATTTGAATCTTCTGATGCTGAAATATGTAGTGCTGCAGTTGCCAGTCTGACTGGTGTCCTCGGGTTAGCCCTTTCCTTCGGAAATGAATGGGACATGCAAACATGTACAAAACGCTGTAGGTGACCCCAGCTGCTGAAGTTTCTGCCTCTGTTGCCAAGCAGCATATAAAACAGTCATGACACTGATTTAGATCACAATAATATAAAGTGACATAAAAGCAAATAGTATGTTTACATGTAGCCCTTTGGCATTAATGGAGCCCAGAGTGGGTTCAGCAGTCTAAGTCAATTTTATTATGAAGGCAAAGTCTGATGGCAAGAGCCATCTCAAAAGGACAATACCTGCCCACAAAAGCCACTATGCTAGATGTAAAATAGACAGAGAAATGCCTGAGAACAATGGCAGTATACCAGCAAGCATGAAGAAAATTCGGACCTGTTGTTTCATCCAGTGTTTTCCAGCAGAAGCATTTATGTCAGCTAGAGGCATTGCAAAGGCAGTACTGTGACTGTTGAGGATACAACAGAGTTTTTGTCCAATTATTTGATTTGGGGAAAGAAAAAATCCTTACATGGACTTTTAATATATTGTAATATGTTCTTTTTATAGGCACATCTGGTCTGCAATTATTGAAATTTATCTACCGAAGAGCATTGACAGTTTTCTATTACAAAGAATAAGAAATAGTCTTTGATAAGAAAACGCAAGCCATTCTTCTCAGGTTTTTTTGTTATTCTCCTTCATGCTATTTTTTTGTCTTTTTTGGGGTGGTGTATATGTTTTGGTTTGTGTAGGATTTGTTTCTTTTTATCTTTATTTTTTTTCCGTGAGGGAAAGTAGAAGATTGGGTGCAGAAGTGGATGAGTAAAATATCTTTGATGTTTTTTAAACCAATTATGCAGATCTTTTAAAAGACTGTTAAGCCTATACTCTTTTTTTTCAATCTCCTAAATGACAATTAGTCCCTTAGATGCTTCTGAAAATGCTCTTCTCTTTCACCATATAAATTTGACCAACTACATATAAATACTTATTTTGGTGACAGACACGTTAATGATTGTTGTAACTTATTTACTTACCTCTGTAGAGATTTCGTGTTTTGACCTTCTAAGTGCAGATAAAGTATTTTCTAAATTTAAATAAAACCTTATTTTCCTCAAACATACTGTATTTAATTTTCTTACCAAAAGAGAATAAAACAAAATATGACATATTATGCAATAGGTAAAATGAAATATATTTTAATCAGATATGAATAACAAATTAGAAGGATCTTTAATTCACTTTTATCTTGCTTTGATCTGAAACCAAACCATGAGAAGCCAGAAATATTAAAGACTTGAAGGAAAAAGGGTGACTCATTTTCTTGATTCACACTGAATTGATTTTCTAAGGGAACAAATATGACTTTGTTTCTTGAGACAGAATTATGTGGACTATTAAAAATATTTGGAGATGATTTCTCAAAAAGTATACATGTGTATCAAAAGCATCTGTCATTGTATTAGCATTAGACATGTAGCTAAAACTTACTCCAATATTCATTGTTATGTTATAGTTTTTCCTCCTACATAGCAGTTGGCTTAAATCTTTCTCCCAAGACTTAGGCACATAGCATAGTGAAGGAGACAGAATTTCAATTGAAGTTTGCAAGTGAAAAATGTTGTCCTCATGATGTATCATTAAAGAATATTGGGCATGGGAACTTGAAATAATATTTATATATTAAGACCAGTGTTCCCCATGGCAAGCTTGATACAGTGATTTGTAGATATATTTAAAAAAAAAAAAAAAAGAAGAAAAGGTTTTATTTGAATATCTTTCTGATTCACAATAATCAGAAGTCATACCGGAAAAACTACAAGTACTAGTTTTCTAGCTTCTGCCCATGTTTTTATAACAGAATAATGTTTTCTGCTGTAGATTCTGCAGCTGCCTATACTGCAAGTGCGTCTAATCCTCAGGAAGCTAATTAGCACAGTCTTGTCTTGCTAACTTGGCATTTCAGACTAACTTGTTCCACTGAGATGCCTGGGAGCAGCATTGTCTTAGGTCGATTGCAGTTAGAGACAGTCAGTGTGTTGTGCTGTGTTCATGTTTCAGATACAAGCTTTGCAGCTTTTCTTTTTTTTTTTTTTTAGAAAGGTTAGCTTCTTAAAATGTAGAAACAGCAGTGTTTGGGGAATAGTGTGAATTTGCTACTTGCTGTTCTGTGCAAACATAGCACTTCTGCTTCTCATGTATAAATCAAGTAGTTCAGGCATGTTGCCATCTACAGCAGGCTGTAGGTATGCAAGTGTTAATGGTGACAGCTAGTGGAGGTTGACTTTTCCTTTAAGCTTGTTTTCTCAAAGCTGATAGTGGCTAGCTTTATGGATCTACACCATGATGCAGACAAGTAGCTCCATACAACAGGCAGACACATTTTTTCTTTGCTTACAGGAATGTTTAATTGATGATCACAACTTGGGTCTATGACACAAATTTCAAAAAGTATTCAAAAGTAGTTGTAGCAATGCATATATTTGTATTTCCCTTCTCAAATCCCAATATTGCTTCATCTGCAAAAGATAAAACTAATCTGAGCAATGGAAAGGACCTAACAACAATTTGGATTACTTAGCAGTGTGCCAGGTGATGGTTTACATTTCAGATTATTGCCATAATAAATTCAGTCTTGGTCCTTTCCTGTCGAGTCACTCTGGTTGCAAGTGATGAGATAGGAAATAATGACAAAAACATGCTGGTTAGGGCTAGGTAAAACTGTGCAGGATTTCTCAGAGCACTAGAGGGAGCAAGAAGGTAAAGTTCTTGAAAGAGCAGCTACCTCTCTGGGGGTTGAATCCTTAGAGAGGAAGTCTGCCCTACCAGGCACGTAAATAAAGGAGGCTATAACACCATTAAGAAACCCCAACAAAACACAAATCATAACCAAAATTAAAATGATATCTTACATGTTTTTTTTTGAGATTTTTTTTGTTGTTTTTTTGCTGTTATTGCTCTTCCCCCTACAGACTACCGGCATTCCTCCCCCCCTCCCCCCCCCCCCATTTTGCTTATTGTTTGAGGGGCTGCTTTTGTTTTTATGTCTCTGATGCCTGAGTGTGTGCTGATCTAGGCTAATGCTAAGAGGCTGGCTCTGATGGAAACAGAAGTCCTTGTTTCTCCTCATCAGAGACTCCTTTAGGCAAATGTTAACCTGCCAAGAGCATGTGCATTCCAAGGAGGATTTGCAAATGAACTAGTTGTTTTCCATGAACAATATTTCCCAAGCTAAATCTTTCTATGCTTAGGAACAAAAAAACAAAAAAAAAAAAAAGAAAAAGGAAAAAATAGTATGCACTGAGAGCTTTGCATATGAGGGAATATTTTCTAATGTTCCCCTTGCCCACTGATATTAACTATCTCTAGAATATGATAATAAATTCTGGAGAGCACAGCATTTCATTGTGATTATTCACAGAAATGACCCTGGGCCTATAAATAGTTGTATTACCTAAGTGGATTAGCCCACTTGCATGTTCTTCTAAATAACAATCTGCCAGTAGCCTTGGAAAGTCAAAGACATTTGGAGGAACATTCTCATCTTAGTATGTTGGGTATTATTGGCTGACTCCTCCTGGGATTTGTAAACATTGCCTGTACAGTGAATTTTAAATGCAACTCTACAATGCTGGAAAAGCCCGTTTTTCATGTGGCACCACAAGCATCATGGCAGTAAATAATTTAAATGCTCTCTTTCCTGTTTTCCTCTATATTTCTAGGAATCTTAAAGCAGTGTTTTGGATAAATGAAAAGCAGGACAAGTTTGGAGATCTTGGTCTAGGACATCTGCACACTCATGCACAGTCTGAGGCCACTGTAGGGTAACACCAGCTCCTAAGGCTTAGGAGGAGCTGGGGATGGACAAACGGCTGCAACCCTTGCTAGAGGAATACTGGGAGAGGCAGTATCTGTAGCAGGTGGTACCCAGTACAGAGAACTGGACTTCTGTCTTTCCCAGCTTGCTGAGAGATGCTTTGCTTGCACTCTACACCACTGTCAGCAAGAGGGAGAAGAGATTCCAATATGCAGTTGCTTCTTTAAGGGTGAAGTGGGGAGAATCTCACTGCATGCTTTCCTTTATCTGATACATTTACACGGGAGTAGTCACTTCAAGACTTCCATGTTGAATGTGTTGGCCCTACTCTTACAATATTTCTGCTAAATATACCAACAATATGTCAGGCAGCAAGGGCACCTCTCACCCACAGTTATAATGGTAGCATGAAAACTAGTGCATAGTCAGATGTGGACTATAGTTCCCTATAGCATGCAGATAGCCCATTTTACTTCAATATTTGTGCACTTGTAGTTTTGTTGTAATAGCATCTGCCTTGCAATTAGGTACTCCCTTGAAAATTAAAAAAAGTGCAGACCCTTTGTATAAAATTCAGTTTATTTCTTGACTATATTTACTGATATCTTTGTTATACTTCAATTTTATTTGCTGTTATTGTTACAGTATGCAAAAGTAAGTCAATTTACATCAAATCTCTGATTTTACTGTAACTCACCCATGATGGGATCAGGAGGTGATATGCTGACCAGTGTACTCTAACAATACAAGATTGCCCCTAAGGATTAACTTAGTGTTGTGGTTTGGGTATTCTACAATTCAGTGTTCCTACTGAAACCACTCCAAGCCGTGCACCACTCACTTCCCTGCCCCCTCACTGCCCCTGCAGAGGGCTGGAGAGGAGGAACAACAGGTAAAGATCACAGGTTGAGATAAGAACAATTTTCTGGAAGCAGCAATGAGACAAGAAAATGAATAGTAGCAATGCCAATACTAATGACAGGGTGTATAAGAAAAGAATCCCTAAACCCCCATGGAAACCCCCCTGGACACTCCCTGACTGCTCCTTCCCACCACCCTACCACGACCTGGAAATGCCCCTTCCTGACTGCTGCAAAAATTAACCCCGTCCTGGCCAGAACCGGGACACCTAGTCACTAAATTTCCCAATTTGGCAAAATATCCTCCTGAAGACAACACTGAAAGGGATATTTAGTCATAATACTTAAATCTCATTGATATGAATGAAAGTTTGATGCATGACTGAAATCTAACATGTGCTTAAAATGTTTCCCCAAATGAGGAGGACCTTAATCCATCTTTGGATGTTTATCTAGCTGTATGCATGACTTCAGAGATATTTACTGCCATCCTTTGTCTTCTTTTGAAGTCAAACTCTCTTCAGTGAGAGGCCAAAGCTGCCCCAGGTTCACAGGCCGTGTTTTAGGATGGTTCTGATCATCTCATCTGGCTTCTGAAGATCAGAGCTCAACTTTCACACCATGCCCATGGCTATATGTTGAATCAGAGCAGATCACAGGGAAAAGAAGCCACCTGAGTGTCCCACACTTAGGAGCAAAGGATCAGACAAGATGCTGGGTGAGCTCTCAATCTCTGATTACCTTCTACATTCACAGGACCAGCTTAACACTGACTGTGAATGTCTAACTTTTCTGCTATTTTACTATTTCTTTGCTGTCTTCCACTCTTTCACAGTCTTGATGCAGCTGAGATGATAAGAACTTTCCTTTTTAATATTTTTAGTTTCTCTTCTGTTTTCTGAGGGTTTCTGGAATCCCAACTATTCTTGGAGGCAACCTCTAGAAATACCTGTATACTGTATGCTGTTTCTCTATGAAGCAGATCTTATCTTCCCTGAAGTTTTCCAAATGAAGTGTTTGAAATCAGTGGACAAGAAGTCTAAGATGAAATAGGTCTCAATATTTGTATATTATCCAGGGTAATAATAAAAGACTTTTACTTGAATATACTTACAGATTCTCATACTTTTTTCAAAGCCAGAGAATAGATTTTCTTTATGCATTTTCATTATAATTTTAATTACATATTTTTTCATAAGTGAAGGGTTTTTTTTAATTATGTATTTCTCATATAGGAAAAAGGAATCACATTTTACTTTCAGATGTTCTGATTATAAAAGAAAAACAGAAGAGTTTTCAATTATCCTGATATGAACTCATAGCAGTTGCTAACTCTGGAGTAATTCTACATTTACATAATGTTGAAGATTGGAAAAGTCTGAAAATAAAAGTTGTGCTAGGGAGAAATTTCTTTTTATTGAAATTCATAGAATTAGGAAAGTTGCTCACATGCCCTTAATTTATTGCTTCCCTACTTGGACTAAGGAGCCATAGCAGCAATAAATGAAGTAGATCTATTGGGTAAATTACTTATGGTTTTGTGTAAGCCTTTTATGTACTTACACTTAAAGAGCAATGATTAAGCAAACAAGCCTTCTTGAAAATGGGCAATGTTTTAGCTCATCATATTGATATTCCAGATATGCTGCTGTTTTGATAATTATGCATCCATTATCAAAGACAGTCTCCACTTCTATAAAAGCTGCAGGTGTTTAGCACTTATTAAAATCAGGCAATTCATCTAAAACATGCTCAGCCGTTTTACCTCTACGTGATATTGAATAAAGTTTTGCAACAGACTTCAACGATTCCAGCACGGTGCCCCTTCTTTTGAATTTTTGAAAGGGAAAGGAAAGGCATTTGATTTCTTTTGTATGTATGTAGGTAGCTATGGATAGGACTAGCTTAGTTCTGCTTGAATATTTGCTGTCAGGAATGTTTCCTTCCTCTGGCACTTACTTATGACAAGCTGGAAAATAGATAACTTTTACTTAAGGAAGATCCTTGCTTTAACATGCTAAGTATTCTAGGTGCTGTCATTTGTTATTCGAGACAATAGTTCGGTATGTCTTTTAAAAATTTTACTTTTCTTGCTGCCTCGCTTTGATATATGAAAGGAGCAAATGGAAGTGAGTGAGAAACTGAGATATGCAGCACACAGCACCCCAGAGAGACAGCACTGCTGCTCATTTGAAACGCAGAGCCCTTTCTAGTCAGCTCAGCTCATGGAAGTTAAACACGTGGCTCATCTGTGCAAGTCCCAGGATAAGGGGGCTTGCAGTGTTTAGGCTGTTCACAAAGTGTTGAGAGCACATTTTCTCTGTGCAAAATGCACAACTTAAAGCATGGAACTGCCTTGGCTTTCAGAGGCTGTGTCATCCATCACTGCAGATTTGCGTTATTTGTCATAGAAAATAGTCAAGCTTTGGGTTTATTTGCGTCATACTTCAGGTGTCTTATACTCTTTTAAATTCTGAGCTCTTCCAGCATGCCCTAGTGGAATAGGATGTTCAAGGTCCTAGTGCAAATGCATGCATCCCAGTGAAAAGCTTCTTCAAAGTGGGGGTGAAGTTTTTCAGTTGCACAAGGAATAGCTTTGCCTCCACAGCTGGATCTCTGACCGAGTCAGGTCTGGGTGCTATTTTTTTCCTGTAGTTATGAACACTTCTAAGCATAGGCAGGGATTTTTATATGTTACACTTACTCTTGCTGTTGTGTAATAGCCTATTATTTATCTAGTGCCAGCAAAAATCCTCAAAATTGCTAGCAATGTGTATTATATTTTGTATTTGCTTTCTCTCATGATGGTACGCTATACAATGGGAACATTGATAAATATTCTGTAAACAATGTACCAATTACCTTGACAATAAAAGGCAACTTGTAATTTTTCCTGAACTCTGATTTTGACGTCAAAGAAGGGTGCGGTCTGAAGAAGTGTTTTTACTAAAGAAAAAGTTTCATTTTGATCAGGATCATTAGTGGGTTTTTTCCCCACTTTTGCTAAAGGCGATTGCCAATACCTTTGATCTGTTAATGTTCATTACAAAGTTCCTCAGCCTCATCAGATTAGTATGACATAACACTTAACCATCAGTGAAAAGCTTCAAAATTTGAGTTCACTTTAACAATTTTGAATGAAAACGACAAACCAGAGTGTTAGGGGTTTTTTTAATACTTTCATGCATGATTTTAAAAAACAGTCTTCTCAAAAAAGAGGAGATGCCTGGAACCATAAGCTTATAGTTATTTGAAGATAAAAGTTCACTTTTCGTTTAACTGATCAGCAGCGTAGCTATGATTGGGAAAGAGTGTCTTTTATAAATTTGCAGAAAGGAAGTTATAGAGTACTGCTGCTTGCAAATAGCTTAAAGTCACATCAGTGTTCTTAGACTGATCTTAGGTTATTTTTACCATAGTTTGTAGTGGTCAGCCCTCCATTAGGTAGTGAAACCATACTTTCAGTTTTATTTCAGTAGTTTAGGTAATGAAACTAGAGTTCCCAAGAACATCCCCTTTAATCTCTTCAATTATTCTAATGAGAGTGGGAGGAGTTACACTGAAGGCCTATGAGTAAATAAAAGGGTAAATGCTAGCAGACTCAGTACCCAGTAGATCAGAGCAAACCTGAAACACTTTGCTTCCCTAGCTGACCAGTGGCAATGCATATGCGTCTGCTACAATTAAATGTGGGACTTAATTAAAGCTAAACTGAGCATCTTGAATTTTGTTGATTAAGTGCATGTTCATCTATCAACTTGCTACCTACAGACCGTGCTCAGAAAAAAATTTTCAGATGGACTGGAGTGCTGAATTTGGGAATCACTCTGTGATGATGCTGAAAAGGGTCATCCCAGTCTGAAGGCATTAAAAATATATCCCAGGATTTCAGTCAACCTTAAAAAGGGTACTGTACCAGGGAATGCCCAGGTTGGAAAAACAGCTGCCTACTTGCCTCCTATAAGCTGTCTCTGGCTCACTACTGTTACTTGCACAGTTTGTGGATTTGGTGCATTTAGGCATCAGCAGGTATGGGGTATGAAGAATTCAGGTCTACATAGGAGAGATGAAAATGAATTTGCTCTGACTTATTTTTGCTTGCATGTTCTTAGAGTTTTGGGTTAAAAAATCTAAATATACCTTTAAAAGAGTAAATATACCTTTAAAAGGTACATACCTTTAAAAGAGCTTCCCCCTCAAGTTTGAAAAAAATACATTGAATCATCAGTTAATTACTTTGCAAAAGTTAAAGACAAGATTCTTTTTTGTGGCTCCACAATTAGCTGGACAAAGGACATGAGCTGTTTGTTTACTTTTATTACCTTATTTCCTAGAATAGTTATCCTCACACCTAGATTTCTCGAAAAAACAAACCTTTCTGGGATTAGTGGTGTTTTGAAACACTTCTGTAAGTAACATTGTGGGAATATTCAGATGGCTTCTTTGGTCTCCAGCTAAAACATGCTGCATTCTGAGTACCTGCATACTCTATCCAGGCACCTGCCTTATCTCTTCAAATACTCAGATCTTAGATTCTGAACTGTGCCAAAGTTACTCATAGTGAATGGCATGGAAATCCCCCATGATTTTTTATTTTGCAACAGCTAACTGGCATCTGTGAAACTTTGCCATCTGCTTAACAATGATGCTGTGTATATGATGGAGGTATTTTTGCTGCATCTGTAAAATCTTTATCAAGGACATGATACCAAAATAGTCAAGAAACAACTAAGTGAACAATATTGGAACACAAAACCCAAAAAACACCCTGATCTCAGAAGTTATTAAATAAACAATTCTACTTTTAAAGGAGTATTTTTCTTGTTGTCATCATAAAAAAAGAAACCTTAGAAGTAAAATTCTAACATTTTATAAGAGAATTTTATTGATCATAATTTCAAGTCAGAATAATTGAAAAAACTCAGTGAGGAATTGAAGAAAGGTGGAGTGGGAGCCTGAAAGAGCTTTTTGGGGTAAGCCATTATGATTTCAATTAAAAAAGTTATCTGTTTGTATAGTAAACAAAATACTGTGGAGATTTTTTAGCAGGAGTTTCTATGCAAAAGTGGTTTGAGAAGGAAAAATAAACTTTTGAAAGACTAGAAATTAAACCATCTAAGTATATTGAAGGGAAAATGCAGTATAATACCAAAACTATCCAATTACATGAAGATACTTGCAAGATACAAAGTTGCTTTGCCTGTCCAAGTGTTTTTCACATAGCTTGCCTGCATGATAGGACAAGATCATTAAGAAAAGAAAAATTGTCTGTTCTCTCTGAAAAGTAGCAATTCTGACAGGCATGGAGTCACTCTCTTGTGTCAATTTCGAGATGGTCACTGCAGTTCTGTATGAACAAAGTATTTTAAGAGGGACAGCAATCACAACAATTCTGTGAAGCCTCACTGATGCTGCATGAGTCCTTGCTGCATTAGGTCTGATAGCATTGCTTGTCTGTCTTCCAGTGTGTGAGACAGACTTGAGCAGGGAAGACCCACCCCAGGACCATCCTTTTGCTTGGGACCTTTACTGGCAAAGCACAGCTCTGCATGCACTGGGGTACATTGGAAAGAGCATTTCCTGCAGGTTGAGGGAGGTGTCCTGCCTCTCTACTCAGCCCTAGTGAGATCACATCTGCAGTGCCGTGTCTTGTTCTGAGCTCTTCAGTACAAGAGACACATGGAGCTCCTGGAGCAGGTCCAGTTGAGGGCTATTAAGGATGATCAAGGGGTGGGAACACCTCTCTAATGAGGAAAGGCTGAGGGATGTGGGCCTGTTGGCCTCCAGAAGAGGCAACTGAGGGGGGACTTCATCAATGTCTGGAGGTATCTGAAGGGTGAGAGTCAAGAGGATGGAGCCAGGCTCTTCTTGGTGATGCCAAGCAATAGAACAAGAGACAATGGGCAGAAACTGATGTACAGGAAGTTCCACCTGAACATGAGGAAGACCTTCTTACTGTGCATATGACCATGCACTGAAACAGGCTGCCCAGAGAGGTTGTGGAGTCTCCCTCACTGGAGATATTCAAGAACCACCTGGATGCAATACTGTGCCACATGCTTGAGCAGGGGAGGTTGGACCAGTTGACCCACTGTGGTCCCTTCCAACCTGACCTGTTCTGTGATTCTATTTATCTTTCATGTTTGAAACAGTTTTATGGTTACAAAGGTGAGCACTGGGAGGGTTCCTTTGTGTCAGCAATTTCACTTGTGTGTGTGAATCGGGTTAACAGAGATCAAACCTCAACAAGGTAATGCTTGGAAGCACTGCTCAGGTCTAATGCCTTAAAGCTCTTTTTTCTTATAGTAGCTTTGTGTGTAATTGATTAGCTGCCGGTCCTATGCAGGGATCTCTCAAAATAGTTACTAACGGATTGTGTCATGAAATATTTGAAAAGACAGTTCCTACTATAACAAGAAACCCATTTTGTGATAAAATTACTGATTTGTGAAAAGCAGTAAGAGGACTCAATGCGTCAGGAAGAATCACAGCTGCTAAATTCTCTGTAATCCTCTGATTGTCAAGGGTGCATCCCTGGTGATAGAAGAAGGAAGGTTTGGGAGGAGGAAGACTTTCATGTGTGCAAGAGAGAAACTTTTGAAATGTGGTCTATGAAGATGAAACTTGTATGCCTGACTTCTAAAGAATGTCTGTTAAATGCCTTTTAGGTTACATTTTCACTGCTCCAGCTCCACTTTATTTTGACATGCAGTTCCTCCCATCCTGCTTTGTCTATTCTTGTTTTTCTGCATTTATATTTCAGGATCTAATTTGTGTTGAAAAAGACCTCAGGACATCTCTAGACCAATCTCCTGATCAAAGCAGAACCAGCTAGGTCAGGCCAGGTTACTTAAGACTATTTCAGTTAGGACTTGAAAACCTCCAAGGATGAAGTATGAATAGCCTCTCTGGGCACCTTACTTTAACACTTGAGTGTCCTCACCATGAAATAGCTTTTTCTTACATGCAGTCTGAACCTTTCTTACTTAAATTTGTGCCTGATCTGTCTCTTCTTTGCGGTATGAACTGCCATCAAGAGCCTGGGTTTGTTTGCCCTGGAAGTACTGGGGGACTGCTATCAGGTACCCTCCTCATTGAAGCCATCTCTTCCCCACAGTACATAAGTCCTGGTGAGTCATCCATCGTCCCGTGAAAGGTAAAGTGTTCCAGCTCCCAGCCATCTTCAGGGCTCTTCCCTGAATGTGCCAGTGCCTGCCTCTTTTGTTCTGACTGAAGGCACCAAAACTGGATGCAGTATCTGGATGTGGACTAGTAAGAGGTATGATCCCTTTCTGTTATTCCCTGCTTACACTGCTGTTCATACAGCCCAGAATGCAGTTGGCCATCTTTAGTGCCAGGGCACACTGCTGGCCCACAAGCAGCTTACCATTTGCCGTGACCCGTAGGGTCTTTTCCACAGAGCTGCTCCCCGGAAAGCTCGTTGCCAGGCTCTGTCACTGCAGAGGGTTGTCTCTCCCTCGTGTGGCGCTGGGCACTTGTTCCACAATGTTGAATTTCAAGGTGTTTCTGTTGGCCAATTCCTCCAGCTTCTCTGGGTCCCTCTTAGTGATAGCTCTGATCTCAATTTCATCTGGTCTCTCCAATTCGGTGTCATCTCAAAAACCTTATGAGAGTGCTCTCTGTTGCCTCCTTCAGGTCATTAAGGACAGGTCCCAGGATAAATTTTTGTGATACTCCACTTGTTTCTGGCCTTCAGGCAGCAGATGATCCATTAACTGTGGCCCTCTAAGCCTGATCATTTAAACATTTAACCCTTTTAGCAGCTATTTCAGTGGAAACAACTCAGATCCATGAAGTAGAAATGGGTTTGTTTGTTAATAAATACTCCTTCTGAGTTGATCATAGTTTAAGACTGAGGAGAGGGTTTCTTATTTGGCTGGGTTTTTTTTAGATAGAACCTGTAGGCCAAACAGTAATAAAGAATGATGTCTTGCTCAGGGAGCTGCTTCACCCAACTACTCTTTGAATTGAAGCTCGTATCTAGTCGAATGTGTTAGGAGCTAACCATAAAGAACACTAGGGTTATTTCTTTCATCATTGCTGTACCTGCTTTGAGTGCACAATAGTTAAGATTTTAGCTACGTCCTGAAACTCAGTCTAGGGGTTTTGAACTCAGTAGGTAGGAGATGGCTGGAGCATCAAATGTGGCCTGCTCTTCAAGATACTTTCAGCAGTAGTACTGAATGTATTGTACACTTTTAGTTTTTCTGTCTTTTTTTGTTGTCTTGGTTTAATGGCACTATATTCAGGAGGTGAGACCTCTTATGACACGAACCCTCCTTTTCGACTTCCCTCCCCTCAATATAGAGAAGTTAAAAATTATGAGGAGTCTGAAAAAAGGAGGAAAATGCAACAATTTTAAAAAGGGAAAGAACCAAAAAAACCCCAACAGGAGTGGGAAATATCACCTAGCTATCCCTCTCCCCCTAGGTTAAAACAAAACCTGGAAGAATATTCTGCCCAAAAGTCTTCTGCTGCTGAGGTGCTGGTGGGGGTTAAGGCGTAGCAACCCCGTGGGTAAGTTGGTGGCGGGGCTGGGGCTGATCCGGCGCCGTGCTGGGTCGCGATGGGGCTGAGCGGGACAGCAGCGCTTTGTGCAGGCGAGAGAGCGAAACAGCTGCGGCTGAGACGGTGCTGACTCCCGAGGGGCAGCTGGTGCCGCAGCGGCCCCCGGGGCTATTGCGAAATAGCTCCGAAAGTGCTCCGAACAATTCCCCTGATTCTGGGCTTGGCTGGGCAGCGAAGGAATGGCTGAGCGCCCCCGGCAAAGGCTCGGAGAATCCACGGCGCTGCAGCGGGCGAAGAAACCAGGTGCAGAGAGAGCAGTTTCATCTGCGCCTGCTTTTAATCTCCTGTCTCCTGAACTCCTGGGATGCTCCATTCCAGGGAACCACCTTTCCGGCAGGTCTTGAGAACCCCGGGGACAGTCGTCCCTCGATCGAGCTCGGATGGTGCCGGTCCCCATGCTCCGAAATTAGGTAGAGATATGAAATATTCATCACTGGAAATCCTTCCCATTTAACTAAAACTACAGTATTTGTTTTATTGAAATTTGCAGTCCTTAAATAATGAATTTGAGGCTGTATAGCCTAACGTAAGAGAAAAAGACAGTGAGTCACACCAGCAAGGTAAATACCTGCTTTGTCTTGTTGACTGATAAAGTAATCCTTTCTTTTTGTTGTGTATGTTCTTTTTTCTCCTGTTGTTTATATTTGGTTCTCACATGCTATTTCAAATTAAATTTAAACTGTGTGCTAACACAGTTTTAAAAAGAGGTGTTTTCTTCACTGCATAATCAAGTAATTTTGTATAATCTTTAGTACACACAAAAGAGTGCATCCTACACATGCTTACATGTTCCACAATTGGTACAGCTTTAAATCACTTGACCAAAAGAATGCTCATTACCAGGAGCAGAGCCTATGCTCCACATGACCCCTCATATCAGAGACATTTGATACGGATTTCTACCTGCCTCTTGATTATGTGCTAATCTGGAAATATTAGAAAACTTGACATCTTTCCTTACTCTGGCTCAGATTCATCCAACATAATTTGACACACTTAGCTGAAAAACTTGAGTTAGAGGCATAGTCACCTTAAGGTGGTTTGTAATCAGTATGAAGAGATAAGCACATCTCAGGAATGATTCTGCTCATCTCTCCTTATCTGTTTGTTGCTAATATAGTGAATTTGGGATAGTTAGGCTCCTGTACTGGTGTCTCACTGAAGTAAACATGTCCATGTTTGCATTGAATCTTGGGCAAGATTTGTTACAAACAAGGAGTTACAAATGATTTCACCCTTTGTCAGATGCTTGAAAGATTCAGGATTTTTTTCCCACTTCTTTTAGTATATTCTTGAAAGATGCAGGACCAGGGTGGGGGATAAGGGCAGGGAGAAAAAAGAAGTTGTATTTTCATAGGTAAAAAGTTAATTGAGTAGCTTTTAATTTTCTGTTGTCACAATGAATTTCTGAATGGAAGTCATTAATTGCTCAGAAATGTGCAAATGCAGGAACTGTTGTACATTTACGATTGGCCAGAAGGTGATATCAGGAGCCCTCAAGGTACCACTTCAGTATACTAAATTCAGCATATTCCCTTGGCTTTTCATTGCCTTGCTTTGGGCTTCAAAACTGAGTGGAAACAGAGATAACAACTCAGGATAAGTGCATCAATGAGCTTTAAGGTACAATTTGATTTGGCAGACAACCAGACTCATTCAGAGATAGACCTTTTTTAAGGTATATGCTTACTAGTTATATGGCCGTGGTAATGCAGGAACCAGTGACAGCTGGGAATAAATACTGATATTTATTATAAAAGACTATTGAATACGACAGAAAGGAAAGGCTTCAAGAAAAAACCTGCAAAGAGGAAAGTTGTCTTACTTTGGGCAAGGGAAAAAGACAGGATTTATATGTGTAAAATTTTTACCGGAGAAGGCTTTAGGTGAAGTGCAAATCTCTCTTGAACTGACAAGGTGGTCTATGGCAGGTGCTCTAATCTTTTCATGCTTGGTGCATCATAGAAGTGCAAGGCTGATATAAAGTGCAGCCTCTGGGTGTTACTTAGTATTTCCAAAGTAATTATAGCCAGGGTAAGTCTATTGAGATGTAGGAATAAGGCAAGCAGTAGATCTGATGTAAAAGAGCACCTACACTTCAGCGCATTAACACCCAGCATCCAGCTCTAATAACTCTGTGAGGTACAGAAGTGCTGTTGTTTTAAGGATACTGATGGTACACACATTAAAGTCTAGCAGTATTAGGCTGTTTATGATAAATCCCATATAAGTCCCATGCAGAAAAGCATGAGGAGAATTTATGAGGTCAGCTCTGAGCCTTCATTCTAAGATGCTGTGTCTCTTGACTCAACTCCTAATGGTGAATTTTTCCCAACCAAATGCAAGCTGTGTTTTTGCTAGTTTGATTCCACTGCTTTTTCCTGTCCAACCATCTGAATTCAAAAGGAAATTGATGAAATTTCAAGAAAGCAAGAGCATGTTGTATGTCGTATACAGTATATGGAACATTTGTGGAACTGTTACTATAAATGTAGCAAATAGTCTTGTTTCTCCTCTTGCTAGTTTAATTTGAAGCTATAACGTAAATTGCAATATGTAAGTATAGTGTAATATTTGTTGTCATGTAAAGAAAAATTAATACTGTTTTCACAGAAAAAATTTGGCACTGCCCTATGCTTTGGTAGAACACAAGTGAATCCAACATCGTACATGCTGTTTCTCTATCTGCTGTCACACATCTCTGAATTACTTGGACAAAAAAAAAAAAAAAAAAGTCAGATCCCTGCAGAATCCCATAATCCTGATTGCATAAACCCCAGGAATTATGAGAATTTGCAAGACTGCAAGTATACTTGATGACTAGTCCTTTCAGCAGTAATGTCTTCTTAAGTTTTGTGTTATTCCTTATTGGAAAAAGGCAAGAGATGCTGCAAGCAGCTGTCCCCTAGGGCACATAGGATATCTATTCATAAAAATATTTGCAAATGTAACGTACTAGTAACTACCTGTGGGCATTATTAGTTCTTTATATCTGAACTCAAAAGTAAGCCTAAAAATATCTAAATTTAGCAAATTCTGTGGCACTATTTGAAAGCATAATATTTCTTATAAAGAGCACCAGTGGTCTCGGGCTACATGCCCACAATGTGACAAAGAAAGCCTCTTGGTTTAGACTGAATGAGTTCAGTTTAACTAGTTGTGGTAATTTTTTTCACTCAGCTAATCATCCTCCCTGTGGGCTAATTTTCAAACATTGCTCTTTATTTTCTCTTTACAGCTGTACTTAGGAAAGGAAGTGACACTAACACATGGTTGTATTTTCCTCATTTATTCCTTTAAATGAAGTTAAAGAAACTCTCAATGTTAAGGATCGAAAAATCTCAGGAAGTGTTTTCATTAAAACTCTGCTGGCAGCAACAATTGTGCCTCTGGCATTGAGGGTTGCCTGTGTGTTCCTCAGTTCTCAGTTGCTCTAACAGACTATAATTTTTTTCCGTTGAAGTGATTCAATGTGGAAGCAACTATTTTTTTGCTATATTCTGATGTTAAATAAATTATTTTTAAAAATTATAATACTTTTAAGGCCTTATCCCAATATTGTCAGTGTATTTAGAAACTTTGAGAATACAAAGGTGGGTCAAGAGATGCTACAGAGATAAGATTTTACTCATAAAATCATTCTGTACTTGCCTTCTATACTTTTGCACCAAAAGGAGTATTTCTACTTTACTACCTCTGACTTGGAGGGGTGTATCTATTACTGGAAATAGCCAATTCCTTTTTGCCTAAACACTGGGTTCTGAAAATGGCACCTGAAAGTCCACTATGGAAAAGAAGAGAAGGAACCATTCTGAAAATTCAGTGAATCAGTCTGGGCCACAAAGTTGTGGAATATTTCTCCTGCTAGGTGTTCTGACAAACGCATGTTCTGACAACAGCTTCCTTACCAGTTTAGGTATTTGCATATGTTCTCAAGGAACCTTATAGATACAAGGAGGAGGGAAACTCTTTATTCCAGTCTAATGACAAGATCTTCTCCAAAAAATGAGAGCCTTTCTCTTCTCTAAAGGCATTTCTTCAGTACTTTGTTATATTGTGTACTATCCTAATCTACAACCGGCAAGTTTTATTGCATTGTTTTTTTGGCAAGATATATGAGTCATTCTTAGGCCTTCAGATGCCTTCCACTCCAGATTTTCTGTTTGTCAGTGTAAAATACAAGTTAAGGTGTTCAGTGACTGGGTTTTGTAAGTTTAATTCTTTGCACGTGCAAGAACCATTGGCTATTAATTCTGAGCATTTAAGAATACTGTTTGGAGCTATTGGCACATTCAGAATAGACAATAATTGGCTGGATTTAATCAGATCTATAAAGTACTATTGTGATAGATGACGTCACAAGGGAAGCTGTCTCTGTAACTGTGGCACTTCTGCATGTGGTTGGTTCCTTGCTACACTGTATGTTTGTGGTTGGCAACAGAACAGAAATTCTGTAGTGTATGCAGACTTTCTATAGGTTTTTCATCTTGAAAGTGTGTTTTAAGTGGCAACATCAGCATTGGGCAGAAGGGGACTTTGAAAGCTTTTATCCTGTACACAGAGACAAACATTATATTGTCTTGTCTTGTTTGCCATAGAAATTGAGAAGACATGAAGACTCAGGAAGGCAAAACTGGCAGGAGGGAGGAGGAGACCCAGGGAAGCCCTGTGAAGGCACAACAGTTTGACATTTAGTTTTGAGTGATTTATGTTGGTATCTTTAATTTGGGAAAGAAAACTGAGGATAAAATTCTGGTGTTCCGTGAAAGTACAGTAGCATAGTTATGTGAGGATTCAAAAGGGCAGGTAGGTTTGGGGATACAGGAACCAGCTGGAGAAAAGTCTGTATAGATTTGTGCAAGTATATACTTGTCTTTTAAATGATCCCCTGAAGAAAAGTACATTCTTCTGGGTTTAAGTCCTAAAGCTTCCTTAAATTTCAGTCTCTACTCTGCGTTCTTTCATGTGACAGTGGTTCAAATGATGTTGAAGCATTTGTCCCTGCTCCTTCAGCATTTTCTGAATGAAGTCCATTAGTTTATTTTTCAAAGAATAAAGCCATTATTTCTTCATGTTCTCTATTTTAGCTAAATTCACAGAAGCCCTTAGTTTCTGCCTCCCAAAGCTCTAATTTTTCCTTTGATTGTAAATTTTATTAAGCAAACATCCTACTACTGTAAATTAATGAAGTTTTATTGACTTAAATGGAATAATGATAGTTTATAGCAGCTGAGGATTTTGCATTATGTCTTAAGTAAATATGTAAATGAAATTTGGGATGCTGCCATTGGCTATGCCATATCCCAAGAAGGCTCTAAAAGTTATTTATTTTTCCCTTGTGTGTTGTTGCATTGGGACTTTTTTTGTTTGTTTATTGTTTCAGCCAGTATAATCTATGGATCTCTCTTCTCTTTTTGTCTTATTTTCTGAATATGCAAAGTAGGAGTAAGATTCTTTTAGTCATGCTATTTTTCTTTGTACTAAATTTCTCTCAAGATGCTTGCTTTCCATCATAAAACAGATAGGATTAATCATTTTCCGGAATGGTGTAGAATGTCTCTGTCATCTCTAAAGGAAGCATAAATGATTAATTTAGTCTGGAGAAGGAAAATTAGTTTAACTAAATTTTGTCTGTAGTGACTGTCTACCTTCACTGACTTTGTGAAATGGTTCTTTTTAGAACACATATTGAGATTTCTGAACTCAGAAAAAGGAACTCTGTGGTTTTATGGTTCAATAATATGCAAAAGAAAAAAAAAAGGAGATATGCATTCAGAAAGTGTATCTACCATGGGTTCATGAAAAGTAGCACTCAGCCTGTACCACCAGTTCCTGTTCTTTTGGCTAATCTCTTTTTATATCTCTTTAAAGATGCTTCAAAACATTCTGCACCATCAGATTTGTATCTGAACAACTTGCCCACAGTATTCCATTTTGTTAATCTATAGTCCCCTCCCTTCTTTTTAAAATAGAGTATTAAGGGGAATTATTCCAGTCATGGCTTGATATCTAAATCTTGACTTGGCATCTAAATCTAAGACTTGGCAGTTGCACATGTTCCTTTTCTGTTTGATAGTCTGTAACAGGGCTACCCCGTTCTGTGTTTGCTATTAATCACTAACCTAAACAGGATGATTATTTGTAATAACATGTGGGGAAGTCTCAAAGTAATGGAATGGAGAAGTCAGTAGCAGAAAATAGTTCCCATATATGAGACATTTTCAAACAAGATATGAAAGACATCAAGTGATAGCCCTGTAAATAGGAACATAATCTAAAGTGCAGATGGAAAAAATAAGGGAAAGTAGGTCAGGGATGATTCTACTGACGCAGCCAGAGAATAACTGATGCGTGTACTAGAGGCTCTGTCATTTCCATGAAGAGCTTTATCCTACAAAGCCAGTAAAAAATAGATCTGAAAGTGGAAGAAGCATTGAGTGGTTCGAAGCCTGTTTGCATTTCAGAGAGATAAACAAGGGCAATGTGTGTCTGCAGTCAGGAGTTTGAAATGGCAACAAGAAATCTACAGTGTATAGCTTGTTGGACACTATTTGTTCCCTTCTTCTTAATCAGTCACTTTCCAGTACATATGATGACAAAAGAGTAGTTGAATTGGTGTGTGCCCACAAATAGCTGGTCTGTTCCTGTGTAAAATGAGTCTTTTTAGGATAGTGTCATTCATAGGGTGTGGTAATGCTGCTGAAGATTTTGAAAATCTTTTCCTCAAAGCTGCTGATGACTTCTGTTTTTAGCTAGGACAGACAGGGATGACTCATGGATGTAATATGGGTTTAAGGCTGTATTTTAAAGCTCACTCTCCAGTTTGTAAGGACTCAAAGTCTGTGAAGGAGTCCAGACCTGCTGCTATTTAGGGTTTATTCATATTCACAGCATATTGTTTCAAAGGACAGCATCAGTTAGGGCATCGTGTTCAGTGGACATACATCAGTTTGATGCAAAGTGTCCTAATTTGCATATTCACCACTTGAACTGTTTCAGTTGTTCTAAATTAAGTTTCTCTCTTTGAGCATTCAGATGCCATGACTTGTTTGTCTTGTCTCTGATAGATGTTTGCTGCTCATACGTATGCTTTTTTTAGGTAGTAGAAATCAAGACACTTCCCTCTTCTTATGCTTGCATTTCCTTTGAGCTACTTCAGTGATGCAAAATGGCAATAAATTTTTCTGGGGCAGATCTCGGGCCCCTCAAGTTCCCCTTGCACAAGGAAATATGTTGAAAACGTAGTGTTTGCCCAGTAGGAGCAGTGAACGAGAGGTGGTCAATGCCATCAGAAAACTCACAGAAAATATCACTGCAGTGCTCCAAAGACTACCATGCTTCTAATAATGTCTAGATAATACCTGTGCATATGCATGCTGTTTGGATAATTTATGTTCAGCCAGAAACATTTATTAGTTCTGAATACATTATTCACTATGAACAACTCCCACTGCCACTATTCGGTTGCAGCATTTGTCTGAAGTTAATGTGAGTTTTTTCTTCTTTTTTTTTTTTTTTTTAATTAAGCTTTTGTTTATTATCCATATTTAGGCAGTGGTGAACTTGTGTCTTCCTCACCCAAGAAATATTTTTCATTCTGAAATTCATGTATTCTATCTTTTCTTCTTTGCTTCCCCTCCCTGTTTCTGATTAATACCCTGTGCTTCTTCCTGAACTCATTATTTTAATATTTTACTAATTGTCAGTCTGGATCATTTGATAAGTAAGGTTAAAATTGTTCAAAATCAACCAACACTATAGCTCTGATTAGCACTTTAAAGTTCAATCATTGATTCTAACCTATATCTCTTCAGTTACAGTGACTGTTACTTCAGGTTGCCAATGAATTTTGTAACTATAGTGGAGAGGTTATCTTAGCTTTGAAAGTCCTTCTATATAGGCAATTCTTCTGTCCAGTCAATTTTTTTTTTCTCTGTTATGAAACAGAATGATTATAGGAATCCTATTATGTTCACAGACAAATTATGAAGCTTGTCTTCTCAGTAAGCATAGAATTCCTGGACCTAGAACATTTGGGGAGAAGAAAGTGTACTTCTTATTGAATAATTTTATTTATTAGAGCTTTTGAAAGCTACTTGAGACAGTGCTTGTGCCTTCACCATTTCTGCTCACTGTAAGCTTTCTCCTTTTGTCACAGGCCAATTCTCTGTTTTCTACAAAGGATTTCTCTTAAATGTCCAGTGAAGAACAGCACACTTTTTGACTGCTAAGAACAGTATTTTTCAATGAATAGCAACAGCTGCTGAGAGAATTTGCCTCTTTAAAGTTGAGCTTGAAAACAGTCTTTAAAGTCTTTTTTTCCCCTTCTGTCTTCCAGTCAGCAATAATGCTTACAGTGGATGTGTGCACATATGTGCATGCTTGTGTAGATAAATTAAAACTGTTCATGTATTGCTAGACAGAAGAGACAGCTTTTAGGTTTTTGACTTAGTATGACAATGTTGAGAAGTAACCTAAAGTTAATAATCAGAGTTATTTTTATGAACTATGGACAAGTTTGATCTTCTCTGACCAATTCACATATTTCACATATTTCCATTATAAGCAATAACATGGAAGGTAGAAAATATTCACTGTATTTTTTTCTTATCATTCTTAAATGTTAAGTTCTGAAATCTTGATTTAATATTCATAGGTCTCTGAGTTTAAATTGTAGTACAAGTAATTGCTAAAATAAACCATAGAAACAATTATAATCATCAACAAAATGCAATTAATTGATTGGTCTTGTTTAAATTTATTTCTTAAGGCAAGGAAGCAGCACTGTTTTAATCTAGATCTCAACTATGCAAAAAGCAAAGCTATATGTAAAATTGAGATATATAAAAAAACCAAACATAATGAACCACTAGTAAAAATAAGCAGAAAAAAGGAAAGATCAGCTGTGTAGTTTTCAAAAAATTGTTGCTCCATAGGATATGAAAATTAATAGGCCTAACTTTTCATTAATGTTCTTTTTTTTCTGTAACTAATGTTGCTCCTGTGTAAATTATTGTCACGAGACTGGTCTGAGAAGAGTAAACAGTAAATTTTCTCATTGTCTCCCATAGTATTTGAAGTACTAAAGAAATACTTTACAAAAACCCCCGTATTATATGGTGCAAAGACGACCTGCTCCTCATTTCTTCCTCTTCCTTGCACACCAGTTTTGAGAGATGAAACATTTAATTTCCTGATAAATGCAAAAGAGATGTGATTGGTATCATGGAAGCAATGAAGATATACTATTAAAGTAGAAAACATACAAAATCAAATTGAGTGGTGTAAGGTATAAATATTACCTTTCTCTTGTATCTCAGACACTCCTTCTCAGCCTCATTACATTTTCCCCATTTTCAAATGTAGGCCAGTTAAGGAAACCGATCTGCTTTTGTTCTCACACTGTGTATTTATCTCCATGGTGGTTTTGGTTGAAATAATGCTAACAACAAAAAAAAATAGAAATCATAGCACAAAAGTGAAGATGGTGTTCCAACTGTTCTTTGTGTCCCTTTTATGTCTTGACATCCTCTGAGCTGCATCCTGCTCCCAGCAAGCTCGCCTAATCTCCAGGAAGGCTTTTGGAGTCATAAGGCAAAGTGCCTGGCTTTGCCTACAAAAGCTGAGATGTTTATCAACAGGGAGTGGAGGATAGTGCAAATCCTGAGCTTGAAACAGGGATCAAACAATAATCCTCTGCACAGTCCTTTCAAATATTCTTCTGGTCTTGGCACCAGAGGGCAGCTTGAGAATTAGATTTGTTGCCAATACAACTGCATAGCCCCACCTCTTTGGATTTAAAATTCAGATTGTACTCTGTTCAACACAAGATGAAGACACCTTTTAAGCTTGATGGCTTTGTTTATTATTGCATCATCAAGGCTGACTTCTTAAACCAGCAGTTCAAAGCAATGATATAAAAGAAGGGGTTTTTTATCATTTTTTAAAATAGAAATTATATCCTCATTGTGCATTCTCTCAAAAATGACAGCTCTTACTCTTTGAATACAAAAGGTACTAAACTAAAACAAAATCAAACATTTACTACCTGTCTCAAATGAATTCAAAATAAACTAAAATGCATTTGTGTCAATCCGTGTGTCGTTAGTGTTATCTTTTAAAACACAAAGGAGACAACTGATGAAATTCTAAATGAGGTGTAAGGAAGAAGATTTTTACAAGAGTGGTGAGGTACAGGAATAGGCTGCTCAAAGAAGTTGTGGATGCCCCATCCCAGGAAATATTCAAGTCCAGGTTGGATACGTCCTTGAGCAGCCTGATCTAGTTTAACATGTCCCTGCCCATGGCAGGGGGATTGGAACTAGATGACCTATAATGGTCCCTTCCAAACTAAACTATTTTTTGATTCTATGTTTGGTGTTTTTTGGTTTTGTCAGATTTTGGATGTATTTCAGTTACAGTTCTCAACTGAATTTTCAGCAGGTTAGGACTTGGTTCTTTAATTAGCTGCAGACTAGGACGAAGAATTTCAGTCTAGAGTTTCAAAGTTATTTGAAACCTAAGTTCCTTTGACATTAATCACTGCACATGGCAATCACTGAGTTTTTGTTTGACATGTTATCCATTCAGAAAATGGGGCATCAATGTTTGCTTCTTCCCAGCGTTTCTCTCTCCTGTATACAGCTGAGCTCCTTAGGCAGGAGTCTGTTGTGCAAAGTGTTTGTGCAATATCCAGTCATGCCTTCCTCTTAATTGGAGTTTCTAGACACTACTGTCATATTCAGAATTATATCAATAGGTATGACACCAACCTTATCTTTGCAGTCATACTACTCTATTTGTAGAAGCAGAATAAATAGGTAATTTAGCAAAACCAGATGGTGTTTGTTTTTTTTTCCCCTGACTGAATGGATATTTCAGCATTACGTGCTACCACTATAGATAGCTGATTAGTCCCAAAATGGCCGAACTCCATCCATCCTTGACTTGAATCCTTATGTAAATACCCCACCTTTGTGGATCCCATTATGCAGTCCTCATCATGTCTCATTTTTCAGTTATGTACTAGGTCCACTTGAGTTTCTCTTTGTAAACATTTTCATAATGCTGGGAAGCAAGGTATATTAAACATTCTGCCCTACAATTATTGACATCACAGTATAAATCCAAGTATTCCTCCTGCATGATATTTAAAATATGAGACACTTTTATACACCCTAGGAAATGTAACTTGAAATGGTTTGGATTTTCACCTTTTTTTTCTTTTCTCCTCTGTATGGATCTAAATTGGATGTTTCAGACCTTATGTTTTGCTCAGAATTAATCCTTGTGCCCTTTCCTCTAAAGTTTGTATTCTTGTAGACACCTAAATCACAGAAGAAGAAGATACCATTAAACAATAGATTGCTACACTTGCATAACATGCATTTAAAAAAATTTTCTATAGTAAAGATATGCAGGTAATAAATTACTTTCACACTGGGAGTCTCAGTAAATAATTCATCAGACATGCTGAGGAAGAATATCTTAAATGTTGCATCTCTCAGAAATACCCATAATTAAGCTTTTTCTCTTGACACAGTTTTTTGAGAGTTTATCTTCAGCCTTGCTATGTATCTCAGAAGAACAAGCATGACATTCAGTCTGACACAGGACTCAGAAATGGGGAATTTAATGTTTATCATGTAGACTACAGTTAAAATAAAAATATTACAGAATGTGGATGGATAATACCAAGTTTTCATTTTCTTATTTAAATATTTATATATGTGACCTTATTTTCAAAAAAGCCAGCACAGTCTCAGATACCTGGACATAAAGCATAACACCTCTTTGTGTATCATGCTATGTATACATACTCTGTGTTGCCTGTTGAGTACCTACACCGCCCTTGTTGCTGTATGGAAGCTTCTCTTTCCAGAGAGCCCAATTAGGTAGAATCTACTTGAAAGAAATTAAAGCCTCCTATTTTCTAGGTGCATGTTACAGGACAGATAACAAAGGACACAGAGCTGAGGTTGCTCGCTTCTGTTCTCTGTACCTCTTGACTGAACTGGGCTACCTGGCAGGGCTGTGGCAACTCCAGCTTGTGTGTTGCCCAAAATAATTTTAAAAGAGCTGGTTCAGGTAGTCCTGGCAGTGCAGTCATGGCAACACAGATCTCAGCCTAATTGCCTGAATATACATATACATATAAATATATATATATATATATATGTATATATGCACAGCTTCTCAGGAGGGCTTTATAGCCCGTGTTGAACCACTCTACCTTCCTCACCCAAAGAAGCACATCTACAGGTAGTTCAGGGAGCCCCTGGTGGCCTAGTGGTTAGATTGCGGCACCTTCACCGCTGAGGCCAAGGGTTCGATTCCCAGCCAGGGACACTCCCCGGGCAGGTGGAGCTCGTTAGCCCTGTAAGGCAATCCACC
>JAWMRA010000078.1:80215846-80254492 GCA_035584735.1 Pseudotriccus pelzelni
ACTGTTGTTGTTGCTTAATCATAAAAAAAAAAAAAAAAAAAAAAAAGGGCAGAATTTGGGTGAAAAACATGTTTGATTTGCACTCAGCCATGGGGAAGGAAGTGTTCAAAAAGTCCTCTGCAAATGCAATTTTGTATACAGGATTGTAATTTCAAAAGTTGCCAATGAGAGCAATCAAGCCCTTCAGATGAAAGTTGAATTTAATAATAGGCCATAGTTAAAATGGTTCTTAATGTATTCATTTCCTAAATGGGAAGATGGTCTTTTTTTGGAGCCACTTGTGGATTATTTTTGGAGCCACTTTTTCTGACTTCATGATTTTTTTTTGCACAGCTATATAAAATTCTGCCATACATATATGCTGAGAGACAAAGCAGTCTGAAAAGGACATCCCAGATGAGAACTTTGAAAAAGAGGAGATAAAAAGCAAAGCTCTGATGAAGCGATATAATTCTTTCTTTGCGTCCTTGTTTTCTATCTTTCTGTCATTATCTATCCATGGTTAGTTGTTTTCTGATGTATATATATGTATGTATGTTTATCTTTCAAAACAGTACTACAACAATTCTCTCTCTCTCTCTGCATTCTTCATACGCAGTATATGAACTGAATCCAAGTTAATGTCCAATAGAAGTTTTGGGTACTTTAAGCCTCCTTCATTCACAATGTGATCATTTACATCCAGATCAGCTAAACTTCCAAAGTGCCTGATAGAGATAATCTACATATTATTTGCAGTTTCTACTGCATAGTGTTGTAGTGAAAACAGGAAAAGATATGTTGGCTTGGCATCATACAGGGCTGGCCTAGCACAAGTCAGGCATGAGTTAGGCTCAGTGTGATGTATTCGAACTGCAGACTAAAAGATGCCCAAAAGGAAGCTTACCATCCCAGAAATAGTGCAAGGTAGACTAGATGGCATGTTTTGTTGTCCTCCACTACCAATAAACAGGGTTGGGAGGGTGAGCATATCATCTCAAATTGTCAGCTAATATGGTATACTACAGTTGGGTGAGTTTTATCAGCAAAGAAACATATGTGATATGTAACCCTACTAGTCTGCTGTTTTGTTGCTGAGGTCACTTGAGGAAAAAAAAAAAGTTAAATTTTTCTCGTGTTATTTCATGTGAAGAAACCAGAAATATGAGTGGGAAACATGATGAAAACTATTCCAGACACAATGTTTTAGAGCCTCTGTTGGCAGATAAAGTTATGAATATGCTGTCTCTTTAC
The DNA here is from genome assembly GCA_035584735.1 of Pseudotriccus pelzelni. NCBI lineage: Eukaryota > Metazoa > Chordata > Aves > Passeriformes > Tyrannidae > Pseudotriccus > Pseudotriccus pelzelni. Next base: position 80,217,080 of record JAWMRA010000078.1, read on the forward strand.
TGCAATATCATTAGATCTTTTAAACTGAAAAAAAAAGATTTTAATGAGAAAAAGCCCACATAGTTAAAACTCTCGATGTGGACTCAAGGGACACAGGTCTTCTTGGTAACACCCCCTGAAATACGAGTGAGTATCCAGAGCTGTTCATACAAACTTAAAAGTTACCTGAACTTCCTTTGTGCAGAATCATGTACAACTAAATACTTTGTGGGCAAGATGCTCTGTAGGACCCTATTCATCTGTATCCAGCACTATGGTGTTAGTTAAGGACAACACAGTTAAAGGAGAGGAGAAAACTAAACCCTAAAATATCAGCCAGATATTTCTTCTGTTCACTGGTGTGTGTTTTATGTAACAGCTCAATTGCTTCTCCAGACAGTAGGTAGTTATAAAGCAAATGACGAAGGTCTGCATTAGAACTGGCAAGTTTAAACTTGCTAGTGAAACACCAGCAGCCCTGATTCCTTGCCTTCAGTGATGAATTTAGGCTATAACCTCAGCTGAAGTGATTTGACATAGTTCTACTGCATGATTCTGTTTAAATCCTGTAATGCAACTAACATTTTTCATAAATTTAAGCCTTTCCTGTAAACAGTATAACGTTTTCACAGCATCTGACAACCCTGTCCTTGGAAACTATTAATTCAAGTGAAGTCAAAGCCAAATGATACATTTTATAGCCTGAGGAAATACTATTGTGCTGCAAACTCTTGGATAACAGTCTTCTACTTCCCCATTATGGGCAAGGCATGAGTTTAAAGCCACAAGAATGTTGTTCTAAGCTTGGAATTCAAAGCCTATATCCAAGAAATTTACTAAAGTTACAGAATGTAATTTAAAAAAAAGCCTTTGCAATATCTAAGACAGGCATCCAAAGTTGATTTTAGAGACCACATAATAAACATACAGCTAAAATGATCATGTATTATATACATGTCAACTTTTCTGCTTTTAATTAAAATTGAAGCTACAGTATTGTCAGAACAGTCAGGAGAATTTCATTGCAAGTTATTAAAGTTTTATAAGTTTCATAAGACAAGAACTACTTTGGAGTACATGCAAAAGTTACCACAGAATTGTTTCATAAATAATTGCTTTCATTTTGTAACCCCTTACTAGCATTTCAGCAGCAGTAAGATAAGAAAGTTGACTTGTATCAATTAATCATATACCAGTCAACTACCAATCACATAAATCTCAAAAGCAAACCTTCAACTTCAAAGTTCTCTGTAAGCAGCAAATAAAATTGACTTTGACTTCTGATCCTCTGTGTATTCTTTAGGTTTCATTAATTTTAATTATGTTTATCTTGCTCTATGAGCAGTTTTGATAAATGCTGAGCAATGAATATAACAAATTATTAATGTCACCATCAAATTCAAAGACAGTTGGAAATGTGCATATATTTATTCTCTTAATTTTCATGCTCTATTGTCAAAATGTAGATTATGCTAAGTGTTCTTTTGAGAATTATTAATTAACCCAAATTCCATCAGTAATAACGAAGTTAAAAGTCTCTAATTGTATGAGTACTTTGGGATGATTACATTATACTAATGCAGTGGATTGTAGACAGTGAAAGGCGGGGGGGGACTGTTAACAGCAAAACACTGAACAACAGAATACCTGGATTTTAATCACATGTCTTGAAGGGTAATCACTGTACTATCTTCTGTGAGGATGATGTTTGTTTTTCTACCTTTGCCCCATCAAGTAAATAGATAGCTTAGACAGGTATCAAGGTGCTTTGGTATTTGCCATTTTACTGAGTATTGACAGTACTCTTATGCAGGCATGTACAAGACAAAACTCACAATGTTTGCATGAAAACATGAACATCCAGGACCATTGTTAAAGTATTATTTGAGGCCTTAAAAAGAAGTTAATATTCTAGAATATTCATATTAGGCAGAAGTATGACAAGTAAAGGACATTAGTTTTGAGCTTTATAGTCTCAGTTGTGTATCTTGACTTATTCAGTAGCTTTACAGAGTTGTGGCTACTGTGTTCTTCCACAGATAACTGACTTCCAAGTGAAACTTGCACTCTGAGCAATTTGCTCACCTTTCCAAGCAAGCCAAAGAAGTCTTTTGCCCTCCTCCCCCAGTTTACATCTGGAAAGGCAGTTACAAGCCTGAGAAAGGATGTACGTAAGTCCCCCAGGTTACCTGTGGTTTCTACCACTGTTAATTAAGGTTTCTGCTACAGAAAATGAAAAACCCCCTCAAGTTCAGAAGATATTTGCATCCAAAGGACACAGTATGACACCTTCCTCAAATAAGGATACCACACAAACATTTTATAAAATCTTTAGTAATTCATGAAACTTCGAATGTTTCTGTACTAGAACAAAACATGTGTTGCTGTTTTTGTTGTTCTTGGATGTGATGGGGATGGCTGAGTTGATTATGGGTTTGGTTTTTGGGGAATTTGTTTTGTCTTGTTTTTTTAACAAGAGAAAATATTAAGAGTTATTTAATATTGTGTACAATGTCCATAAATCAGAATGCAGTCGTAGTAACTGCTGTAGTAAATCCCCTCACTACTCCTAGATTCTATTCCTACTGAGCTCTGAGAAACCAAACCCGTTCCTCATCGTGTGTAATATTGACTTTGGTTTAGGTATATTTGTTATTCAATTTGAATATCTGGCCATATATGTTTTATTCTAAGATCTTATTTCTATTTGCCAAGAATATAAGGAAACTGTATACGCATATTTTGAGCATATATGCATTACATATTGAGACATAGTTTGCTATATATTGGCCTAACTTGCTTTTGATTTAAATGTAACTTGGACAACATAGAGCTCTTCAGTGAAGCAAAAGAGCAGGGAGAGGTTGTGGGTTTTTTTTCCCAGGAAGTATATTCAATATGAAAAGGGGAAGAAGTAGCTAAAAGAAACAATATTTGTTTCACTGTGTAGATCTATTTCGTGTTGAAACTCTTAGTCCGTTGGTGTAGTGCCAGATTTATCTTCAGAAATTTATATATTTCCCTCTCTTTATTCTGTTTTCAATTTGTTTGTTTGTTTACCCTTTTTGTTGTGGTACCCACTGGATTTGAAGATGAGATTGCTTTTTATCCACAGAGATGGCCTCCTCAGATTAATCCAAATACAAGAACATTTTGTGAAGCTTCTGAACAATTGAAATCTCAAAGTTTCGTAGGTGGAGTTTGAATGAATGCACATCTTTACCACAGTTGTTGCTGCAGCTGCTACAGCTGCATATAATGAAAAGATTTTTCCCATTAGGGTTTCAGTAAGAAAAGGCCACAGTCTTCACTTTGAATTGACACTGAGAAGTGTGTCTATTGAGAGATGCGGTACAATACGCATTTTCTAGTTGTTAATAAGTTGTGCCAAGCTTTGAATTTGGATGGTTGCTCTGCTCTCTGTAAACATGGAGGAACAAAACCACTTTTCCAGATGAAATGCAAAAGGTATAGAAATCACTATATATATTGTTCACAAGAAAAAAGAAATAAAAAAAAAAAAGCGCGTTAAAGAGGAGGAGATAAAAAAGACCTACCAATGAGAATGGTGTTTCAGTAAACATTCTTGCTCACTGCAACAGCTGTGCTTTTTGTTTCACAGGGAATTTAGTTATTTCAGGGTGGATTTTTTCTCTATTTTGAAATACGACTTTTTGGATCTGAAATTTCTTTTTCCTCTGAAAATATATATAGAAAATCAACTATGTGCTAATGAAACAAATCCAGACAGCTTTGATCACTACTAGCCAATCCTAATTGGCAAGCTGAGTTGTCTAAATCATTCTACCTGCTTGGAACAGGGCACAGAAGGGTGATCACGATGTTACAGGGGAATTGTACAGGAATTAGGTTAAAAAAGTTCAAATTAATAAAAAAAAATTAAATCTGATTTTAGATGGAATCTTACTTAAACTTCTGTGGCAAGAGAATCAGTTTTAAATGCTGCTACCATAGTTATTTGAGTAGTTCAGTCCAAGTTTTTTTTACTCTTAGATTTCCATTTTAACCCAAATAGCAAACAAAAGAACAAAGGAAGACTAAAAACCAAGAAATGAAAGCAACTTGACAAAAAATATCTTGGCAGTTTTATTTATTGAATATTTTGTGGGGAATGCTACGTATAAACAACAAACAAAATCAAATGCATTTAAAATAATGTTTATTAGATAGTTTACTGAAAAACAAAAGAATTGGGGAATTATGGTAGGTTTTAAATGTTAATGAAAATTAGTTGAAAAAGTTCTGCCTGATGAGTTGAGATGGTGATAGAATAATAAGATTATTCTAGCCTAGGTTTGAAGGACTTCAAAAGATCATCTGGTCCAACATTTTGTGGGGAAGAAAGCCTAGATGAGATTGTCTGGCACTTTGTCCAATTGCATCTTGAAAGCCTTCAGTGATGGCGACTCCACCACATCTCTGGGGATGTTTTCCAGTCGGTGATCGTTCTCACTGTAAAAACTTTCTTTCATATACCAAGATGAAACCTGTCCTCATGCAACTTGTACCTATTGCCCCTTGTCTGCTCCCTGTGAAGGTAAAGACGGCTTCTGTCCTCTTCGTAACTGTTCTTTAAGTACTAGAATACTGGGATGAGTTTTCTTAGGTTTTGTTTGCCTATTTATTGCTTGATCTGTTTAGGTTTATCAATAAAAATGATGAGATATAAAGCTAAACTTTTATATTTTGTTATTAATTCCAGTAATGAGTTATTATGCATTTAACCTTGGTCCTGTAGAAACTAAGGGGTAGTTTGCTACTGGCACTGAAGTGCAGCCGACTGCACCCACTGCTGCTGAGTCAAGATTCTTGGTGTTCTTGGTAGCTTCTTTCTACCAGGGCATGAGTGAGTATTGTCTCTAGTTGTGATTTTATGAATGTTTGTCTCCAAACAAGCTCTCATTTCAGCTGAGCACTTCTTTGCCCAGCTATGAATATGAAAGACAAATGCTTTCATGTCTCTACGTTATTTAGCTTAAGTTCATTTGAAATGTCTTTTGGTAAGTTGTTCTCAACTGCAAGTTTCCTAATAAAGCCTCAGAGGATCTGAGTTTTGCTTGACACAGGATTTTGTAACTTGAAATTTCTGCAAGATATTTTGAGCCATTTAAATCTGTAGCTTCAATTGAAAAATTTCTTGAGATGTGTATGAGTTCCACTAGGACATTAGAGGGACAACTGCAGAAGGGAAATCTGCCTAATGCCTAGGAGCCAGACTGAACAGGCTGGACATTAAAGCGTTCTTACATACTGTAGGAGCAGAAGACCTTTGGAAGAAATAACAAGTAGGGAAAGCTTAAATCACAGGTGGATAACTCAGCCTGGGGTTTTATTGTGCATGCAAAAGGCGTTGTTATAAAAGCACCAAAACAGCTTTCCATTTTCACCTTCTCAGCCAGCTGTATTGATCATTTAGATATATATTGCAGTGTTCTGACTGTTAAAATAAATTTTCTTTAAAACTTTAGCTGCAGCCTGGTGCCTGGGATTATCTGAATGCACATCAAACCTTACACATACTATCCAGATGAGTCTAGATTATAGAGGATATCAATCGCATTTTAAGGAAACTTGATCACAGTACAGTTTATCTGGAGTCTTTCATTTAGGAGGAGTCTCAGTAAAATATATTGAAAATAGTTTTAATTGATTAGTGAATTTGTATTAAATTTCTCCATAAATATCTTCAGTCAGAGCAAGGCTTCAATATATTGCCGTAAGCAATTTAATTCTTACCTAGAGTATTCATATTTGTACAACTTGATTGAAATAATCTACTTCTACTTGCTTAGCACTGTGACCTTTTTTAGGTAATCTAAATTAAGTTTTTGAAGTCTTTCTATTTGCAAGAGATTCAACTTGCTTCCATAGTGACAATTATTTCCATTAATTTTGAATGTTTCTTTCTATCTGTCTGTCTACCTATCTATCTAATCAACTGAGCTTACTTTATTTTGAATAACTTCTCCGAGTTTTAGTGCAGACCTCATCTGTGGTTGAAGCAGTTTTCAAGGGCAAAAGTGTTTCTTCCATAAGGAATGCATCATTAATGTTAGAGCAGGCTTGTCATGATACACAACAGGTTACTTCTTAATATGGAATAATTTACTGCATGGTGGACTAAGAAAGTATTTAAGTTATATGTTAGTAAATTAAAAATGATCAAATACTGTAACAATTTTAATTCTCTAATAGTGTTTCCTATAGTAAATAAAAATAAGGCCTTTTTTTCATAAACTTGTTTTTAAAAGCTGCTTCCAGATACATGGATTACTCTAAATTCGGAGACACTGTCTTTTTTTAAAACTCAATGACACAGCTTCTATTAACATAAATACAGCCTGCTATAGGCATAATCTGTCCCCTCCCAGGATACGAAGCCTAAGATGTCTCAGGGTTCTGGGTATAAAGGACATGTTTAGATGAAAAACTGTTGATATATTTTCTGTCTCACATTGCTCAAGGCAGTATATTTAAATTTAGAAAAATACCGAATTACAAAAATCATAAATATTGAAAGAGTGTGGTTATACTAAACAAGATTCACAATGAGATACTTGTAGATGCAGAATTAATTTCTGTCCTTGATTGATGACCTCACAACAATCATTCATAGCTGTGCTATGCTCTGTCACTGAAAAGTTATACATAAGGTCATCAGTAATGACTAGAAATGAATAATGTATTTACAATCACTTCATTCAATATCCTTTGTCGTGTACACTCATCTCCTTGAAAACAGGTTTCCCAGTGAGGTCAGGACCTTATGAAAGACATATAGCATTTATAAGCAATAAAGTGGATATTTAGACAACTACTTTTTTGGGGAATAATTGTTGCATCTAGTTTTTAATACTCATTTACTTACATCATATTGGGGCAGATATGGAGAGCTCTGATTCAGTAGAAAGTCCTACTCTGTATCCAACAGGTTTTGAACTGTGTTTAGTATCCATATTTTGGCACTTGGTTTCTTTGCTGAATAGGGTAGGATTTGAAATGGTCAAGGAGTCTATTTAGTTTTCTGTCAATGGGTCAAAAAGTGACAGTTAAATTCTTTTACAAAGACACCATCTGCCAATGGAAAAAAAAATAAAAAGGAAAGGCAGACCTTTATGATTTTGCTCTTGTCTGTCAACCCCTTCTTTCTCACCTTCCCCAAACCCAAGCCCTCTCTCAGAAAAGCGAGGAAGAAAAAGAGGGTCCCCAGAATAGCTAAATGTCCTTGCTGACTTCAGATTCAGGTCAGATGGATTTCTCCCAGAATGACACAGAACAGGAGTTACTTATTAAGAAGGCCACTTTAGATTGTGAAAGATTGGAAAGTTGGCTCATTCCATACTTGTTAGAATATTTTCTTGCCTTCTCTCTGACCTTCTCTATTCCCAAGGGTTGTATTATAACAACATTTTCCTTCTTTCATATGATTAACATTCAGTGAGCTGACATAGCACCAATTTTGCTTCCATACTGCTACTGCAAAAAATTCAACTGAAGAGCTCAGTGTGACTAACAGCCTCTCAGCTGCCTCTTTGTACACCACCTCAAAATGGTCTCTCCAGCCTAACAAGAAGTACCATAAGTGGACGTAAAGGACAAAAGAGTCACCTGTAATCTCTGTCTACCTGTTAATAATGAATATTCTCTGTAGGCAGAGTAATGCCAGATTTCAGTTTGTTTTGATTGGGGTTCTGATGGTGGAGTGGTGAAGAAAGGGAGGGTTGGCATATACCTAATTCTAAGCAATATAACTGGTATGAAAAATGTCATCTTATTTCTTTTCAGAAAGTTTGTCACTATCTTAAATAGAATTTGTACAGGGCCAACACACTTATTAAAATTCATAAAGTCTTAACTTACCTGTCTATGCCATCAAGTGACAGGCTGTTTTTTATCTGTCTCCATTTCTACAATCTCATTCATACATGAAAAAGGGTTATTTTTGAATGTGGTAAATAGAAAAATTATGTCAATTTGATTTCTCTATCCTTTGGTTATCTTATTCTTTGTCAATCATGTTATCCGTGTTATGCATCTGAAGCTCTTCGATTCTCTTCTTCTGTTCCTCTTATCATTCTTATTGAATATATACACACCTCACCCACACACCCACGAACACATGCGCGTAAAGTCTTGACACACAGCACTGACAAGCCCCTTAGATTACCACATACAGATAAACAAATGTGACACTAAATATGTCATCGCTCCTCTGTTCAAATAGTTCTTTAACTTCAATGCCAAGGTAAAATAAATTTTGCCTTTTTATTTTCTCTAGTCTCATTACGTGAAGTGACTTGATGTATGAAATCTTTTCATTTCTTAGCTATAGAAACTCCTTTTTCCCTCCATAATGAGATCCTTTGTTGTTGTTGTTTTAAAACTGCTTTTCTGTACTCATTTGAAAGGTAGAAATTTAGTAGATATTCAGAAGTTGATTCATGTTAAGTTTTTATGTTAATTTAACCCCTCTTGATATTGTAAAAGGGTATTATAGGAAGGAACTTATTCTCAGCTATGACCTAAATCAATACTTGCAAATCTAGCCTTCCTAAATGTGAACCTTCCCCAGAGCTTAGTGACATTAAGTTTGGTCTTAAACTACTGATACCTTCACCTAACTAAAGTCAGTGTGAACTTCAGCATTGACTTTACCAGCAACATAGTATTTAGATTATACTATTTCTGCATACACCTCTCTCAGTATCAGAAGCCATGCATAACACTGATGAGCATCCTGAAAGTACTGTGAGTTGACGAAAAGAAAAACGGAGAAGGGCGTCCTTCAAAAGTAGTCTCACATCGTTATAGACCCAGCCGTAAAACAGTGTGGGGAAGTAAGTTTTATACCTTTTTACCTCTAGATAAAATTAGCAAGGGGTTGTTTCTGATATGTTTGCTCAATTCTGGAATATTCTGTTTTCTTCTCTTTCTGTTACAGAGGAAGTCTTGCTTCTTTCTCTGACATTGCCACAAGTCTTATTCCCTGCTGGCCAGCTTTTTCTATCACTTACCTCTGCTCAGACGTTTTGTTGCCTAGGTAACATATTCCATTCATTTCTACTTTTGTTCTAAAACAACCATGAGTCTCTCTTTAGTATATATCTGTGTCCCTGGAGGTGGACTGAGGTTGTTGCCTGTTTGTTTAAAGCTCCGGTCCTGAGGTGAAACTAATGCTTTGCTTTTCTAAAGAGAGCCTACCAAACCCATCAAAATGCTTTCTAATTATTAAAGGTTGGTTTTATTAGGACATAAACATATTACCAAAACAAAATAATTCTAGAAACAGAGAAACTAAATGAAGCTGTGAAAATAAATCTTCCCCCGGCCCACTTTGTCTGGGCAGGATCACTTCATTCTCCAGCTTTGCTCTGCAGCCCAGCACTTTCCCCATTTTCCTGAGCTGAACCAGCCTTTGATGTCCCAAAAACAGCCCTTTGTGGTGGGTTGACCCTGGCTGGATGCCAGGTGCCCGTCAAAGCCACTACATTGTCTTAGGATTTAGTATGAAAATGTGGAGAAATGTCACTTTCATAGAGGTTCATTTCCCACTTTTTCTGTGCACCCTGAAATAAAAGGTGAAAAAAATATTTTTAATAGCAAATAAATTTGAGAAGATATTTTCCTAACCTGGATGAATGTTTGGCAGATAAAAGTAAAGTTTTACTCAGAAAGGAGGAAAAGAGAAGCAAAAGAAACTACAAAACCTGAATTAAAATCAAAGCTGAAACAAAAATAAATAATAACATGAATGTACCATTAAGTTGAAAAGATATTCAGGACATTTTGTGAAGAATTAATTTACTTAGAGGTATCTAAAAGTAAAAGAATAAAAAAAAACCACCTGAATGAAAGAATTTTTTGACCCTCTAAGTTCATTTTACTAATATTCAAAATAGGCAATTCAACAATCACAGGAAATTTCTCGGGGGAAAGAAAAAGAAAATACGAAATGTAAGGTAACCTTGTTCTGTTGGCGTTGCTAGAAACATTTGCTTCCAAATGCTACATTGCACGTGGTAAAGGACCATCTCATGTATCTGCTCCCAAACCCTTCTATTCCTTCTTTGTACTCACATTGTGCAAAACAGTTACATTTCATATTCCAGATTTTCACAAGACCTGTGAGAAGCAGCTAAGAGAGCTGGGGTTGTTCAGCCTGGAGACGAGGAAGCTCAGGGGAGATCTTATCTCTCTCTGCAACTACCTGGAAGGAGGTTGTAGCCAGGTGGAGTTTGGTCCCTTCTCCACAGTCTAAAGCTGTGCCAGGGGAGATTTAGGTTAGACACTAGGAAAAAGTTGGGCATTGGAATAGGCTGCCCAGGAGGTGGTAGAGTCACTTATTGCCATGGTCTATTAGACAAGGTGGTGTTAGGTCAAAGGTTGGATTTGATGATGTCCAAGGTCTTTTCTAACCTAGTTGATTCTGTGTTTTTGTGAAAAAAGCTCAAAGATTTAATAGGAATATTATTAAGGATTTGGATATTCCTTTGTAAAGTAGGTGAGAACTTGTTTTGTCTAATTTTTTCCCCCTGTCATGCAGTCCAAGATGAGATCTTTATTTTACTGCTTGTGTTACACTATGGCTGCATAATTCACTGAAGATTTAGCTAAAATGATATTAAGGGTTCTGAAAATTTTATGTTTTTTACCTTTAAAACACTGTTTCTTTCTTAGGTTCTGTATCCAGGGCTTACATTTTGGCACAATATTTGAATAATTATTTGAATATATAGAGTACTTAAACAAAATGTTCCAATTCTCCTTTATTGAAAGTGAATGGGTAGTGTTACAAACTTATTGGTCACCAACAACTCTGGAATAATGAATTAATGTGCCTGCACAAACAAGAACAGTGTAACTGCAATCACATTCTAGTTGCCTGTCTCGGAAGATGTACTTTACCTATTAAAAAAATAGCTGAAACAACTCTTTTAGAATAATGAAAAATACTGTGACATATAGTATGGTTATTACTACTATTTTTGAAAGAATCCCCTTTTATTGCATATTGCACATCACATCTTTTATCAGAGCACAGTAATTCCATATTAATTGGAATATAATCTGTGATTTGAAAAGCAGGTTTCCTTTGTAACAGAAAGCTTTTGGATTTTTATATGAGAATAGTAAAAAATTAGTATTACTTTATAAGGTTAATAAAGCAAAGCAGAAAGGAGGTACTGCTGTATTTTAAATTTCTTTTTCTTGTCTCTCAGTGAATGTACTGCTAGTGGTAGTTGTATGAATTAGGTGGCAGCTAGGTTAAAAAGGTGAAATTTGACATAAATTGTGGCTAGGTTGACTTTAGGGCTCTCTGATTCTTATTGCCCAGCTTGAAGTTCCAGGAAGGAGCTTGATTTTCAGACATGCTTGGCACATCAAGAAATCAAAATCTCTTATCTCAGCTCAACTGCCTGATAGCAAGGCACAAAAAGTGTGCCTTGATTTTGAAACAGCTGGCCCCTATGTCAATTTCCACTGCTTTTTGGGATCCGGGGATCTTCCTTCAGACTCATTACCCGTGACCAGCATAGTTCAGCTAAACTGCTTGTCAGATGTCTACAAGAAATTTATGCAATTTCTGTAATGTACACCTACAGAGATATTACTAGTATATTTCAACTGGCTAGAGTGTATGTTGTTTTTTTTGTCAGAAAATTATGTTGTGTTTCTGTCAAAAGGATTAAAATTATTTTTGATCCATTGGCCCCTCAGTTTTGCTGTTATCCCCTGCTCTAGCAGGCCGTGGAGCAGGGAGGACAGCACTGTTGGCCTGGCTATGGGATGAGGCAGACACCTGTCTCCAGCCTTAGTTGTTCCTGGCAGTGGTGGCAGAGCCACAAAGTGAATAGCATTATTCTCTCCAGAGAGAAGGAAAGAGAGAGGTAGTGCCTGAGTGTGTATAGGAAGATACTACTCATCACCTCCCTTCCCTTTGACATGTTAAATGTTGATGTATGCTTATGTAATACACATAGGATCTGTTCCCATCTGAGCTCTTTGGGCACTCTGTTAGCAGCAGCAGAAAAAAGGGTGTTATTTACTGACATTTCTGGAGGTCCTTGTTGCAGGTGGTGCCAAGCTTGCCAGCGCTGCACAGTGAAATGCTGTGGTGGATGCTGTACAGCTCAGCCCAGAACTGTTGTTTAGAAAAATTAGTCTGTCAGCATGGTTCAGCTCTTACAAGTCACTAATGGATTTTGTGCATGTGTTATCTCAGGCTCCAGTCCTGCTGGTTTTGTGTGAATGTACTTCTGGAAAACTATGTTGTTATAACTAATAGCACTATATCACATGCATGATTGGAAGGAAAATTCATTTCTGACTTCCATCAGGTTTGTTTTGCTTTTATTCCAGATGGCACAAAGTCCCAGATCCTCATTTTCCAAATCCCTTTTCCTTCCGTTCCTTCTTTGCATGTAAGGACAATATTTATTTTGTGGGTTTCAGCCTTGCAGTTTTGTACTAAAGTCATAAAATCATAGAATCCTTTAGACTGGAAGTGATCTTAAAGGTCATCTAGTTCCAACCCCCCTGCAGTGGGCAGGGACAACTTCCACTAGACCACATTGTTTAAAACCCCATCCAACCTGGCCTTGAACATTTCCAGGAATGGGATATCCACAGCTTCTCTGGGCAACCAGTTCCAGTGTCTCACTACCATCACAGTATAGAATTACTCTCTAATATCTAATCCCAACCCATCTTCTTTCAGTTTAAAGCCAAACTAGGTAGACCAAAGCTACACAGAACCCTGTGTCCTATGGCAGCAGACAGAAGAGGATGCTTAGGGAGGAAAATGACAACATGACATGCCTAGCTCCCTGCCCTTTATCTCCTCAGCTTCAGTTTATGTTCTAAATAGTGAAGATGGGTGATGACTGGAAGAAAATATAATAGCCATTAATTTTTCACAGGATGAGGAATAAACAGATAGACAATTTCACTCAGGCATACAAACCAATAACTAAAATAATTTCTCTTGGGCATTTCCCAATAAGCAGTAAGACATCAGTGTCAGAGAATATTTGACATTCATGTGAAAGTCTTTTCTTGTGCATAAAGTCACTCATACAGTTAGACTCGGTCTAGATTCAGGATTGAAACCTGTACTGTGACTTGGAGACAAAGCATTTACTTAACAACAATGAATCTGTTGTAAAGCCAGTTCCTAAAGTGGGAACCCCTCAATGCTTGTGTAATCTCCAGGTGCAGGGCTGCACCAGGCAGAGCTGGTCACGCTCCTAGGAACTAAATTAATGTAACAGAAGCTTTCAATGTGCAAAACAAGGGCAGTGCAAACCCTGGGTAAGTGTGCATGGAATTTTCTGAGCAATCCAAATGGTGGTTAGGTAAGCTTTATACATAAGATTTTATGAAAAAAAAGAATGTTTTTGTAGATGTTAAATTATAAATCCCTATATTATTTATGGTAATATTTTTATCATAATTAACCTACTTAGTATTAGTGAGATGAAAGTCCAATTAATTTTGTAGCTAAAAAGCCATTCCATTTTTATGCTGCAGCATGGACATGACATGGACATTACAGTGTCACAAAACCAGATAGACACAGTGGGAATACTATTTCAGTAGTCCATTATACGGGGAAAAATTTTTCCTTTTCACAACTTAGATTCTCAGCTGATGTCAGGTCCAGCATCACAAGTGGAGCTTTGTAGATTTGTACCAGTCAAATGCCTGCCAGTGGTGAAGTTCTAAAAGAATGATGTTTTGTTTCTTTTTTCTTTTTTCTTTTTTTTTTTTATTTTATTTATATTTTTCTACCACTCTGCCCTTTGTGGCCTTTATCTCACTTCTCCTCTCAGGGGATTTTCAAACCTCTGAAAGAAATAGCCACATTTTCTTAATAACAGTGCCTCATCTTACAGTGGCCAGCACATGTTACTCAGTAGAATCTGGGGCAGTACTCAAGAACTGATTTTTTTCCCTATAGAAATCCTTAGTGCTGTGGGTGAGGATTTTTACTGAAAAATTGATGGCTTGACCTGCACCCTGATTTGGCTCAAAGCTGCACACCTTACAGTCATTGCATTCCAGTAGAAAGGAAGGGGAGGTAGGGATCTTATTGTTTGTTTGTTTTGTAAGGGATTTGAATTTTTTTAGCAAATAACCTCTGCCTTGATGGATATATAAAAGGGAAGAATACATTCATGATGACTCATTTCCAAAAAAAAAAAAAAAAAAGACAGGTCTGCCTGGCTGCATAATAAGACTAATGTTAGGAGTAAGAGCATCATATATTATGCATTTCTAACCTAGCATGACAAAGAAGCATTGGCAATGCTCTGCTAGAGGAGCAAGGCCTGAGGACCTTTCACTCTGATGCCTACTCGGTCCCTTTGAAACTACCAAGCTCTCTGCTTAGTAGGCATCCTCTTTGTTCTTGCCCTGTAGGAAAATTTTCAATCACATTGATTTACTTTCTGTTTTACAACTTCAAGAAACAGCAATGTCCAGTGATAGGAAACTTTCATGAATGGTTTCAGAAAGCCTAAAAAATGTGTAACCTACCTATTCCCTCTGTTGTTTCCCAAGACTGGCCATTGATCTAAAGGCCAGAGCAGAAGTAATCATGACTTACTCATCAAACTTCTGATAAATAATGTCATTCTGAATATTTTTTTATTTATTAAAAGTTGAGCATTGTGTTTTGAAATTTAAATTTGCTAAAGCTCCAGTACAGGTAAGCTTTGTTCAAGATCAATGCAGCTACATAAATGTTTTCTTGTTGCTTAGGTTAATCAAAATAGAGGGGAGGATTTTGTTTTAATTTTGTGTAAGACTACTCATTGTTAGTAGGCAATGCTACAGAGGTAATTTATTCATATCTGTTATAAAATCTGCCTGTAATAACTTTTAGAATATTAATTTTTCCATCTCTAATGCTAAATAAAAAACGCATTTAAGATTCTCAATTTACTGTCTCATCAGTCTAATATATTTTTCCATGTCTATTTCAGTACCAACATTATAAGTAATTTTTTTAAAAAGTATACACACAATCTCATGTATACTTACATTAACATGTGACTTGACTAATGAATGTTAATGCAGTTTGAAGATATTTTTTTTAAACAAGTGTAGGCATACAGCTGCAACAACACTTATCTGCATTTTATATGAAGAGCTTGTATACACACAGAAATTTGTGTTCCAAGTCTATGACTAGTTTTTCATACTGAGAGCTAAAAGAGCTTAAGATAAAAGGCTGACAGGAATTACTACTTTATTTCAGGAACAAGTGAATAGCTTTTAAAAGCACTAAAATCTGTTGAGGGTATTTTAATGAATATTTTGACTGTCTCCTTTGCTTCTAAAGAAAACTTAAGCAAAAACATGGAGGCCTAGCTGGAATTCTGTCATCAGTGAAAAATATTTTCCGTCTTGCACTGAAGGTTGAACACACGGATATTCTGTTTATGTCCTATGAGTTTACCCATGCTACTTTAGAGAAAAGATCAAGCAGACTTATCTGGAAGTGGTATGCATTGTCTGTGTTAAATCAAACCAAACCACACTGCCTGAGTGAGAATATTACGCTAGCACAGCAGTGAAGCAGCAGTCACAGATATGTCTGCATGCTAAATATAAGTACATTTTTATCTTCCACCTCACCCCCCTTTTTAAAATGTTATTGTTGCTATGATGCTTAAACAGGACTTGGAGAAACTTATACTATTCCAGCCTCTTCTTACCCCATATAATCACTTCAGGAATTGCCAGGCTCTACATGAGCATTGGCTGGTTTCCTTGCTCATGTTGCTCCCACTGGAAGGGCTTCAGCAATGTCCCCAGCAAACAGTCAGGTCTTCATCTGCCCAACAGTGCGTTGAGAGGAGATTCAGCAAATTCCAAAAGGTTACCTAGGATTTTGTGATATGATGCTCTTATCCTAGTGAAATTTCCACAAAGCACTGAACTGCCTCTGCTCTCTACACTCTAAATGAAGTGTTTCTAAACCATAATCACCTTTCTTGGCTCCAAAAGTCTATGGCCTAGTTTTACAGAGTGTGGACAGGGGAGTACATTTATAGCTATTTGTTGATGTGTGTAAGACTGCCCTGAGCTACTCAGACAGCTGGCAGAAGGACACAGCAATTTTTGCCTCTCAAGCTACGAGTCATGTAACAATTGCCTTCTTATGTTTGCAAGACACGGGGAATTAATTGAACAGAAAGCTTGATCAAAATAATTTAACAAAGGAACCATTGGTTTTCTACTTATGCATGAAAGAATTCACATTATTTCAACAGCAAAAAGAATTATCCTTGACAAAACTTGACTGTCAAGATTGTGTATCCTCATGAAGTAATTTGGAACACATTCTTTCCTCTTTAGAGAGATGAATGCAAAGAAAAACGTGATCTCTTTACTTATTTAATTCTACTGGTTTGTTCATACTGCAGTTGCAGTTACATATCTTAATTTTCTACCCTGTGTTAGGAGGTGTAAAGTTACAAATTGTATCCCTTTGGTATATTTCTAGCTAGAAATATTTATATGGGACAGGCTGCTGATGTCACAAGCTCAAAAATCAGCACAGATGGGCCAAGATGGGTAAAAAAATCCTTTAATGTACTTTTTCTGTAGGTGGAATTGGTTTTTGAACTGACAGATATGCATGGCAGTCTGCTGGAGTACCTGTGGTTTAGACTTCGGTCACTGTGTACACAGTAAGTCTGTGAGGAAAAGCAAGCCATGTCTTACTGTTTCTAAGGGACAGGAAGGAAGCACAGAATCATGTCAGGTTTATCAGGTATCTAATGCTGGTGTTATTAATTACCTGTAGAGCAAATGGGGAGAACAGGTGTCTCACAGATGGCTCAGAGCCCTAAGTTAGGTGGCTACATGCAGGCAAGTATATACCCTGCTCAGAGACCTATTCTAGGTCATGGGGGCTCCTGGGGTTGCTCCAATGTAAATTTTGGTTTCTACCAAGTGACATTGTGTTGCACTACTTGATTTTTTTCTGCTGAGCAATCCATCTTATTCCCCAAAGCAATTGAAGCACAGCCAGCAAAAACAATTTCCCATTAAGTAAAAAGATGTGTAACAACAATTTAAAAAAAGTAGCTCACCGCAAGGGTTTTTTTAGACCTTCTGCACTTCTATTCTAAGGTCCTTTCCTGTTAATTTAATTAATTTGCCATTTAGGAGCGAGGAAGGAGAGGGTCTGTCTCGAAACATCACATTTTCTAAGAAGTTATGTCTGCAATTTATTTTTTCCACCTTAAAACAAAAAAAAAATTATACCATCTTGGGATAATAAAAAACCACTTCCAGAAATAAATTATAGAAATAATTTTTCTTCAGTTGCAGTTGAAACAAAGCAAAATTCAACCCATAATGGATCTGGATACTGCTGTTTCTTTATGAACCATTTTTTACCCTGCTTGTTCGTCCCACACGCTGATTCCCTTTCTTTACCCTGGGTTTTATTCGGAGGTCTTGAGTTTCCTTCCATGCAGGGAGGTCAATCCAGGAAGGATAGGCAGAAAGTCATGCCACTTCATGCTCTCCACTGCTTTCCACTGTTCAGTCACCACTTTTGGGTGTCAGTGGGCAAGACCCCTGAGTGCTCAATTGGCATTTATTTCCACCCAATAATCTGAACTCCAGGGTCCTTCACCTTCATCTTTCCAAGACTTCTTCCTCTTTTTGGGAATCCTTCTTTTTCACACCTGCTCTTCTTTCCAGAATTCAAACCCCTAATTTCTCGATCTAAATAGTCCCTGTGCAAAAGCACAATGTGTGACCAGACTCCTGGTTGGCAGTTCTCGTCTCTTATCAACTGGCAGACTGGGATATGTCACTTTTCTTGCATTCACATGCTGTGTGAGTGCATTCACCTACATATATGCAATAATCTGTCAGCTGTCAACACTACTAACTTAAATTTTTTTTCACCTTAAGACACCTCCTAATAACAGTGACTCTAACATGCTTTTGTTTGATGCTGCCATTCAGTTCAGGACCTATTTCCTTCCAAAGACCAGGGTCAACCACAGATACTTATTGACAATAAACTGGGAAGTCAAAGGGAGTAAGAATTTCCATTTCAGTGTGCTCTCTTTTCCTCCCTCCCTAGCTACTTTCATGTAAAAGTCAGTCAGGTTGATCTGTCTGTGTCATGCTTTAACTGCACCTGATAAAGAATAAAACTTACACCATTGTCTTCTTTGAACACTTTCTCCAAAGCAAATGGTATGAGTAATAGAATTCATCAGGCTATGTGTGAAAACATAAAATGACAAAAATTTTTAATCTGCCATGAAAAGCTTTGCCCCATCCCTGGAAGCACTGTCAGAAGCGTTCAATGCCAGATTGGACAGGGCATTGAGCAATTTGGTCTAACTGAAGATGTCTATGCCCATGCCAGGGGAGTTGGAACTAGATGATCTTTAAGGTCCCTTCCAACCCAAACTATTCAGTGATTCCATGATTCTATGATTCTAGGAACTTCAGGGATCTTTGCTAGAGGAAGAGCATTTTTTCAAGCTAAGTTAATCCCTAAGTACAAATATGAAGCTGATGCTGTTGCTTGGAGATTGATCATGATGATTTACAGTAGTGACTTGAGTCTCTCTTCTCCTCAGCTACCAGCAACACCAGATTTTCTGCTCACTGTTCTAACTTAAATGCATGCTTTTATGCATTCAGTAGAGGACCTTGTTTTATCCATTGACTATGGATTGTTCTGCCTCTGCAGATCTGAGATGTTAATGCACAAGAGTGACAACAAACTTGGCATAAATTTAAAAGATAACTTGAAAGTTAGAATCGATAGGTTTTTATTTTAGCCAATATTTGTGTTGTATCCATCCAGCCAAACAGTTTCGATCAGCTGCTTGTAACTGACAAATTCTTCTCCCCGCAGAAGGAGAGTCATCCTCATTTGTGCTAGGTTAAACTGACAAAAGAAAGCATGAACTTAATGTGATATTATAGTGTCTGCAGTTCCACTGACAGGTTTGTGAAGGTCCCAAAATATTATTCAAAAAACTTGGTTTTGAATGGAGAATACGAAAGTTTTGGTAATTTTTTTGGAAATGTAGAGGGTTGAGATTTTATTAATCTAGCTATATGTGATGTCTGCATTTTGAGATATTGGTATAATAAAAAACTAGGTCATAATTATTAAACTATATTTTCCATTAAGTATATACTCCTAAAATATGAGAAAATATTTTGTTCAGTATACATATATATTAATTATATATATGTAAATATATATATTTATAAAAATTGAAATATATGTATTCTTATTTGTTTCTGGATAGGGATAAAACTCCATGTTCATTCACTTATCAGTCTTTTTGCTGAGATTTTCCAACTGTGGTGGCATGGTTTATGTGGCCAGCTGTCTAGAGGGAAGGGATTACCACGTTAAACTAAACTAAATCTACTTACTGGCAGATGGCTATGAATTTTGGTCACAGTCAGCAGTAACTGAATTATTTAGAGGTAAGAAGCTCTATATTGTACTATGGCTCTCTTTAGTATAATTTTGCTGCTGTCTGTAGCCATCTTTATCGGTAACATAATGGAAGTAACACTGGAGTAGAGAATAGGCAAAATGACATAGTCTTAAAGGACTGTTTGATAAAACATATGAAAACAATATAAAGTTTAATATGACTAAGTGCTATTGGCGCTTCAGGGCATAGAGTAAATGTTTCTGACTGAACACGTAGACTATTAGCACAGATAACCAATAAGTGATTTCCTATTTATGAGGAAAATAATACAAATACAAGGTAGATCCAGGGAAATTAATTTGTTTATATTAACTGGAATTGATTTGGGAGGATGTTTTTAGAAGTATAAACTTACCAAATAGTTAAGGCCCCACTTTCTTAATTTTCTTGCAAGAAGGCAGATGACAAACATAAGCACTTTGCCCTGGTTTCTATATTTTTGGAGAAAAAGCAATGAGATATTTTTCAAGAAAACAACTCTTTGTAAGTGGGGATTCAACAGACAACTCCACACCAGGAGCAGAGGGTAGGAGACCTGACCTATAATAACAGGGTAATGCCTCCAATAAAGACCAAATATGCTTTCACCATTTATCAATAATAACTATCAGAAGGTCACTCGCTTCTCTGTGGAAAAAAACATAAAAAGGAGGAGATAATAAATTCGTCTACCCTGCCCACATCTGAAAAACCAATGTCCAATGTCAAAATCTAGAACACTGTGTTTCGGCCCCATGTCTAAAGACAAATGAAGACAAAGACCCTAAGGAAATCAATTAAATCAATTAAAAATGCATCTTCTCCTTTTCTATCTCTTGTAGGGGTGTGTTTTTTTTTTCAATTTATGAATGGGAAATGCATGTATATATATTTCTGGGGGAAAATGGCAGCATTGGTATTTTTCTGAAAGTAGGTTCAGCCCTTGCCTTTATCTCCAGTTCTATTAAGAAACAGTGTTGTATAGAAGATGAAACTGTCCGGCAATTATTTCTGTTACTGTGCTGATGAGTTGGAACAAAACTAATAGACAAGGTGGGATAAGTCTGAAAGTGTGGGTGTATATTTTCCCATTGTGCTCCCACCTTGCCTGCACACTAGCATAAATATCTGTAATGATCTTTAAGAAATATTCAACTCATAATTCATAAAGAAATGGGATAAATCTTCGTGAGTTCTTATGAGAAATAAATTAAAAAACTCCATTGCTCAGAGAGTCTTTGTAAGAAGTCATACTTTTTTAGTCCATCTAATGGTTTGGTTTAACTTTTCAGTTAATTTAAAAAAATATTTCATTTTTTAACTTACAACAATATTACTACGATCTATAGTGATCACAGTTGCGAGACCACAAACAGTTTATGCAAGTCAAAATTCAATATCAACACACATGTCTCTTTTATTCATAGATGGAAATTTTAAACCCAGTAGAATCAAAATACATTTAATTGACAATGGATAAAGCTGATTTCATAAAATAGGATGCTTCGATACTAGTTCATAACGATTCAGTGCTTATTATATGGGATCTCAAATGCTGAATCCTGGAATATAGTTTTCTCATTTGATGTGACTATTGATCACTTGTTTTTTCTAGTCCGACTTGGTTAGAGCTACTAATACTATGGTGGTCTCCGTTGTTTCCTTCTGAAGCATTTCAGAGCTATGGGCTGATCTTTCAGGGTGTTAGTCATTGAGCTTTGGGTCAGGCAGGTGAAATCCGAGTGCAGAGAGGTTCGAGATGGGGAAGTAACAGTCGTAAGGTGACACATTCACTGCACAGTAACGAAGGTCATGAATTTGTTAATCAGGAAGATAAACAAATTATCCCAAGCTTCCATGATCTTCAGTGCTTACTTAAAGGGTGCCCCACAGACAGACTGTGCTTCGGTTTAGATTTCTTTTCTCTTTGGAGAGAGATGGTCGAGCACTGGAACAGGTTCCCCAGGGCAGTGATCACAGCACCAAGCCTTACAGAGCTCAAGAAGCGTTTGGACAATACTTTCAGGCACATAGTGTGACTCTTGGGGATGACTCTGTGTAGGGCCAGGAGTTAGACTCAGTGATTCTTCTGGAATCTCAGCATATTCTGTGATTTCGTGATTCTGTGACCTTCCTATGATGTTGAGCCACACACAGTGCTCAGGCAGCAGTTTTGGCTTCCCATGTTATTAGTGTTCAAGTATGTTGAATACTAAATTACAATTATAAAGTTACTTTTAAAACAGGAAGAGCTTGATACTCAGAGAGAAATCTAATATCTTTTTCACTATTTTAAGCACAGTACAAACTATGAAAGGTACAAAAAACTATTCTACAAGCAAGACAATAGTGATTTTTTTTCATTATGTAAATTGCTTCAGCTGTGAGCTTTATCCAAGCCTGGTTCAAAGGGAATGGACTTTGGCAACAGGCAGATGTTGTTCTCCTTTCAAACTCAGGCTAACAAAGCAATCAAATATGAATGGTATCAAATTATCTTTGGCACATTGTGAGTCCCAATACAAAGTCTTTGGATTCAGAAAAAGCGTTTTCATCTGATCAAATATCCACATTTTTCTGCAAGTAATGAAAAGAATCTGCTAAATCTGCTATTACTTAGAGCTAGCCTCTAGAGGAAAGTCCATACTACAGAGTAGACCAAAATAGTTATCATTTTTACATTAAAGAAGTAACATCAGAATATATAATGATTATCAATAGTAAATGTGATATTTGTGGTCCATAAATTCTAATATTAATGTCATAAATAAATAGGTCATGTGTTCTTAATCAACCATAGTCTGATAAATCATATTAAAACTACAAAGGTTTGAATGAGGAAAAAATAAATTACTTATGACCCCAGTGTGGTTTCTTTCCTCTGTCAAATTGATCCCTCTTGATTTCAAAATGTGTGTGAGAGAGAGGGGTCTTATGAAGTGTGACATTTAGATGATTCTGAAAGTAGTCTATAATTACAGGTAACATGCAGAAGTGGGGCCTACCCAAAAGACTTGAGATTTCTCACTGGTACATGCAGCTCAAATAGGTCCACAAGTACCAGAGGAGCTTGATTTAAATAAGACATAGCAAACATGTTCTAGTATTTTATTCTATTATTTTCTGATCTGAAACCAATGCCAGGTGTTTGTACAATAAAAATCAGTGTTGAATTCTTAATTAAAAAAAAAAAAAAAGAAGAAAAAACTTTGCTTTCTTGTCTATTACCTGCTATACTTTTTGTTTTGGCCTAGTGGTTGAGACATTGTTGGGGCAGTTTTTCTCTCCCTAGGAAAAACACCAAATAATTGTAAATTTAAATATATCTTCTATATTTAATCTGCTGTCCATTTTCAGACATGAAGCATTTTTTAACCAGACTTTGTGAATCTGCAGTACATATTCTATGAAGTAAGTATTGATATTTAGATAGAATTTATACAAGAACTATTTCCCACAACAGTCATAATTTTATTAGAACTTAGTGTTATACATGAATTACTAAGAAATTCATCCTAGCAACCAACAAAAATACTTTATTTTAATAGAAACATTGTGTCTTTGCATTCTACCCAGTAAAAAAGAGCAATATAAGCTTTTTGACTAATAGAATAGCTTCCACATGGTATTAGACTCACCAAGTTCACCTGTATTTGTTGAGTGGTTTGGTGGGGATAATTTTTGCACAAAATGTAATAAATTATTGAAAATAACAGGATGAGATTGAGGGAAAAATACTTCTACTTTCACATAAAAATCCAAACCTAAAAGTTTCCACTAGGTCATGGAAATACTTACCAGTCAAATTAAAGGAATGCTATATATCATTAGCACTAGCTAGTTGCTGCAT
Source organism: Pseudotriccus pelzelni (assembly GCA_035584735.1). NCBI lineage: Eukaryota > Metazoa > Chordata > Aves > Passeriformes > Tyrannidae > Pseudotriccus > Pseudotriccus pelzelni. The sequence goes on from JAWMRA010000078.1 coordinate 80,240,414, forward strand.
GACTTACCTTGCAGTTTCTTAATTCTGTTTTTTATTTTTTCCAAATAAATCAATTCAGAGATGACCTAGATGCCACATATATATAATTTGTATGATCTGAAAAGATCTTCACTGCTTTGTCCCGTAGTGACTTAGAAATTTATTTTTTGAACAGCTGCACTGTCTTATTCATTGGTCCTGTTTAAACTACTGTTTTGCTAGACACAATTCTGGAAGTGCAATTCACCTGTGTTCTCTCCTACTAATACGTTGCAGAAGAAAAAAATGGGTGCAGTCCCTTTCACAGTACCTTTCCAATTAAACATTTAGCAGTCAGCACCTCATATTTCTCCACGATAGATGTATGAGAATAAAGTGTGGGTCTTGCCCATGAGCATAAGGGAACACCATACTAAAATCCTGGTTCTGACCTTAAAATTATATTTTTTCTTCTCTTTCTCTCATTTTTAAGAAGTTATAACATGTAAAGTAGGCTTCACTTTACTTTGCATATCCTGGTGCTTAAAGACATCTTTGTTTGAATCCTCATAGTAGGAAAATGACCTGTATTCCTTGAATATATCTAACAATATGAGAGAGTAATCCAAAATCCATGCTAAATTAACAAGAACTTCATGATCTCTGATGATTCTGCAGCAGTGAGATTCTCTCCAGCTAATCAGATCACCTGTCTCTGCAAGAGCTGCCTGATTATAGTCATTCCAGAACTTCCTAGGTGTTAATGAGGAGAATGTGTTTAGCAGACTATTAATGATTAGAAAGATCTATACAGAAAGAGTGTCATAATCAAAATGAAACAGTAAAAAAACAAGTAATAATTTTGTACCTGAGTGACACCCCACTTAGACATATTTCAGTTATCCAACAAATTGTTCACCAGGCAAAAGAGAGCGATGCCACCAGTAGCATATTAACTAACCTTCACAGCTTACCTTTCTGCTGAAAAGCTACCCCAGGTGGTTAAATCTGAGAAGGAAGTAAACATGGATGAGAAGACATCAAACAAGATTCAGCCAGCACTTTCTGAGCTGTCAGCAGCGTTAGTCAATGATGATTTCTGTATATATATGCACTTCCCTAGAAGATGTGATGTGTGCCTGTGCCAAAGCTATTTACTTACTATTTTTTTTAAGCAAAGAACTGAGGTGAATTGTTTACATTTTTTTCCTTCTGCTTTTGCTGTATAAATCCCTCACTGTATTCATCTGAGATCTAATCCAATAATTCTGATGGAATTTAATTATAATAACATCCTAATTGAAGGTAAATTAAACAAGACTATGAAGAAGTGCTGTCACACTACATGAAAATTTAAATTATACCAGTAACAGACAGCTCTGTCCTAGAATTATTAATTAAGGAGTGTGACATTTTGGTTTCTGGTTAATTGATGAACAGTTCACAAATATTTTGAAACCTTTCTTGATCTATTAGAGGCTAAATTAAACCTAAAGTTCTGGCAGACACTGAACAGGAGAGAAAAGTGAGTTCACTTTGGAAGGGACAATATGTAAGGCATGTAATCGAGGGTTCTGTGTTTGGGAGATGTGATGCCCTCCCAGCTTAGGGTTTCCTGCTGTCCCTCCTTCAGTACATAGAGAGTTGCACTTGGCTGGTATCTAATCAACTGATGTCTAATCTCCTACTGGGCTTTTGAAGTATCAAAGGAAACAACTTTTTGACAGGAAGAGAACAGATCTAACAGACCAGTGAAGCTTTCTGTCATTTCTCCTCGGCCTTATTTTTGATACTGTGTTTACCAGAAAACATGCTACTATACTTTCCCAAGGTGTCAGCCAGCAAAGGGAATGGCTATGTCATCAGCTACATGGGATGCAATTGCACTGGATTGCTTGGATGAATGCGAGGAGGGACTCCACCGAAATTTTTGAGTCCCTCCCTCTGTCTTGGCTCAAAACACAAGTTGAATTATATAATTTGATCACCATGGACATATCTATCAAATTTTGTCTTGTAATAGTTATAACTGCAGCTCCCTGTAGATCTATTTGCTTCCTGACATGCAGCCTGCTCTGACGTCTGTGCTGACCCAGAGAGAGCTCAGGCAGTTTTCCTGACTCATCCTTTCCTCATGATCACAAACCTCGTCATTTCTTCACCACCACCCCTTCAAAAAAACCCCACACAGATGTGAATTTGTTCTAGTCTAACTGACCCACCATACCAATCCCTTCCCTCCTTTGTCTTCTTCAGATATCTAGAAAACAAGCCTCTGAAAAAAACAAGTTCTTCATCAACAGAGCTTGTCAGCTGTGGGCTCTGTCTCTTTAGCAGCAGATCTTAATATGTCTAAGAAAATGACTGCACAACTCACAGCCCGTACTTTTCATCCATCCATAAATGCGCAGCTGGTATCCTTCTGGTATTTTCTATTATGCATATTCAGCCTAGCATTTTCAAACCTTCAGATGGTCTGTATTATTTCTCCTTATGGAGAAAAAGATACTGGGCTGTTTTCTTAATCCTCTGGATTTAGCTAAGGTTAGCTTTGGGATTTGAATGGAAAGGCTTTTAATTTTTATTCACTCCTATCTTACATGAGGGCCCAGAATCAATGAGGTAAAGAAAAAGTCTTAGGCTTACTTTAGGAACTATGAAATCTCTAGCTAGGTAGGAGTTGTTGAAAACACAGATTCCAGCCACCAGTTTAATGCTATGTCCTAACTACCATTTTCTTGACAAGGAAAATTGCTTACTGAGTGTTAGAAGTAATGGTTTTATTAATGCAACCAGAAGAATACACCCCCACAGTGTTTGTTCCAGTTTTAGTCGCTTTTGTTTACTCATTCAGATAGCACTGTCAAAATGACCTTTTGGATATTCTTGCATATTTAATCCTTGTGATTAAATTTTGCTCTCTTGCCTTCCTAAACTGTCAAAGAGTTATGTTTGGCAGCATAACTTCTTATTTCTGGTGATCTCTTGAGAACTAGAGCAGCTCAGAAATGTTCACCAAAACAACTTGATAGGAAATATTTCTTGTTGCTTTAGACAGATAATTCTGTCTTATTGAGGGCTTGTCCTGAATTTCATTAGTAACTGCCAAGAGAAAAGGATTATCAAAATCTCTCCAACTCTATGTAAAACTGATTGAAGTATGATGAGTTACATTAAAACAGTTCCTAACGTTCATGAATCATAATTTCTTGACTTTTTAAATAGATGAATCTAAGATATTGTATAGGATGATCTGCCCAGTTTAATGTCAGTGGAATTCAATAACCCATCCAGAAACTAATAATCAATACAAATATTGCCACTCAGAGGAAGTCATTAGACCTTTAGTTTTCCATATAATGAGATAGATAGCAACTGAGTGCTTTTAAACAGCTATTTCCTTCCCCTCTCATGTCTAAATGGAACCAGAATAATTTTAGAAGCTTGTGTGTCTTAAAAACAGCAATTGATTTTATTTCCTTGACTGATAATTCTGCATGCTCATAGACTGACTAAATTCTGGGAAGATTTTATGAGGTGCAGAAAAACTAGAGCATAACACTCTTGCCTTTGCACCCAATGACTTCCTTGGGAGTTATTTGGAACCTGAGCTGCTGAGAGAAGGAGCACCCTATGGCCTTTGGGTCAGGCTTGGTGGGCATTGCTAAATGTAAAAGTTAGATAAAACACCGCCACTCTTTCCAATGTCTGACTCAAGCAGAAGAATCCAAGTTGTCTCTTAGGCCTCTTATATATTGGGATACTTGGATGCCTCTAGTGGGATCCCCAAAAGGCAGCATATTCAGTAGAGCATCACCTGGTCAACTCACTTGGTGTATAGTGGTATATAGAGGTATATGGTGTAAGATAGCATAAAAGCTAGAGGCTGAGGAATTATCTTTGAAGACTGGCCTATGAAAACTCATAGAGGAAAGCAGTATCACTCCTACTATGGCCCTGAACTCTCCCCTGAAGGCAGCTATTTCCTTTTCGTTTTCAGTGGCTTGAATTGACCACTGGAGTAGAAAGAATGGCCATTAGAGTAGATTATCTCCATTTCTGTTAGTATGCTGCAGTCTACAAGTTGCAGCACTGAATCAGGAAACAGCAAAAATGTTTCATTCTTCTTCTACAAGAAAATATTATGAACAATTATGATCTTGAGATAACCTGCAGAAACAGTATATTTTCGAAGGAAGATTTCTCTGTCTCAGCTGAGTTGTGTCCTCTGTTGCATTCCCTTCCTGGTTCAGAGTTTTCAGTTCTTTGTTACATCCTGAAGAGCACTACTGGATAAAAAATATCACAAAACTTAATGTAAACTTCAGTTGGATTATTATTTCACCCTGCTGGGCTGAAGGAGGTGCCAGTTTGCCTCTTTACAGATAAAGAGCTGAGGTTGGTTTCTTTGGGAAGACTGAAACCAGTCTCAGTTTTCTTTAAAGAGTATTCTAAGGAGAGGGGGGAAACTCCTACTGCAATATTGTTAAAATTAAATGGAGCCTGAAATTGTATTTTTGCCAAATTTTTATTTTGTAGGTGCTTGTGCATTCATACAATATGGAATGAGCTGCAAGAGGGAACAGAGGCAGTAATACAGTTTTTTGATCCTTGTTCAGTAGGTGATAAATTGGCAAGATAGTTTTGACTGTAATGACTCAGGCAGAATGTCTTTATTGTAAATAAGAAGACAAAATTTGTAGGCATTTATGTGGCATTCCTGTTTTGCAGATTGATTTCCAACTTAAGAGCATCTTTTGCATCATACTGTTGCTCAGAGATCTGTAAAGAAGTATTGCAAATTTACAGTGAGTGCTCTTGATGACTTCCTGCTTTCTTATTTGCTCACACACAATTTTGAGACTTGAGTCAGTAAAAAAAAGACATCTATCAGAATGTGTATGATGATGTTAAATGTTAAGGGCAGTTAAAGCACTGGGTCCCTGTTATCTGCATATGCTTTATTAATTTATTTTTTTTTTTTGGTAATTCCTGGGTTCACAAAACAGCTATTTACACTCAGTTACAGAGTAGTGATAATGGTAGAAGCACTAGCTACGATGCCAAAGTTAGCTTAGTTGTTAGCAACACCCTGGTTAGAGCCAATGAAAATTCAGGGGTCTGATTCAACAAATACACTGTTTCCTGAAAATTGCCAAGTTTGGTGACAAGTGAACACAACAAATGAGAAATCACCATTGTTAGGGCTTGGATGGACACTATATAGGGTCAAGGTTTTACTGAGATATTTGCATGGCTAAGCCGGTTTGGTCCAAAAGTGTGCAGACACTTTCTAAAAGCTTGGCCTTGTGAGTGCTAATTTCTCAGGACTGACATGGGAATATGAGAAGTTAATGACATTGATTACTAGCAGTTACCAAAGCCTAAGTTTGGTGGATGCCTTTTAGACATTTGCAAATAAATACATCTGTTTTGAAGGAACCAGGTATCTACAGTTTCCCAATAGCATTAGCTTAATAGAAGCAAATTGTAAGCAACCTACTGTTGCTATAAAACTGTTTTCTTGGTATGATTTAGACTTTTCCTCAATCTACGTTATGTGGTGACATTTGTACAGTCTATGTGTATTAAATGATAACCAGGTGCATAATACTGCCTGTGCTTTACATTGCTTAAAGGCCTTGTTGTTCAGTAGTTATTAATTCTGAGCTCTTTGGACAGTGTGGGGGAAAACACCACTCTGTAACCTTGTTTGGGAATAGATCTCCCAAAGTTAAGGGTCTACCTTGTTTTAGCAACTCTACTTTCCACGTCAGGAAACTTCACTGAAGTTTGTTTTTTTTTCCTGTGATGTTTAGGGTCTTTGGTTGTGGTATTTGTTTGGTTTGTTTGTTTATTTGTTTGTTTTTCACAGGTAAAACAACACATCCATCCCAGTTCTTTATAAATGCTTCTTGTTTTCCTGTTTTTCTTCTGGGAGAGGGATGAAGCATCTGTCTGTTAGGAGATATCATCTTCAAGGAACTGCAAGTGAAAAAGTAAGCAGATGAAGAGCTTGACAGCAGAGTGAGGAAAAAGCTGGAAAGTTCAAACATGGAAGCACTGACAGTATGAGGGGACAGTTTGTTTTTAGAGTGGAGAGATAACATACATATTCTTGGTTTGCTATTATATCTGTTTTATCTGGGACCTGGAGGAATTTTAATAAGAGATGAGAATGTGAGCAGAACAAGAAATAAAGATACATTTCAGTGCTATGAGGTTTATCCCAGCTGACAGAAGTAATCTCTCTAATTACAGAGACAATTGCTAGATCAAAACTACTTCAATTGAACAACTGATTTTGTCTGATAACAGTGACAGTCCCTGTCCTATTAGAAGCCCTTTCAGACTTCTCCCTTATAGCATCCTGTCTCTACATTATTGACATTTAATCACTTTGAATAAGAGAGTGTAATACCGATAATTTAACAAAGCGACTTCTAAAAGCTTATCCAGTCATATAATGAATTCTGAGACATTGTAGGACTAACTCTACTTTTTTTTTTTCCTGCAGATAAAATTCCTGATGAGGATAAGGTAGCTTCTTTTCAGAGTGGCTTCTTTCCTTTTGGGTGACTGTGCAGTCACCTCCTGAAAATTTAGAGTGGAGGTAATTGTCATAAAAGAGTCTTTATAATTATCATATACCACTTTAGCCCTCAATTTTTTTTTAAAGCAAATAGTGATCCCAAAGATTATAAACACTGGTATTTCCAAAAAGAGTATGGGATCACCTGACCTGAGGTGGAACAAAGTTCTGAGATACACAAGTTCATGAAGCATATAAAGAACTATTTGATAAAATAACAGGTCTTGGCCATGAGGGGGTTAGGATTTGGAAGTCAAATCAGCATTCACACTGTGAGGAAAGGATCTATACATATATGACTGTAACAGCCTTAATTAAACCTTCTCTGAAAGTGCCAGGATGCCATTGGTCACTAGACTTTTTATTGTTGTTTAATAAATGGTAACAACACCTTCTGACAGACTCAGCCTTAGTCTACTGTCCAATGCCCAAGAGAAGAGAATGAACTCCTGTCACAGATTGGAAATTTGTCTCTCTATGGCAATGCACAGACCACAGGGGAGGGTTACTTGCATGCTGACAGAGTGCTCTCTGGCATAGGCTAAATCCCAGCCCGCACTCAAATCAGTCTGACATTCTTCATATGCAAAATCCATAATGTACACACATGAAAGCTCTCTAAAATCCTGCTGATGTCTTCACAGTTTATGAAATAGTAGAGTCTAATTGGGATACAGGTGCCAAGAGTTAGATAAATACCTTGGCAATAAAGTAATTAAAGGCAGATTTCATGATCTTGTACCTGCAGGTATGGGCATTATTAAGGGACGCAAAAGGAGACTGTAGCCCACTTTCCCCTTTTGCCTTTTTCCTGCTAACACACTTAAGTATATTTCCCTCATGCCCTGATAAAAAGTGGTTGCAAGACCTCTCTACATGTGCTGGTTGCAAAGCACCATGTGGATACTCCCCTTTCTTCCCAATAACTCAGCAGGCAGGGGGACTTTGTGGTTCTACTTCTCAAAGCACATTGGTGCTACTTAGCACAGATCTGTATTTTGTGCAGCGAGTGTTCAGACTCGTCTTGCAGATGGTAGAGAGCACCTTGTATGTTGCATGGTTGTGCTCTCCTTTAGCAGGCCATGGCTCCTGTGTGTATGAGGAGGCATAAACAAGAGGAGTCATGTTGACTCTGTGCTCATAAGGCTAGAAGAAGGAAGCAAGTTATAGCAGTAACCTGCAATGATGCTACAGCTGCATTTCTGTAGATTACCGTACTAGACATCTGTGTTTTACTTGGTTTTTAGATTGTGACTTCTAGGAAAATGTATCTGCCACCTGGAAAAATGAGTGCTTGAACCTTTTTCTTTAGGGTTGGAGAACTTTTTTATTAATTTGGGGTTTTTTCACAAACTCTTTTGGAACTTCATTTTCAGAATATTCATTGCCTATATGCTTAAGTTTTTTTTCTCCATTATGAACAAAATATTATTTATTCTGTGAAGGAAAGTATTGAGCTTGACAGTTGAAAAAATATAACCTTTGAAATTGGAAAGGAGAGTTGTTGAAATGGGCAGTCCCCTAACTTTCAGAAACCTATTCTCAAACAAGGTTACAGTGACCTTTTCCCCCACATTGTCCAAAGAGCTCAAAATGAAATGGAATTATTAACTACTGAAAAAGAAGTCCTTTAAGCAATGATATTGTCTTGAAATCTGGCAGGTTAGCCCCTATTCCCCTAGCTCCAGCAACATTTGAGCAAATAACAGATGGAGATGGTATCAGGACAAATAATTTCCACAGCTCAGGATAGAGCTACAAGTCTCTTTTAATGGTTAGGGAATTAATCTGGTGCTGCAAATAGATGGTCATTTCGAATACCACTTAGATTGGTTAACAAAATAAGGCAAACTTTCTGCTAACATGAGAAATGAACTCTGAAATATTTGCCTTTCAGTCTCCTAGTTTAGAAAAGAGGCTATCGCTATGAATAGGATAAAAAAAATGATGCCATTATTATTTATAAACAAATATGGCTTTTTGAATGTGTGTGACAAAATTTTTCTGCCCACATCAACCTCTGCCTAAAAGTGAATGTGCATATCCCCATGTATAATCATAGAAGAGGACAAATAGGATAATTAAAGCACTAAAAGGAATGTCAAGGACTTTATCATCAGGAAGCTGGAAATAGGAGGCTATGTATGCAAATGGTACTGTATATTGCAGCCTTACATAAAATATTGAAAATAGGTACACAAGTATTCTGCAGGTACAGTCTTCTTCCAGTCCATTGCTGTTTTCTTATTCTGTAGTTACTGTTAGACCTTATACAGGGGCTGGCCCAGGTTGTAATTGAAGTGCAACACTCAGCTTTTTTTTGGATCTGTATAAGATGCGAGAGAGTGAGTTATAAGAGCTAAAGAGGAATAAATGCAGTCAGGAAAAAAGTAACAGTTTGTGGGTTTGTGGGTTTGGTTTGGTTTGGTTTTTTAATAATACAGCAAACTACACTCAGCCTCTTAAGAGCAGATTTTATTTGCACCATTAACATTTCAGAGTTGGATTTGGAATATTTTTTGGCCTGCTTTTCTAAGGAAATGTGGCATATGGAATTATACTGTCCATCTGCCAGCTTTTCGGTCTTCCACTTCTCCTGCAGGGATGTTTATGCCTGCTGGCCGTGTTCAACCAGGATCAAAGAGAATGAATTTCTTAAAATTCTGAAAATTGATGGTGGATAAAGAAGAGAGACTAACATCATTGCAACCCCCTGGCATGATCACAACACATGCCACCTCTTCCCAGCTGGTTAAAATGTGGCTCAGGCACATGCCACCTCCAGTAAGGGACTAATAATTCAGAAGGGTTTAGAAAGTGCTTAGGCAGTTGGAATTGTCAAAGGGATGCTAAGAGATGAAGCAAAAAACTTAAAACCAATATGCTACCAAACTTCAATTGTTTTTTTGCTCATTATTTTCTGTTGATTTAATACTCTATTCAGAACTTCTTGGGAGAAGCCAGGCTCCAAAGGTCCTTATTTTTTCTGAGTAAGAAGGAAGAATATCTCTGTCCATCTTCCAGAAGGTAGGAATCACAACAATTACAGACTACATATTTCTCATCGATTTTATTATTTCACTTTTGTGTCTCTTGTTGACAGTTTGTGAAAGGTGGAGGCCTTTTAATTGCTGTGAAAAAATACCAGATCATGTTCATCGTAGGAAATGTCTGTGTCTGGAAGAAAGTTTATCTGTGCTGGTAACTGGATGTAATTAAAAGAGTATTTTCTGACTGAGTGGCAAGGAATATCTGCATCCCTTTACAAGAAGTGGAGCAGCAGATTACAATTTCAAAATAAAACAGAATGGCTGCTCCCAAGTTTTTTGAAAGTAAAGACTTGAGAGCCATGATTGTCAGCCTGTGTCAGACCCATCTTGGCAATGATATTCTACTTTTTTTCCACATTAATATGTTCATTAATACGGGGATCAGTCTCTTTATTTCTTATCTAGAAATTAAGGAATTCTACCAATTTCGTTATGTAGTTTAAGTGTTGTGGCTTTGTCAGATTCCCGTTCCTTGTGGTTTCTTTGCTCTGGTCTTACCTTGGATGCCAGCTCTGACATTATTACAATTCCTTGTATCTGTCCCAGGGCCCTGCACTGGTGTTTGTCTTTGGCCTTATTTTCCCTCTGAAAAAATATGCCTACTGCTTAGTTTCTCTGGCTCTCTAACCTTTAGCCTTACACGATGTTTGCCTTCAACTAAGCCTCTCAGTAGTTAATGTAGAATCTCTCAGTTTCCCCGGAGTTCAGATTTGACTACCACCTTAACAAACCACTTTTTTGCTAGGATATTCAGTATTCTGGCTATGGATTCTGGCTTGTCCCAATCTCATCTCTGTGGCCTAAGGTTTTCATACCCCATCCAAATTTTAACATTAAACTGGCACCTACTCTTATGCAATGTAATGTGTTCTAATTTTCTCTTTTGAGCTTTCCTGGCAATCTGATTTATTTATGAGATTTCAGCAATGTTCTTAAACCCAATGTATTGTAAATAACAGTGTTATTATTGATGGCAACACTGGTTTTGATTGTTATAATGTAGAAAATAAACATACCAATAATACCAGTGGAAGGACATATTGTTATATTTGATACACGACTTTGCAACAAGGAACCTAGTTTTCCTTTTTTAGAATTATTAACTCTATGTGTGGCAAAAAATTCTTATTTCTGTTATGCAAATACAAACAAGAGGAAAAATCAACAAATTCTGCTGATTTTCAAATTGTTGCAAATCTACAAAAAGCGTGTCTTTAGTGTCAACCAAACTCAATTAAAAATATTTCAAAAAATAGGACACTCTACTCTTAAAAGACATGATGACGTCATATACAGAGGAACTAAGAATTGAACCTGACTATAATTTAATAGTTTTCCAAGATTTTTTTTTTAGCAGATGGTGCTGCAATTCCTGAAAAAGGTTTTGTCTTTCTTTTAGTTCAATGGGCCAATTGTTTTATTTGGATCTGTAAGTATAAGTCTGGGAGATAAGACATCTATCAAACAGGGTCCCTATATTCCAAGGCTTGACTCTAGAGAACATCAAGTATTACTTCACAACTCCATTTTAAATGTAAAATAAATGCTGAGTCTTGATTTTTTGAACATTATAATTGGAATATAAAAATAAAATATTATATAGTATAAAGAGATTAATTATTTCACTATTAAAAAATATCTATTCTAGTGTTGGAAAGTAATGCTTGTCATTCCCTTATTTCCATTAGACAAATAATATTTTTACATAATCATGAGATATAATGCCTCTGGAAAACACTTCTGTATATGAAGGAGCAAATTAGAAGAAGCTGAAACCCCTATTGTGTAGCAGTAACATCTCTGCCAGTTCTGCCTCGAGTGCTATAAGAAGTGGTGTGTAAGAAAACTCACAGAGCAGAGGCAATTAAGATTGAAAGAGAGAAAAGCTGAAAATTATCAGACAACACATTGCAAGGTCAGGATGCCAAGGCAGATTAAGGAATGCTAACAGAGGCAAGGATAGCTGAATACTAACTCTAGGGGAATTTTGTGACATTCGAAAATAACATGTCTAAAACATGCTGAAGCACCACATGGTTCTTGGGATGTTTTTATGTCTTCTCAGAAAGATTTAGTAAACTAAATCATCAACAAATGACATGTAGAAATAAAAGCTGCAGGGAAAGAAAATTATCTGTGTCTACATTGTTTTGACAGTACTAACAACAGCAAAACCAAAACGGTATGTAACTGTTTTTTAAGGGAGCATTTCTTAAAGTACGAGAACATGAAAAATCAGGGGCTGGAATTTGCAAGGACACTTAAGCTAGAGGTTCTCTTTCCATTCTCTGGAGGAAAAGCTGGGTTGGTTTTATTTGTTTGCTTTCTGTTATCATTACTTTCTCCTCTACGAAAGCCAGAAAAAGCCAAACAGTTCCCTGAATTCCACTTGCAAGGGTCTTACTGTTTCTGTGCTCATTGTGGTTCCACATCAATCTGTGAATGTGACTTTTGTAACTCTTCTCCCTCACCAAATCTCACGGACAGAGACTCTTTCAAACTGCAGAATAACTAACATCCAAAGGATTATGGTGCTTTTGTGTGTTGACTGAGAATCAAGCAAAGTTTTTCTTCTAAGACTGTCACTCCTATCAATGCATAATTACTTGTTAGCATAAAGAGGAGCTATTCCAACAGAGAATGGTGTACAAAGCTAGTTCTACAGAACGTTGTGCAAATGTTCTTCTTGGGATTTTCAGGAACTGAGTGGATTTTTTACTATGATACTGACACAACAAACACTGTTCTCTCATTTGACCAGAAATTTCACTCTCCAGTTGGAGAAACAATGTGATACAAGTTCAGAAAAAAATTCTGTCTGAGACAGTAACTTCTTAAAAAAAAAAAGAACAAACATGCCTCAAAAAACTTCCTTCAGATAAATTCTACTGGTTGCAATCTGGATAAAGATTCAGAAGAAATTTTTTGCCTTCATATTGAAATGGAACAAGGGCCTAAAGAGTTAACTTAGCTTTGATTTTGGAACCTGCTTTGAGGAATGTAATGCTTAGCTAGAGATAGAAGGATGGTACCTCGCATCCAAGATAGCGCTTACATGCCAGAAAATGCTTACACACCTACACAGGAACGCGAACGAAGAGATAGACAAGAACACTAGGAGATAAGGGGCGAAATAGGGAAATGAGTCCAAAATCTTGCAAAATTCAGCATCATGAAGTCAGCAAAACAGAGAAAGTTGAAAAGTTCAGCCAAGGAAGAAGAGTAAGAACAGGACCACCTGAGGCTGAAGAAACAGGAACTAACACCGAAACACCACCCCAAAAGACGACTTCACTCCGAACTCTGTCCAGACTCCGCCTATTATGAATATTATAATTAGATGTTGCAATTATATGAATATGCATATAAAGATGTAACCTCTCACAGAAAATGTATATAAGCATGAATTTTTCACTGAATCTTTGGAGCTTCTTTGTCTGATGCGAACTTGGGAGCTCCCCAACGTTGCAATAAATACCTTTGCTGTTTAAAGACTAAAAACTCTGTCTCTGAACAGTTTCATTGCGCCTTTTTGGGTCATCAATATTTTTAAAGATGTGAATGTGTGTTTGTTAATTCAATCATTTATTTAAATTATTTGAGGCTTGATGACAGACATGTCATGAGGCATGTGCTGTAACATTTCAAGAGGTAGGCCTTGATAATAGTCATTCAAACCAGTCAAAGGAATGTGACCTTCAATTTCAATTTCGTCAAGAAAACATCCGCTCCATTCTTGAGCTGAGAAAGCCTTTCACGTTCAAAGAATGCTTTAAAACTCCTGTGGCTGCCGTAAGTACGTTTATGTTGCGCTTCAGAAACTGAAAAGCTATGCCTGATTTACCCAAGGAATGAAGTGTTTCCAAAGTAGATCCAGGGTACAACAAAAAATCAGAGCAACTATGTATTAGACAACATTATTTTTTGATATTATTGAGAACAAAACCCAATATATCATTATGGGACACTATGCATAGAACCACAGAATTAGGTCACGGAACATTTAAAAAAAACCCTCCAAACCAAAACCAAACAAACTGTGTCCACTTACAGTGCTAAAAATCCTTTATTTGGAAATTTTAGCCATTTTTTCCATTGAATGCTGAATTACTGTAGTCAAAATTTACCTGCAGGAACACAGCCATTTAACAGAAAGAGATTTCCAGGATCTAGGATGCTGTCTGTGGTCAAAATTTAAGGAGGAAGCAGTTGAATGACAGGTACAGCTAATTGGCATATGGAATACTCAAGTTTGAGTCTGTAGTATCTGCTTTCAATAGAGGATGGAATTGAGACTGGCCTCTTATATTTTAAGGAAGTATCCTAGCTGAAACTGTTGCCCTTTCTTGTTATGAATTGAAGCATTAATCATTGAAAAATATGAATCTTTGGAAAAGGGTAGTGTTGCCGTGGAGTTTTATTTTTTAAAATTTTTAATTTTGTAGCTGTTAGAAGTAGTTATATAGTAAATGTAGATGT
>JAWMRA010000078.1:80261903-80301438 GCA_035584735.1 Pseudotriccus pelzelni
TCACCTAAAAAATCCAATGTGCAGGCTGGAAGGTGTAAAGACCTTCCCCGGATCTTCGTTCGCGAAGACTGGCCATTTACTTATTTACTTTAGTGCAAACAGATTTTACAGTCCTGGCTAACCTTTGTACCAACAAGAGACCCAGACCAAATTGGCTGAAAATGAATGTTGGAACATTACTTCTTCATCTGAGAAGCAGCCAAAAGTTTCAATTTTTTTTTAGCATAACTGAAAAATATAAAGATACATGTGATTAAATAAATTCTGGATTATAATGACCAAACAAATGAACTTCCAAAGCACTCTATTTGCCTTCTGATACTTTACATTTTGTTTTTCCCACATGCAAAGTCTTGTCAGTCATAACTTTTAGCTCTGCAGTTTACACCATATTTTATAAATGCCAGCATTCTGTGCACAATTAGACCAGCAATGAAATTCTAAGTCACAGTGAACTCAATGCTAATTTTGACACTCACTTATGTAGAGTCAAAATTTCATCTGGAGCAAAAGAAGGGACTTTTCAATGACTTAACATGCAGAAAAGAATATTTTGCACTTCAGTCAGATCTCAGGATCTATTTACAAGATGCTGGGGAAAAAAATCAATTGAAAAAATAATAAACTACGTAGATGCAGCAATTAGTGATTCTGAGAAAGCCTTCAACTGTTACCACAGTAATATTAATTTTTTCTGGCACTGAACAGGGTATATTATCGTTAATTTTAGATGCCAGTAGCAGTCCATTATGATAGCATCTGCATTCTTTGACAAGGGTTTGCAATTAACTTTAACTGAGGACACAGAGTGATTTGATGGAAATCTGGTAATTTTACTGAAGCCTGATCAGTAGGAAGCAAGATGCCACCTCTAGCATTGCCAGGTTTAGTTCTGTATGCTCTCTTTTCATCCATGAAATGCAGCACGATTGCCGGGCAGCTACAGTCTGACAGTTCACAGGAAAAAGCAGAAGCACAGGAGGCTGTTCAGCAATGCCTTTAGAATTGCTGGTGCCTTATCAGGCTGAGTACAGTTTACCTACAGATAGCCCTGCCTTAAGGTAAACCCAGCGTTAACTCAGCAGAAAGTGATGTTTGTGCACTATCCTAAAAAGCCCCATATGATTTTCTTTTTGTGTTGCAGGGCACATTCTACTGATTTCAGTGGGATCAGCATTTCTTGGTGAGTCCTCTTGGTGAGGGTTTCATTTCAGCATATTAGAATCATGCACCAGTTAGGTTTTCAGAGTTGTTTTTTTCTCTTGAGGAGGAACATGGGACAAGACATCATAAATATACACAAACAGATGCAACAGAGGATATTAACTCATTGGAGATTATCCACTCACTGATAATTTACCCCTTCACTGAGGGAGCTTACATAGCTCTAGAGAAGGTCAAGTTATTCAGAAACGGAGAGAGAGAAAAGGATTTATGCTGTGAAATACAGAGTATGTTCAACCTCCTTGACATGCCTTCAAGAATAGGTGGGCTCTTCATGACCAAAGGTAGTCACGATTGTTGCCAGGACACATGGTAGAGTGAAATCAGTGCAACTAACTTTGTGGAGCAGGACTGTCTAGTAAACCTGCCTTTGAAAGATGGAGCGTTGCATTTGTCTGGGAGCATGACACAGAAAGGCTCAGAACAAATGGGATTTCTAATTTCCATTGAACTTATTTAAAGTTTAATAAACCTTCAAAGAACAGAGTTTGGTGCATTTGGGCTGTTTAATTCTTTAAGCTTGATGTTGGCAGTTTCTCAGTGTTTGTTGATGTCTGGTGATCTGCCAAACATAAATACAGTGCAAAGCAGTCTTTGAAAATACACTGAGCAGTTGCTTCTGGTTCATTTTTATTTAGTTAGTTTTTTGACATACACATCTTAGTAATTTTCTCCCCAAAAATGTAGAGATTAATGTGTGCTCTAATGAAGAAAAAATATGTTTCATCTAAATTTCTTTACCTTTTTTATCTGTACAGTGAAATCAGTTTTATTACTCCTGATTAATATTTAATAACATGCTACTTCACCAATCTTTGCTATCCTTGCACCCCATAGCAATGGAGTTTCAATAGCTGTAAATCACCTCATCATAATATTTTACCTAATTCAATCTAGAGACAAGGGTATAAACTTAACTTATTATATTTGTTTTTTCCTTTGCAGAGAATTAACATTCAGAATTCACCCAGCTAGGCAGCAAGTTCCATTTGGATACTTATGTGAGCTGATTAACCCTCCTGTGCTGCTGAATTGATCGGAAATCTTAAAAGAGTGTATTTACTTCTGATACTTTCAGCACTCATTATCAGGAAAATCATAGTCCCATTATACTAAGTGTGGGTTTTATTACTGAATTCAAAATTTTATTTCACCAGAAGACATCTTGAACAGTTAACTAGCTAAGACATGTTTCTGTTCTGGACCTAAAGTATACCTTGTGTTAGAAAATAGTAATAAAAAAACCTCTTACTGGTCAACCCTCCAGTTTTGGCTTCTGCTAAGATGAGGCTGCAAACTGGAAGCCCTTTCTAATGACAGCAAGAGACAAGATCAAATCAGCAGCACTGCTTATGGAAATGTAGCAATTTGAATTTTTGGAAGTAAAAAATTACAAGAAAATTATACTTCTGAACTGAAATCTTAAGGACTGTAGTAAATACAATTAAAAAAAAAAAAGCAGTGAATGGAGAAAAAATGATCTTTTCACTGTCTATAGGAACTTTGTGTTGAGAACCATATTGTGTTCCTCCAGCCATCTCCTATGATTTCCTGAAGGACAGAGACAAACTTCCAGTGTCTGCACAGATAATGTCCATCAATACAAACTGACCTTTATTCATCACTCAGTCCAGGCATGCCATCCTTTTATTGTTGTGCTTCACTGAACATATTGCATGACAGAGCTGGCCTCCTGGACAAGTCTGCTAAAAACAGAATAAAAACCTGCAAATTGGGCTGAAGGGCCATGATTCGTCACCAGCCAGGTGACCTGTACAGTCAAAGCTAGCATCATTACCTCTCGGAGGATGTACTGGTGGTAATAGCACTAACGGGATAGCCAAACAGTCTTCAGAAGACTGTCAGTGATTTTGTTGCTAGAAGCATCACTCTTTTGGCTCACATAATGTTGCAGTGTATTTAAAGTGTGTTATTTTTTTCTTGGTACCAGTGCCAGTGAAATTATCAACTGTAAATAATTTATGTGAAGAATTCTGGCAGTTTACATCCAAAATTTTAGTTCCATGAAGACTGGTATTTCACACAGATACAAAGCAAAAGCATGTGTTTCAAGTAGTTTGTTAATTCTTTTTCTCTAGCCAATAAACTCAGGGTGTACACACACATATAACTAATCTGCCTGATTCACCAGTAGCACTTTGCTACAAAATTGTATTGAAGTCATTCAGTGGTACAAGGGAATTGATATCTTCTCACTTATTTGACTAATGGTTTGCTTTACAGGAATCTGCATTTTGGGAGAGATTTTCCAAAGGCAGCAGAAGTAGTTAGGCTTTCCAAATGTGCTGTCAGAGGTAAAACCATTGTGTATTTCAGTGGGTGTATTATGCCATGGTGATTTTTAACATTCCTTATCTTGAGTTCAAATGAGGTAAAAGTTTGGTTTTCTCATAGAAATTAGTCTTTCAGAATAGTCACTTCTGAAACACAGTTCAAGTTTATGAAAGGTTACAAAAGACTAATACTTCTCCATGGAAAGCTTTCTTCGTGACAGAATCAGTCCAGCTTAGGATCACAAAAGTCCAACCCCTGGCCCTGCACAGCACCTCCCCAAGAATCATAACATGTGCCTGAGAGCATTGGCCAAACACTTCCTGAACTCTGTCGGGGTTGGTACTATGACCACTTCCCTCGGGAGCCTGTTTCAGCGCCCAGAGACCCTCTGGGTAAAAACTTTTTTCTAATACTCAAACAACCTCCCCTGATACAGCTTCATGCCATTTCCTCAGGTCCTGTCACTGCTCACTAGAGTGTAGAGAAGACAATAGTTATGTGAACAGGAAAAAAATGCTTATCACTTCATTCTATGCCTTGCTTGCTATGTACATACACACACCTTGGTGGAGGAGAGGGGATTTTATAAATTGCAGTTGCCTTCACTTAAGGCAATTCTGAGCTCACATTTCCTATCTACTGGCTGATTCAGGTGAATTTACTATCTCTCTGAGCTTTGTAGCCCTCTGGAAGAGTGAATACATCCTCTACAGTTTCCTTGTGTTGCGAAGTTTCTGCGTTCAAGCCAGGCCAGTTATATTGCTACTTCTGGAGGAAAGGAGAAATTTTTTATATTTTTTTCTCTTTGAATTACTGGAACAATGGATGTGTGCTGGCTGCTACATGAGCACGCATACTCTTTCACTCTTTACACCTTTATCTCTATAATGCTCTTTGTTCAGCATAGCAAAGTCATGCACATCTGTGTGTACTTGTAAGACAACATCGTTTGATTTGCACAGCACCTGTATCTGGAATGCATATGCGTATATTCATACGTATAAATGGGTGCATATACAAACACATTTGTAAATTTTTCTAAAATGTCATCCCTAATTAGACATATTTGAAAGGAGAACCATGTTTTCCCCTTGAGTTTAAATTATAATTAAATCTAAAATTTTACATATTTTGTCCTTTATTGGAGAAGGAAAATAGCAGCTTACTGATCAGAAAAAGCAGCTTTAGGTGTCTGCAACATATCATAGATACTCACAAAACAGAAGTTGCTTCCCTTGTGTAAACAGGCTGCTGACCTTTTAAAGCTCATAAAGTAGAGTGAAAGGTGAAGTGTAAACATTTTCTGGTCTTTGTCAGAATCATGCCACTTTATCTTCTCTTTACCTTCGAAACCTTCACATAGATTGCTCAGATGTGCCATTCACAAGCAGTCAATTTTTCTTCATTCTTTATTGATCATAACGGCTGGCTGCTGCATTTAGGAAAGTCCTGACACTGATGCTTCATTGAGGGCTGGGGGAAGATCCCAAATAATTGTGTCTACTGATGGGATGCTGCTAATAAGAACATCAGGAACCAACTGGGACTTCCTTATTAACATCAACAAAACAGCATATCTCAAGACACTTAAAAGGAGTTTCATGAGCTACTCAAGGTAACTGGGGTCCTCTCATAAGTACATTATAAGCAATAATAATGAAGGACACATGTGACAGAATTTGGGAAAGATAAACAAAGTAAGTGTATGTGAAATGCAGTTTGTTTAATACAGAGGGCAAAACTATCCACTCACACTTCACTGCTATGTGAAAGAAGTGAAATGGGATTCTAGAGTTCTCTACTTTGACGAACTGCATGAGTGAGTGGTATCCAAATAATAGTGTGTTCTTTAGTCTGTATTGCCCAATTCCCTTTAGAGATATACCATTACAGCAGCATCAGAATCTCTATTCCAGTTATGAGGGCCTCAGTCTTACATCTTAAAAAACTGTTAGATACCATCCATGCCATGATCTAAAACATTTCTGTTACAAAATTGGATTTTTAAAAAATGTATTCCAAATTCCCACTGTGGGCTCTTTGGGACTCTCCTTCCATCACTACTGATTTATTCAGTAACACACCAAGACAATAGCTGGATACGTTTTTGAAAAAGGGTGTATTTTAATACTTTTTAATGTAGTGAAGATTATTAATATATTACTTAAAATCCAAGATTTGCTTCTTTTCATTTTCACACATTTTAAAAGGTTGCTGAAACTGCACAGAAATAATGTGTGAAATTGCTAAATGAGGCTATTATTTTCTTTTGTTATATGCAAATGAATTAATTAACAGTTGTTCAGTTGTTATCAAGGGTATTCTTTAGTTGTTAGATTAGAAAGATTTTTATCTATTCCTACTGTGAATCTGCTCATTACAAATCTAACAAAAAACAGATTATTTCTTCTGCAGAAAAGTAACCCCCAGGCCCCTAAAACACAACCGCAAAATGTTCTTGTCATTTCCTTGACTCTGATGTGTGTTTGTTTAAGATCTTCGGTTTGCTTTCTGAGAGATCCTCCAGAACATCACAGTGTACTGTGTAAACATGTCAACAGCTGTAAGCAAGGAATGATAACATCAATGCTGTGCTTAACAGCCAGTGTACACAGGCACTGTAAACACTAAAGGGATGGTTTTCCCAGTTGTATCATTTGTCAAATAATCTTCCTAAGGCATAAAATAAAGTAGACATCTGTTCTTATGCTTATAGGCTCGTCTACCTTTCCCTTACTGAGAGAAAAATTGCTTATCTTGTAGATGGCAATATTTTTTATTGCTTAAAATTTTTCAAATCTCATCAATGAACACTTAAAGATATAGCCCATTTTATCAGAAAAACCCTAGAAATATTTTGAAATTCAGTCATCAATTAGTAATGCCTAATGTACACCTATTACAGGTACACTTCATTGTTTTACCTGATGGTCCTCTATTTCATAGCTCTTCTTCATCCTGTCTTTAGATTTATAACCCCTTTTGTCCATGAGCTCTTTGTAGGTAGGGGCTATGTTAGATATGTTTAAGGAACACATACTTGGTAGGTCTTGGAACATGGCAGGTCTTGCTTCTGGGTTGAATCTTGTGGAGTTTTAGAAATTACAGATGGGCTTAGTATATGACATAATAGGTGAAATTTATAGTACAATTATCCTTATAGACAACAAATGTCCTTTCTAAGGTTGAATTTGCTCATTACATGAATGAGAAATGCTAACTGAAGAGATATGTCTTATACAATATTGTCTTTGATACCCTTCAAGTCTGTAGGGATGGTGTGGGGAGTCACAAGTGTGCCTGAAGTGAACTACAGAAAAGCTGTCAGATAAACTCATCCTGTGAGGTGAGTAAGATTCACATTACCAGGCTTGCATGTGCTCTCATTCTGGCAAGTGTAAAAATCTTCTCTAGACTGCTCTGTTTTCTCTCTGTTCCTATTACGCAGAAAAGACATGTACCCTTAATTTCTAACTGGGTCAAATGCTAAATGTCATAATCATGTAAATAATCTCATAAGTGGAAAAAAGAGGAAGGTGAAGTTTTAGGACAGTCATTATCCTTTTGAAGGCTGTGATGATGCTTAACATGTCTAAAAGTAATCCAGTATAATAGCTAGAGCATTCAGCACATGGGAGAGTAAAACCTCTCCTCTCTCTCTTGCAGCAGCTACTTGACAGTATAGACAAACCAGCTACACTTGCCTTACTTCAATTTCAGCCTCTTTCCCTGGTGACTTTGTTCTTCCCAGTCATTCTGAGATCTTTATAAGGCAAAACAGAGGCTCCTGCCAGCCAGCAAAACAAAAAGTAACCCCGTAATCACGCTGTGTGCAAACACTCCACGTAAATACAAAGGGCACCCCTGCTAGTTATCTATCCCTTCCCACCTTGACACTGAAGGGAGTACTGGACGATCAGGAGAAACTCTCTGTCCTGTGAGAAAGTGTTAGGTGTTGTCAAAAGAAAGTTCTTATATGTTACTTCTTGCCATGATATGCAGAACCCACCGTGACAGGTGGTACAATTGCTTGATCTGAGATGAACTAAAATGTGTGCAGTGGAAAGTATCCAAGCCATGTGTGAGAAGCAACAGCAAATTTTGGATTATGTAGGATGTGACAGAAAATACAATTGTTCCTAGAGAACAGCTGCAGTGCTGGAATTGTCTGATTAAATAGTTTGCTAGAGGCTTAAGGGAGCTTTGACAATGCCCATTTTACAGTCTATTTTGGCTTTCAGGATTACATGTCTTCTGTAAAAGAGAAGTTACCATTCAGATGAAAGTGATGGGCTTAAGGCAGAAATTATGGGTGGAGTCTTCTGTGCTTATACTATTTGGGCAGACAGATGACACAGCCAGAGAGGTCCCTTCTGGCCTTAAGAGCTCTAGGAGTTGAGCATAAAAGATTATGGCTTCCCAAATAAGCTGGGTCAAGTGTGTAGGATAGATCCTGAGGGAGTTTTGAAAGCAGGGTGCTGGAGTCTGACAGGTCAGAAAGGGTATTTTTGAAAGAAGCTCGTGACATAAAAACTAGTCTGGGAGAATTCACAAAAGTGATTCATATGCTTTAGGTATATTTACTCCAAATTTATATATGCTTTCCAACAAATTTTAAACAAATGTATGATCACAGAGGGTAAATTTTAAACTTTCATGTGCAACTAATATTTTATTTTAAACTCATGCATAGTGAAGCAGTATAAAATATGTGGGCCAAAGGGCTCCGAGGCCCTTGTTCTCTATGTCAGTTTAGACAAGAAGATAAGTCACACAAGCATCTAGCTTCATTGTTGAAGTTCAGACCAGATGTGAAGAATTACTTCATAAGAATGTGACGAGACAAAATGAAATTTAAAATTCCAGCATAGCATAGTCAATAAATTTTGCAAAAGTCTAATTTTTCAAGGAATCTTGCCTCAAGCAATGAATACAATGGGAAAGAGACTTTTTCCCCCCCCATTTTCTAATGCCATTTATCTGCTTCCTTCATTTAAAGGAATTGGTGTTTCATTAGCTCTATAATTGCACCTGTCCAGCCAAGAACTAGAAGTTTTATTATTTATCTACTTGAGAAGTTGTGGTGGGCAGATGCCACATAAAACTGGCAAAAATCTGCAAATTAAAAAAATGTGTTATGTATATACCATAAACAGAATTCTAAGGAATGACTATTTGCTCATGGACATTACTAATAGACATGCTAATGGACATTAATTATTCTTGTATATATTTTTTCCCTCAGTGTTACAAATAACATGAGGAATGTCTGCATAAGCAACTAAGACGTGGTTTGAAAGCTGTGCAGCATTTCTGTGTTTGAATGGCTACTAGGCAGGCTCCACCTATTTTAAATTGCTACTGTTCTCTCTTTAAAGCCATTTGCCTTTTAAAATTTAAAAACATTTTTTATTAGGATGCTAGTCTTGATGTGATCCCATCCTGTGAATATGGACTTACAGGTCCATGCCCTGCCAGTGAACACTTCTGACACAGGTAAGCTGCAGGTATGATTTCTTTGTAATGCCCTTATGTGGGCCAAAACTTAATAATCTCTGTGTAAAAGCCTTCATAGTTATCAGGCAACGGTGCCAAATTGAAGAAAAAAAAATCCTTTGAAACTTTATGTTCAGAAATGTAATCATAACTGACATTTTTAGGCTCTGAAATCTATTGTATCTTGAAAGAGCTCCACAAAAAATGATAGAGGATACTGAATACCAAATTGGGAAGGTGGAAAAAAAATACTGATAAAACCTAAATGTGAGCTGGTGCCCTTTAGTAACAACTCTAGGCTCATTCTGGTTTGTACCATCATTGTACTAGCATGACTTATTTTTTACTTCGATACCTTCATACTTTCATATGTTACAGCAGATCCCAAGTCAAGGGAGATATGATAGGCTATAACCTGTCCCTAAAGCCCATATGCACACAGGGACACTGATGCCCATGTGTTGGCCAACATCTCTCCTTTGTGCTTTCTAGGCTGTGTCTGAGGTGGATAATAGAAAACAGAGTGTGGGAGGTATGGAGGCAACAGCAGCTGGGATGGGAGAGAAAAAATATCTTGCCTGCTATGTACAGTTGTAGGAGAAAAAACTAGGAGCTTTTAGGAGGGGAGCTTACAAGGGACAGAAACAGCCAGGTCTTTGCATTCGTAACTCCAGGATCTTCTCCATGTGGACACAGAAATACAGCCCTAACAGGCTGTTGTCATATCTCTCTGGATTACATTTGCAAAAATTTTACTAAGAGATTACTGAAAATACTGCTCTCAAACCTAGTTTCCAAGGAGAGAGACAGTCGAGCCTAGTGTCACAATTTCAGTCAAACACCACTTCATAACACCCAGTCCAGTAGGACTATAATGGAAATATTTTTGTCCAGTTGTCATTGAGTTTGCTTGTCATTAGCCTGTTATAGGTTCTTCTGAAATCCTTGTTATCTGCAAGTTTTTATCATTTAATCTTTTAATTTATTTATAGTTTCTAAGGTTGAAATGTATGACTTCTTGCATTCTTGTTTTGTTTGTGCTTTGTAAACCCCTATGTCTGCACATCAATAACAATTTTCTAAATGTTTCTGCTTCCCAAGGACCTCTGTCTGACTAAAGAAACTCAAAAACCAATCTGTTTGAAATGTGATGTTTTCTTCCTTATTACCTTTTTTTTAGGCCCATAAATATATTCCCAGAAATATTTGTTAGGTATAGTTATGACAATTAGTCTCTCTTTTCAGCTATTCCTACTCCTAAATATTAGATCTGTGTTAAAAACTATGCACATTTGTTTTGCCCTGAAACAGCTCACCACTTCTGTTGGCTTTATATAAATCTTTTCTTTTAGGCTGGAGATTTCAAAGCACTTTCAGTGGGCTTTTTAAAGTGCAAAATTATTTAAATTAGTTTCTTTGGTTCTTTTTTCTCACTCAGCTTTTTTTAAAAAAAGTCTTTTCAGACTATGCATTGAAGTTGGAAATTCATGTCGATGCTAAGGGAAGCATAAGAAACTGTTTTAAGCTTTCTAAACAAAGTTACAGTGAGGCATAGGCATTTTGTTGTGCCCTCAGCAGGACTGATTTTCATTCTAAGCACCAGAGACCTCAGAGCACTTTGAAGATTTGCCAATTTGTCATTAATCCCTGTGTTTCTGCCTCATAGTTTTCATATCCTCTGTAACTTTATTATCTGTGTTTCTCCTTCTACATGCCAGGGTCAATAAAATTCATGTGAGAAGTACACTATTTTGCCAGCCAGAAATATCATATTGGCTAGGATAATTCCGTGAGACTTGGAAATGCTTATGAGACCTCTGTTTCTGTGCCCACATTATAGGCATGTCTGCTAAGTGAGAAATGCCAGTGACTCTCCCACGGCAATAGGCTGGGCTGACACTAAACTAGCTGCAGGATCTTTGGACAGATTGAATAACAGAGTCTTATTCCACGTGTCAAGTGGTTATTTATACAGCTGGGACAGGACAGCCATCACTGGAGGTAGAACCCACACCCTGCTCACTTTTGTGTAGCAATATATGTTGAGCGTGACACACAGAATTGGGGTCAATTTGTTTAACTATTAATTCTCCTTGACTTTCTATTATCAAGACATACCTAAATTTCACACCTCCAAAAAAAGGCAGCACAACTAACTTTGCTTCCTTCAGATATTTTTCTGGATGATTCTCTTTGCTCTCTGCACACATT
This sequence comes from Pseudotriccus pelzelni, assembly GCA_035584735.1. NCBI lineage: Eukaryota > Metazoa > Chordata > Aves > Passeriformes > Tyrannidae > Pseudotriccus > Pseudotriccus pelzelni. The sequence continues at coordinate 80,273,130 of JAWMRA010000078.1, forward strand.
TGGGAAAATATTTATTTTGGCCCATTATGGTTAATCTTTGAAGTCAGAAGTTGGATTAGATGTCAGCTGACAAAGAGTGTTCCCTTCCCACTTGTCCCAGCAGAAACATAGAATTATATAAAGGTTTGAGCTGCAAGGGAACTGAAAGATTATCTAGTTTCAACTTCCCTGCCATGGGCAGAGACACGTTCCAGCTGATCAAGTTGCTCAATGCCCAATCTAACCTGGCCTTGAACACTTCCAGCATTGGGGCAGCCACAACTTCCCTGGGTTTAAGAGAAATGGCACTGTTATATTCATGATATGCATCATCTTTCCCTGAGGAATGTACCATAAATCAAACATTGTTACTTAACCACAGCATCACAGAGAAGGAGCAGATAGGTGTTTCAGGGAGAAAAATCATCATTTAGTATTTGAAAACGTATTGTTTTTAATAAGAAAAAATGTTTAAAAAAATGATGAAAACATGTAAATAAATAGATACTTGTTATAATAGACCATAAGCAGACTCCCTGAAGTGAATTAAAAGATTTTATTTTTCCACTGAATTGCACTTTAATATAGGTTCCCATAAAAACTGACTTGGACTTTTACATGGACTTGAGAGGAGTATATGCTCTATTTAACAATGCTGTCAAATAAAGGTACAAACCTAATTAAGCAATAAACACATAAAAGTTGTTACAGACAGTTAATGAGTGGTTTGAATTTTTATAACAGCAATAGCATATTAAAAGAAGCATTAGCTCTTATAGTATGGCTGAAGTAGTTGTACTGACAAATTAGTCTGTCTGGCATTGCATATTTTAATCACTTGGAGCAGTGGAGATGTCCTTGATTTAGAATTTGTGCTATTATTCCTAAATTAAATGAAAAAAAGAGTTCATCTAAGTATCTATCCATATTTGTAAGTTATTAACTGTAAAAAAAAAAAAATTAGTTTTTCCTGTTAATGTTATTCTTCTCAACACCACCTGCATCTCAGGCTCAAAGAGATCTAGATTTGATAGCAGCAAGTAGATATTGAAATCACCTAGTTTATAATTACGAATTGTCATGTCAACTTCTTTTGCAAGAGTTAAGTAAAGAGGTACATTTGTGTAATATCTTGATTTCAGGAATAAGACATGACTTTCACCCATATTGTCTGATATGAATAAGTTATGAACATGTCTGAACCTTAGTTCAAACTTTGAATTAAGTCAAAGGAAGAGCATTAGTTAGGATTCTCGCCCTCCCCTCCGCCCTCCCACTTTATCTAACATCCAGATAACATAGTTTGCTGCTCCTTTTTCTTTATTTATTTTTACGAAAACCTATTAGTTATGGGCCTTTTATTGTTGCAGGTCCCTCACACTGAACAGGGCACACCTCCTGTTTATTTCCCTGACAAGGAGGGAATTGCACATATTGCAGATAGTGGGTTCCTCATTTCTAGCACTAGCCATTTTAATGGTCTTGGGATAGGTGGAGAGTACTATCAGGGGCCCAAAGGGTGCCATCAGTTTGGGACCAGTGATCTCTTCTGGGGCCGTGAACAGAATTAGGTAAATGAGAGAGGCTGCTGGTAGTTAGTAAGGGGGCAGGGGGCAGGAAAAGGAAGGTGGTTGCAGGCAGGCAGAGAATCACATACAGCCCTGAAGATTACCTAGTTTCAAATCAGGGAAGGATGTAGGGTTTAGACCAGTAAATGCCTTTGACCAAACCTCTGTATAAAATAATACGTCATATGTTGCTTTTTGTTAATCACTGAATGACTTCATAATGGAATAAAGGACACCAAAGCAATAAATCCAAAAGCTGTAAAAATTAATTTGTCACATATCCTATGATATGTCTATTCTTGAAATGCTTTTAACAGTAAGGAAGAGCCAGGTGGTGTTTTTATTTCTACCAGATAAAAATTACATGCAGCTGGTTTAGTTTGTCATCTAAATATGTGTATGTGACTTGTAGCTGTTGCAATATACTTAGGAATACTACTTTATACACCTGCAGCACATTGAAAATTGAGATATAAACCCTCTTACAGACATTAATGAAGCACGGCAATGGTTTGCCCAGAGCAGTTGTGGATGCCCCATCCCTGGAAATGCTCAAGGTTGAATTCAGTGGAGCTCTGAGCAACCTCATCCAATGGAAGGTCCGCTGCCTACAGCAAGGGGTTGGAAATAAATGGTCTTTAGGGTCCCTTCTAACACAAACCTTTCTATGATTCTCTTTCTATGAAAGTTTAAACCACCATTACATGACAAAGAACCACTGTATCCCTCTTGAAAAAGAACCTATGATATCTATTATTTTAAAACAAATTGTAAACAGGTGGTTTATTTATTGTTTTCATCAATTGAAAAAACCCTAATAAATACTATGGGCCATTGCACTGGTTTTTGGTGGGGTGATGTTAATTTTCTTCACAGTGGCTGGTATGGGGCTGTGTTTTGGATTTGTGCTGGAAAGTGTTGATAATTCAGGGATGTTTATGTTATTTCAGAGAAGTCCTTACACAGAGCCAGTCTTTTCTGCTTTTCGTACTGCCATGTCGGCAAGGAGGCTGGGGTTTATGGGAAACTGGGAGGAGACACAGCTGGCACTCCAACTGACCCAAAGGATATTCCTTATCATATCTACTTTAGATCATCATGCTCAATATATAAAGTGGGAGGAACAGGATGACATTCAGAGCTATGCCATTTGTCTTCCCAAGTCACATTACACGTGATGAGGCCCTGCTTTCCTGAGGGTGGTTGAACACCTGCCTGCCCATGGGAAGCAATGAACTAATTCCTTGTTTTGCTTTGCTTGCATGCGTGACTTTTGCTTTCCCTATTAAACTGTGTTTATCTCAACCCACGAGTTTTCTCACTTTTCCTCTTCTGATTCCCTCCTAGATCCAGCTGGAGGGGGAGTGAGTGAGTGACTATGTGGTACTTGATTGCTGGCTGGGGCTAAACACAAGATGTCTTTAATTATATCTCTTTTAGAACAAGAGCCTGCATTTGCTTATGAATGTCATAGGTAAAAAATCAAAATTCTGTAGAAAGACCATGAAGCTTTCAGAATTTGTTCAAGTTTCAAAGAAAATCTTGTATAAGAGCTAATGTATATGTAGGATTCCAAGTGTGAAAAAGAAAGCTAAAACGTTGAGACCAGGTCTTTGATTCTTGAGGAAAAGAAGATGAAACATTTTATTTTAGAAGTGTGTTTATATATTCCCCATAGAATCACATGCACTTTATAGGGATTTTTGTCTTTTCCTTTAGTAGATTCTTTCCTTTTTTCACCAAATTTAAGTGTGCTTCATTCTACTCTTCTTTACTTCTATGAAGTGGCCCCAATTTAAAAGCACAAGGTGTTAGGAGTGAGTCATCACATCACCAACACCACCTCACTGCTTCTGATACTGCGGAGGCTGAAGCAGGGGAGCTAACAGAAAACTGGAGATTGGAAACTGAGATCCTCTTTGGATAAGTGTTGACCATAAGCAGTATAATTTGCATTGCAACTGAATATCAAAACCTATTTTATAGATGATTTCTGAGCTATCCCCACAAAATGTGTGGATATATGCCATATATTGCTATGTTAAACACATTAGGGCTGATGATGTAGATGGCAGCTTCCAAAGGTTAAGTTGATGCAGAAACCTCAGGTGTTGCTTGACTGAAACAAATGGTTTTCCTACCATCACCAGTGAAGGCCACAGAAGAAAGTGAGCTAAAATTTGGGTACAGGGACCCTGTGACACACCCTTTGGGCAGATGATATGAATGAACTTGGTCTTCTCTTATTTATGCATGCAGGAACTAATCTGGCAGGGATTCAAATAACTTGCCACTATTCTAATACTCATCCTTACGCTGCCTTGTACAGATCATGGTAGCAGATGAAGAATGTCATGACTTTACCAAGGTAATAATGCTAAATTTCCTATTTTGTTACCTTGTCAAGGATTAACAGAACTGACCTTAAATTACTGAAGGAGCTGTTGGGTAGTGAGAGGGAAATCTCAAATTATTTTAAAATGTTTTAAATAGAAGAAAAATTTTTTTGCAAGACCTTTTATTTTCTAGAAATCACTAATATTCTTATTAAAGAGACTCAATTTGTCTCCCACTAGCAAAAGTTATATGCCATTTGGATACGGGTCATTCAGATATGGACAGTGAATTCAGAGAAAGCCATAGAAAGCCAGTTATTCCAGGCACGAGATAATCAGAACGTTTTCTTTATAGTCATCCTTGGATAACATCTACCCAGTAGAATTCATTAGTTCATGCATGTGCAAGTGGAATTTAATTAGATTTTACCTGGAATGTGTAAATGCCTTCATGAAAGCAGTTTCCACAGCATAAAATCTCACTATCTTTGTGCTCAAGAAATTCCTAAGCAGACTTTCCAAAGTGTCATCTTGTGATCTCAGGTTTCCCCCCTCCATATTCTTTCTATCCTCAGTGTTGCAAGGCCTTTAAAAGCACCTGTCCGCTGCCAAATGGCCCATGGACAAATATTTTATGTATTTCATTTTTATTGTGGCTAGTCCATGTCACCCACTAAAGATCTATGTTACAGTGCTATCACACAGACTCTGAAGTTTTCAAAACACGATTTTCTTCTCAGAAGAATGATACAAATGAAACATTATTCAAACATATAAATTGAAGACAGAATTGGTATTTTAATAAGTCCATTCCTAAACTGTTATGTGTCTGTCCTTTATGTGGTCTGAATCTTAAAACTAGTATATTTTTATGGTCTTTCATTTGCAAAGTTTCTCTACTTTGTTTCTGCCAAGCTTCTTGTACCTTGTGCAAACACAGAATTGCCTTTAAAAGACCATGGCATATTCTTATATTCTTTGAAATGTATCCATCCAAAACCACTTCTGACTCTAAAAGTCTATCTGTGCATTTTGCAGTCATTTATTGTTGACTAAGGGTCCAACAGTTCAGGAATTTATGCCAGTACACATACTCACAGCCTGTTTTCCAGATGCTCAACCAATGCTTCACTTTTGCTGCATGAAGGCTAACTCCATGCTCCCTAGGAGAGCAAGGTTTACAAGGTTTGTAAAGGGGTCACAGGAATGTGGGGTCTCGGAAAGGAACTAAAAGGCTGCCCAGGAAATCAGGGATGTATGCAGACTGGGAGAGAGTAAATAAGTTAGCATGGGTGGAAGCTGAAGTGGATCCTCAAAGGTGGCAATGAGCATCACCACCTGAATTATTTAACTTTTGAATTTTTGTTTTTCTGATCTGCATTGTTTTAATTAACAGACTCCATCACAGATCTATAGCAGTTTTCTTACTGAAACAGAGGCAAAGTCTCATAGCTGTGCTAATGTCAAGCTGGACCTTAATTAGTCAGCTGAATTCCTGGACAGTACAATGCCAGAAAGCAAGCTAAGGGTTAAAATGTGGATATTCAAAGGCTAGGCTACAACCCCTTTCCTGGTCTTGTTTACTTCACAGATATGTATGTAACCAGCTGTCTGCCAAAGCTGTAGCTTTTCCGTAAAGTCATGTTTATCTATAGGATAATGAATCAGACAGAAAATCAATGTGACATTTCAAATATGGCCTCATTAGTGCCCTTGTTTAGTGTCAAGAATAAATATCCAGCAAGTTGCTCAACATTTCTCACTTCCTGGAATTACATTTTCCTTGCCTTATTGCCTTTACACATTGTGTTGGACTTCATTCTAGCCACTAACTCTATAATCCTTATCTTGCTCTGTGTTTTATGGTTATGATCTTTGACTGGCTATTTCCTTATTTGTCCCATCGACTACTAATTTGCAGCTCCTCCTCTGAGTTGTATAAGCTGCTTACTCATCCCGCACTCATTCTGCAGAGTTGCTGCAGACTTTGCTGCACTCCCTGAGTCACACGGAGCAGGTGAACTGTGAAAGAACAGTGCTGTTTACTCATAAGATTGCTTCACCTCCTCACAAAACTTGCTATTTCTGTTTACAAATCCACTCTACCTCTGATCTCCCTAGTGTTTGCTTTCTCTTTTCTCATGCTTCAGAGGTTTTTTGTCATTTACTGTTTCTTGAAGTCTAGGAGAGCAGAACCGTTTCTTTTGAAGTGATTCTGGATTAAAGCAATTCACACCTGTCTCCTCATCTTTGTCAGTCATCTGTTGCCACCCCTATGCTGCCATCTCTGTTTTTCTCAGCCCAGTTGGGTTTTTCAGTTTGTTTGTTTCATGACGATGCTTCAGAAGTTAAATAGAGGAACTGATCTTGAGTACAAATAACTTCATTTTGTTTTATGTGAAGCAGGCCTCATTAGCAGCAGTGTTGCACAGCACTGTTGATGGTCTTCTACAGCAATATGAAAGAACTAGCAAAATGGTGGCAGCCTGATACCTGTAAGGAAGAGTAACAGTGAGCAATTAGAGCAGTAGCATAAGCAAGCATTTCCATCAGGGCAATGGTCTGCAGAAGCATCATTTGGTATAAATGACTTTATCTTTACATTGTTTAAACAACAGTACATGTTACTTAAGTTTTGTGTCACCTGTCTTGCACAGGTAAGTTTGCAAAATCAGTTAGAGAAAACTGAAATATGGGTAGAAATGCTCACATTTTTCAGTTCTGAGTTTCAAGTTGTAAGGGTTTGTTAGCTTCACTTTCACCTCCTCTTTCTTATTTTTGTTTTTCTACTTTCACAACTTCCACCTTTTTTGCAGTCTACAATTTATTCTGTATTTTTTAATATATCTTCTCTGATTTTTCAGTAGATCTGCTACAGGCACAAAAGCAAGGACATTTTTATTAAATCAAATATAAAATGTTATTTTTTTTAGTCCTTTTGCTTTATCATACTTTTTTTTCCTGTAATGTACATGTCCATAAGGTACATTGACTATGGAAACTGCGTGTTCTGTACTGTACTTGGCTTCAAAATAACTGATAAGAGAAATACACAGACTGTCATGAAGTGAAATGTGGAAAGTGACACTACTTAAGGTTTCTTGGATCCCATGGCTACCCAGGTCAGATTCTTGTGGAAGAATAGGAGATAGGAAAGCGTGTAGTACCTACTGGAAAAGTTAAAGCAGGTCAGTTCTTCATCTGGAATAATATTGAATTAACCTCCTTTTAACTTTTTATTCAACTTTAACAAAAATGAAGTTTTATGGATGCCAAAAATATTTTCAGCTATGATGCTCTGAATTTAGTAGTTGCTAAGTACATGTACGCTCATTATGAATTTAACAAGACTATTTACCTAAACAATACATAATATGTATTTGGAATGTTTTAAGTCTTAATTAAGGGTATCTTTCATCCATGTATGATTGATGGCCTGTTTCTGCATCTGGGTACCTACCTATCAGTCTCTTCAGACTGCCGTTATTATGACATTGTTTTTAAGTTAACTCATCCTTTTCAATCTAAAATTTCTAAAGCATGCATGACATAATGAACAGAGGCACAAACTTCCCATTTTTGAAAGCACTGTACCTGAAAATTCAGAATGCCGTTGGCAATTTAGTAGGAATAATTTCTTTTTGGAAATATACAGAAATTGAGCTATGCCTCCAGGTGTCATAAATCAGTGAAGCTCCACACAGCTCATAACTACAATGAAATTGTAACAGGTGTCATCAAGGAATTAGTCCCACTTTATTAGTTCCATATAGTGTTCTTCTGACTATATCTCATCATCTTTTTTTTTTTCTTCAGTCCAGTGAGTAACCATGTAATGATCTGAACACTTTGTTTATTGCATTGTTCCATTTATCAAACAAATTATTCTACCACACAGATTTTTCACAGTCTTTCTTCTATCCTGAGTCATTTGCGTATCCAGGTACTTGAAGTGAAACGTTTGCTACACTGAAGTCCATCGGAAAGTCAGCCTGAAACTACAATGCAGTTCATTTTCTTTTCCTATCTAACTTAAGTGTGAGCTTTTCAATCATGGTAAACTCTCTCCAGGCATTTATTCTAATATTTAAAAATATCCCCGGCACTTGGAAAGGGAGTTGTATTTTACTGAGAGCATGTACACAGTGCTGTGTACTTGTGCAATAATTTTGGCTGACCTAAGGCGTGATTTCATTTCCAGTGGTTTTGTGCATGGTAAAAATCCAGTTCTTTTCTGTATGGGTGCAGCCAGGAATTATATGGGCTAAGACAATGTAAGCAGTTATACAGTATCCACAGGGTGTGCAAATCACTGTACTGAACCCACTGATTTTTAGTTAGGAAATACAAGATTAATATAATAGCATTCTTTGCAATATAAAAAGTATTGGATTCTCAAATGTATATTATTTGCAACTTTTGAGATTCTTTCACACTAAAATCTTTTAATAAAGGAATTGCATTTCTTTTCCTTCCTTCCACAGAAATTTACACTCTTACCACATTAAATATCTATCATCATTTATAGGTAGGCATGAATCAGTGTTTGTCAAATTCATTCTTTGAAAAGTATTTCACTTTTTCTTTGTATGACTGAGAGTATTTTTAACTTTTTGTTTTTCAAATAGTTTGATTTTTTCACCCTCTGTATAGTAATTTCAAATATAAAGCATTCAAAATATATTTTTCTCAAATATTATTGAAAGATCCCATTTCTGTTGATACTGACACCGGTGAATCAATCCAAATGATTAGTTTTAATAGGTTTGGAAAATGTATGTGACGGCAACTTTTGTAGGACTATATCACTACTATATTGGTATAATTTTGTAGTATTTGTTTTCTTTTTTTTCTTGTATCAGATAACACTATTTACTGGAAAAGTACAGCTTGAAAAGCACAGAAGTTGACCTATAATTCTGTATGATAAGGTGTTACGTTTGTAACAGAGGTATAGCTAAAATTTCTAGGAAGTTGACATATGGAGAAGTAAAGAAAATAATTTCAGACATAGAAGAATATAGAACTCAAAAGATCTATTTGGGAAGAAATAGGAACTGTTTATGTTTTACATTTTTGACACATAGGATCTACTGGGTAAAAAGAAATTGGATGTAAATTTCAATTTCTGCATGATAGGTTTTTATCCTTGAGCAGCATATAAAGTGGTTTGCTTTACATGCATGGGCAAAGAAATTTGAAAAGCAAGACAAGTCAATCTGCATGCAAAAAGAATTTCTTTTACACTAGATTTATACCAGAGTAAATCTGTTAACTTCATTTGGCTTTGATCCAGATTTTGAGTAATGTGAGATGAGTAACAAGCTCAAACAAGATGTTATTAATATGGGGAAGCCTATGCTAACAACTAAGCAGGATGTGCTGGATGGAAAGTGAATACTTTCACTTTCAATATAAACAAAGTACTTTGGCAAACCACTTAGGCTTTTTTCTTCAGTAAATTCTGATTCCTGTCACTGTGCATTTCAACTACCATATTCAGAGAATTAAAGTAGAGTAGATAATTTTCAATGCCAATGGACAGAGATCTGAATAGCTTAATTCCCAGAACAGCACTTTTGTTCTCCCTCAGGACATGCGTGGCATAACAGGGCAACACTAACTGAACCGAACTTAGACTGTAAGAGAAGTTTCAGGTGCTCATAACGTCATCCAAAGATTTGGACTTACCTAAGAGAAAGGATACAGTAATTGGAGAAAAAACAGATAAAATATATTTTCCATCTCCTACCAGTGATAGATTCTCCAGTGTTTTAATATTAAGGTTTAGGTAATTGATTATATTTGGTTTTGTAAAGATATTTCACTGTAATTATATTCATAATGAGTTTTTTTTTAAATTAAAGTACAGTATTGAGGAATAAATACAAAAGTGGAAAATTTCCTATTTCTTTATGTGTTGAATGATATGACAAATTACCAGTAAATTTTATGTTATTAATATTTTTCCTTTATATATTATTATTGTGCTACATATTCCTATCTACTCCATAATTCAGAGATTTTTACTACCTCTTCTCATTACTATAATTTCAGAATTGATGACCAGGTAGAATACATAATAATCAGGTACAAAGTAAGGAAAACTACCAGTATAATAATAATTACTCATTTCATAAAAAATTGCTGAAGCTATAAACTGTTCTCCTTAGAATACAGAGTGGTTTCCATAGATAACAGTCTGGAGATGGAAAAGGAAACACTGATAATTTTGTGTACCCTTTTTAAAATTTTAAATCAGTGGGACAAGATACGTTAAACTGGCCATTACTCTTCATTAAACCTGCCAATACAAGAAAATAAGAGTCAATAAAGAAGGCACAGGAACTTTCATAAATAACCTGGTTTTAAAAGACAACACAGTCTTTACACTGCTCTTTTGGCCGCCACCTTTTTTGTCTTTGAACAGGCTTTTTTATTTTACTGATGCCTGCTCAGAAATACCTTATTCTTTGTCAATATTTAATTTATCATAGAGAAATTTATTTGGATGCTCTGCTTAAAGCAAGCAGTGATTAAAATAGCTCTGATCTTAATTGCACAGAAAGAAGCATGAGCAGCATTTTCCAAAGCTGTTGTTTAAGTGTCTGATTTTAGGAGATTGACTAAGATACCATAAAACAACCTTTAGTGGAAACCTCTGCACTTCCTTTATTTTTTGTGTTATTTGCATCTAAAATGCATTTCCCTTGTAATTCGGTGAGTGAAGGTTGGTTGAAAAATCTTACAACAATAAAAATCATTCCCTCAGCCTCTGCAGTGCAAGGTTTATGTATATTGTGGCATTGCACATCAATCTATTTTCACAGCGTTTGTGGCCTTGGGAAAGGCAATGTGTATTTATAAACAATCAAATAAATGGACCAGAATTAAGAGTTCCTCATTTACTTTGCTAGGAACCAAAGTATGTCTCTGAAGTCATCTGGAAGGATACTTGACCTCAGCAACAATGCAGTAAGGATAATATCTTACAGTCAATACCTTATGTCTTGCAGTGAGCGCCTTGTGTACTAACCTGTGGGAGTGGGAGAAATGGAGCCTCTCATTAGTGCAGAAGTACAAGCTACAGTAATTTGCCATGAGAGGTGGGTAGTTACATCTACTGAGAAAGATCAACATTGGCTGATATGTATGAAAATAGGTGCCATCTTTCTGCATCATTATCTACAAATTATCATCTACAATAAATTTGCAGTTGTTACTTATTGAAATTGGACTCCAGTGAAAAGCTTTTCCTCATAGAGATCCTAACAATCTCCAGGGGAGATTTCAACAGCAGCTGCTACTTCTAATACTGTAAGCAAACAAGGAAGGAAGATGCTTTTGGTAGTGAATGCGAATGATTAGCTCAGGATGTAATTTGTATCTCAGAATTGTTTTGATAGCTCAGCACTTTCTTGGGTATTTATCTTTTCCCAAATGAAATAACAGTCTTTTCAACTTTAAATAAGTCCTGTCTTGAAGTTACAGAAATGATGTCATGCAAGATTCAACATTTCGACTGCTCATATATAAAATGTACTAATCAACAAAATGAGAAATTCAAACTCTCAAACTTCTACTTAAATAATCTTCTAAACATTCACAGATGCATGAGTCTAAGAAAAGCACACAAGAGCCAAAGTCAGTTTTGAAAATGTTGTGATCTATTGTGATAAGGGGAAAGATATGGCAAAAGATAACTCGGACTACTCAGACTGCAGAAATTCTATTTAAGACTCTGACTAGTACTTCTCATGGCTGGTTTTAGATCTTCTACTTGTGCCTTATTGAATCCTCCAGATCATTCTTTCAGGCCTACTAAGACAAGTGATCGTCATTATCCCTTATATATTTAGTCCAACTGATTATTAGACCTTGTGATAAAATGTAAGCTGGTTGAATAAAGAGTTTTTTCCTCTTTAATGCAGGTGAGAATGGTACAGTGCCACTGAATCAGTGGAGATAAAGAAGCAATCTCTAGTTGTACAATCAGTAAAGTTATTTCTTACTTTGCACAAAAGAAGAATCAGGAGTGGGAACACCAACTATGGTAGCCTATGCTTTTTCATCTTTACATGGCCCACTTCCCTCCAAGTTGCAATTTCTTTGATTCTTCTGGATCTGCAGTTTCTATTGACTTTTATTCATGCCTGCCAACACCAGCTTCCTATCAAAGAAGTGAAATGTTGATTGGGACAAGTTTAGATTTTCACAATGGAAAATTACCGTAGAAGTACTAAAATTACTTTTTTCTTGATTGATTCTTTTCTTTTTCTTTCTCTTTTTTTTTTTTTCCCCTGACCTGCTTTGGCTTCATGCAATAGCACACAAGTCAGAAAAAAACAGCCATGTGGAACTGTCATTGGCAGCTTCCTGTGCTGACTGATAACAAAGAAATAACAATAACTTTCTTAAATACATAATTTTAAAAAAAATTTATCAGATTTTCCTCAATAAACTTTGCATCTTTAGCATAGTAATATTAAGAAGTCCTGGAAATGTTAATTTATAAGGGAAAACTGTTATTTTCATTACATTTTGTGCTTACATTTCTGATGTTGCTTTTTTTTCCTTTAGGGTTTTCTTCAGGGATCAAAGACAGGATGTTCTCTCACTAAATGATTTTCACCTGCTGTTGTTGACCCCCATAGGATTAGAATAACCTTACCTGCTAAAATAATTTCAGCTGAAAGCTAGTGATTGGCATTTGTAATTTTTAAGGGATAATAACTACAAGCTGCCTTTCAATAAAAAGGGGCACATGAGACGAAGGTTTTGTTTCTTGACGTGTAAGTATTACTGTTCACTGCCTCGTGATAATTTTTGTTTATATGTCTGTATTTCAACTTCAGTTAGGGATAGCAGTGGGTTCTGAAGAGCTCTTTGTTTTTTTGCCCCTTGCATAAGGTTTGATAGAGGAAATGTTTTACCTCTAGAGTAGTAGCGTTGAGAGACTTTAAATCTTCAGATTATGGGGCAAGAATGTTGAAGAATGCTTTAAAATTTGGTTTTAGGTAGGACAGTCCTTTGAATTACTTTCACCTGGGAAATAGGAAAATAATTTTAGGAAACTGATTCAAATTACTCTGTCATGTCTTGAAATAAAATGCAGCTGTACACCTAAATAGGGAACAATCTCAATTTTGTTGTGTAAGGAGTAGCATATCAATGACTACTGAACAGAAGTAAGTGTTGTAAGAGATATAAGTAACTTTAATTCCTTCCGTGATCCGTCTACTTATTCTTGACAACTAGCTTAAATGCGTCTTTTACAAGGTGGTGTGTCAGGACTGCTGCAGTTCCCAGAGTGGAGGGAAAGCTGCAGAAGTTCCTGTGGAGACAGCCTGCAGTAACCTGCACTGCTTTGGTGCTTCGGCTGAAAGGAGACAGTGTGAAAGAGAGAATGATCTTCTCTGTCACTCCTACCAATTCTCCTGTGCTGCGCATACTGGTGCAGCCACCTGGACACGTATCGGAGAAAACCATGTATTATGTAGGAGTGTGAAGCATTCTGTGGGTTTGAACAGACACTGTGGCTTTCAATTCCTGCCTTTTGCATATGGGCAGGGAACAAGACCATCTTCAGAAGGCTGATGAGAAGTTAAACTACTAATTTAAAACCATGAGGTTAGAAGAAATTCCTCCACCTAACCTACTTTGTCATTCGAATCATAAGGGAAAGTCTCACCTCATCAACAGCCCACAGATAATCAAGGCAGAAAAAAGTTACTCAGTTTCTTCTTATGAGTTTGTTTGTTTGTTACCCTAAATGATCTGCATTTGTCAGATGCTAACTGCTATTTTCTCCTAGTTCAACTTTTTTGTGGGGTTGTCTTATACATGGAATTAGCTGAAATTTTGAGCCAGATACATATCTGCTGTAGTGTAAGTCTAGGGGTGTCTGTTGTTACATTAAGTAAATTGACACAGCTTTTCAGGCCCAACTAGACTTTGATCTATTAGTATTTATGGGTTCATTAGATCTAATAACCCTGGACAAAGGATCTTCAATGTTACTGATCTTTTGGTTCAATCACCTTACAGTTTTGTATCCTTATTTGAAAGGTTGTTGAGTTCAGCAAATGTACAACTGTGAACATCAGCACTCACAGATCAGTTCTTATCATTATGCATTTCAGTTTTTCTTTGAAAGAAAGCAAAAAGCAGAGGTTGCCTTTTCTTTTTTTTTTTTTTTTATTGTATTGGAATGTCCAAATAGTTTGTTCACAGATCAGAGAATAGTTTGGGTTGGAAGGGACCTTAAATATCATCTAGTTCCAAACCATGCACAGGGACACCTTTCGCTATACCAGGTTTCCCAGAGCTCCATCTAACCTGGCTTTGAATGCTTCTAGGACTGGAGTATCCACAAGTTCACTGGGCAAGCTGTTCCACTGTCTTATCACCCATACATTAAAGAATTTTTTCGTGATATTTAATTCAAACATACTCTCTTTTAGCATTAATCCATTCAACCATGTCCTGTCACTAAATGCTCTTGTAAAAAGTCCCTCTGCCTTTCTTGCAGGCTCCCTTCAGATACTGAAAGGCTGCAATTAGGTCACCCCCAAGCCTTCTCTTTTCCAGGCTTAAAAAACTCAGTTCTCTCAGCCTTACTAAGTACATCTGATTGAGTTTCTAAGAAAATATCCCCAGGAAGGACTTTTCAGAATTTACACTGTCTAATTAAGAGATACTCTTCTTTCATTTGATTTCAGACTGAGGTGACCATTTCAGTTTGTGGACAAGATCAAATCAAATTAGGATTTACAGCTCATCCACCCTCCTGCCCACATCCTCCTTAGTCAGTTATTTTGGTTTCTCTTTAAGCAATCCAACTGGAAGTCCAGGGAAGGCATGAGGTTTTGTAGATACCTTTTCCTTCTTTTAAATTTTTAACCAGAGAGAGAACAGGAGACTCTATCCCTCCATTATGCACTCAGAGACTTTTCCCTAATTCCTATCTTTCTGATGAAAGTCAGGGCCTTCCTGGAAGGAGATTCAGTGATGCACACTGTTGGTCTTCTCATCTCTTTACACACAGGCACATACAGATTTTATGAAAAGAAAACCAAAGCATAGGCAACAAGGATGTTTACACAATCCTCCATTCTACTTCCTGAATCACTATACCAAGCAGACTACATATCTATGTCTTAAGTCATCCATGCTATGTAGTTCACATGCGATACATGTACTTTATGATGTTTATTAAACGTGTAAAGATTTACAGTAGTCTTTCTTTGACTAGAAGATGTTAATATAATGCTATGCTAATCAAAGAAAAAAAGGTACAGCTTTGTGCTAGTCTGTGAATAAAAGATGTAAATGTTTTTGCTTTCTGAGTTAGCAGGTGCACAGACTGAACATTGTAGGTGTGTCTGTGCATAGTGTCTACAAAGCTGAACTCTATTAATAACAAAATACAGTCAATATCTCTGGAGTATACATCTGTTGCCATTTTATAGAACTAACATTTAACAGAGACTAAAACTTTTGAACTGTGTTAAACTAACCTTAGCTGAAAAAAAATGGCTCTGTGAAGTAGGTATGAAGCTGCTTGTAAGAGCTGCTTCTTCCCAAGATGATTTCTTTAAAATAATCCTGCCTTACCAAGCAGAAAACAGCAAAGATAGATGCTTTGATTTTCACAAGAAAGTGTTAACTCAGGGCTCATTTATTTTCTGATGTGCAAATGTTCAATTTACTTGAAGCAAATTCTAAAAGAACTGTTCTGGGAAATATCTCATAAAGGTTTACCTGAAAATCAGTAGGTTACTACTCAGCTTGTTCTTTCACCCTAAAAAACCCAAACAAAAAAAAAAACCACCAGTGAAAGTTTCTAAAGGTGGAGGAAGTGTTTCTTTCAACTCACCTTCCAAAAAAGTAAATGTGTAGAACAAAGGGAACCAGCTGTGTGGCCATGCCTGAAGAAGAGCACTCATTGAATCATTAAGATGATCATTATCTAAGCATAACCAAATCTTTTGAGGTTCCACTCTTTGATGTAGAAGTTCCAGTTCTTTTGCCAAAGGCAAGAGATATGCTGAGGTGCATAATTCTTCCAGCACCAGTCAACTCTTAAGCTGGTTAAAATGTGTTATAAGAATATAACCTTTTGTTAACATCCTTTTTACTTGTGAAAGTGTTGCTCCTTTAGAGCTTCCAGCACATATCACAAGAGTTAGTGTCAAAACTCAGTAGGCCAATATTTTAAAGTTAGAGCCTTAGAATTGTAAAATACCATGCTGCAATATATGAGAATGATTGAAGACTTTTCAGCTTTCTAGTGAGGAAAATTACCTAGAGATTGCTGAGTACTGGTAGCTAATGAAATTGAACAGTGGCAGTTAAGAAAAATATTTTTAGGCATTGTGTTATGTGATAAAATAGCTGCAGTCACTAAGAAACATATTAAAAAACTAACTGCAACTACAAAGGGTTGAATGAATTGGTTCCCTCGTTAAGGTTCCCTTTTCTGTTCCTGTCTGAGGAAAGCTGAGAAAGGACCCCTCTTACCTGCATGGTGTATGGAGAGGTGGGTCTTCTACGGGGTTAAACAGCATTGTGCTGTTTAATCTGGCTCTCCTGTAGCAAGAGGGTGAGGAGAAGAAAAGGGCGTGCCAGCCTTATGGAAAACACTGGGGAAAACAAGAGGCCTCTGCTATGGGTTGAAGAGCTGGAGGGCACGTCTCTTCCTCTGTGTAGGTGGCACAGAGCAGAGCCTATGGTACCAGGATGGTGGAAGGCACAGTTCATGTTTATGCTCATTCAAGAATTTACTTGTCTGTATTCTTTTCTTATATAGGACACAAACATATTCCAAAGGGCTTTCTTATGAGGGAATTAATGCACAATGTAGTGTTGAATGCTGCCCAAAAGACACAGTTGTGTTTGTTCTGAGGATTGCCTCAAAACTGCCTTTAGCAGTCTGTGTAGCATTGAATGTTATAGAAATACACATATAAGATTTATTCTTATGCTACATTACAGTCTCTAGCACATAGAGCATTGAGCACCATAGAGAAGCTTAAGCTTAGACAATAATTTTTTTATCTCCAGAGGAAGGCTTAAACTGAGACTAAAGTCACGTGCAGCATAACAGGAAGACGAAAAAGATGCAGAGAGCCCTCTGTGTGTAAGGCCCTGAATGAGACAGGAATTTTATTAAAGAGCGATCAAGGATGACATCCTGTATCCCAGCATAGTTGCATATCACACTGCAGTTCCACACAGTGCAGAGAGCCCATCTGCCAGGTGATGCAGAGGGGGCCTCCTCCAGTCCCTGATGCTACTGTCATTTAAATCATGTGCTCTTTCATGTTATAACTCCTTAACCTGACAAAAAAGTCGTATGTCTTGCTTTGCATGAAGGATTGAAGTGACCTGGATCATTGCATCACAGGATAATTCAGGTTGGAAGGGACCTCTTGAAGCCATCTCATTTAGCCACCTGCTCAAAGCAGGATCAGGGCTCAGCTCATACCTGGTTACTCAGAACTTGACGCAGTCTGGTTTTGAGGGATGAAGACTCCAGCAAGTCCCAGTACTGTAACAGGGGAGGAAGCAGGGTCAGAACAGAGAAGAGAAAAAGAAGGAAGAGAAAAAACAGTGGAGATCTTTTTCTTGAAAACATGCAGTGGATATAAATACATGGAAAGAGTACACATTTCCAACACTGGAAACTGTACAAGGTATCTCCAATGAATAGATAATAATAGGGTAGAATGTAGAGGGCAAATATAATTACTTTAAATTAAGGTATGTTAAATTGATGAGCTCAAGATGAGTGATGGGTCTCTGTTATGTCATCAGTTATATTAATGAAGTAACTGATGTATTTTAAGCCTAGGAATATATATTTATGCATGTATATAGAGAGAATAATACATGAATCATGGTTAATTTTAGTATCTGACTTATTTACATAAATCAGTGAAACTAAAAGAAGTTATCTAGAGTGCACACAATGGGGAAGTTTTACATGAGAGTAACCACTGAACTTGGTAACAGTGGACTGAAAAATTCTGCCTCAGGTAGTTAGCACTTGATGCTTAGGGTGCAAGGAGTTGGCTGCAATGAAGGATTAAAAATCATGCAGTAATGATAACAGACAAGCGTAATGTAAAATGAAACATTCTAGAAAGTCTACATGACCTTTAAGAGGGCGATAAGTCAGGGTACAGTTAAATATGAGTATGAGATGTATTATTGTGCTACAATTTATGCTGGATGCCTAATTGTTTTTCACAGGATATAAAAAAGTTATTTTATAAATGTATAGTGGATAATCTCTGTGTCTGACTGAGGTGCCTTGAATCTGTATTCTTTTTCACTTTTTTTTTTTTTGTTCTAGGATACTAGCCAAATTCTCTGTACAGTTTAATTCTGTATCTAATCTTAGATGATGTTTTACAACTATACAGCTATCAATAAGCATGTTCAATGAGTATGCTATGATTTCTAGTAATTTGTTTATAGGTCAATCTGCTGCTGGCTAAGCCATGTTCTGAAGGATGCAACTGGATGCCTAGAAGGAGTTTTGAACCCTTAGAGACTGTCTGTGACATTCAGCTTTTCGCAAAATCAGGCCATGTTTGACAATTTATGGGGAAAAAAAGAATCTCAAAAACAATAACAGCGGTTCCATATGAGACTTTTATGCTACACTTATGCTGTGGAAATAATAAGGATGAAATGTGTTAACTTGGCAAATTTTCCAAGAAACCTTTTAAGACTAGCCAGTCTTCATGTAGCCAAGGGAAATATTATGGTAGGAATCATCGCAACTAAAAGACATTGTCAGAATGAATGTACAAAAAGATATTTAGAATTTAAAAGGATAGTTTTAGTGTCATGGACTTTAATTCATCTAGCCCTGGCCAGTTCTAGCAGGTAGGTGTTAATTGAATGCATACCAGTTGCTACCTAACATGTCAATCTGTAGTACTCAAATGCTTTTTTTCTTTCTGATGTTTTAACTTTGCCCAGCTGTCATGAACCATCTTATGTGTGATGACAGTAGTTAATCTAATATAAATTTCCAACCTTTCCTTATTTTCCTTGCATTATTAATCTGTGAAAACTACTATTGCTTTCTTGAGGAGGCGGGCATAACAAATAAGACTTAGAAAGTTCTACTGGTATATATTATCATAAAAAAGCCTAAAGAATATACTGAAGATTAAACAGTGAATACAGATCATACCATTCAAGCAACAGTGTCATACAAGCCAGAGGCTTGTGGAAATGAGGGTCATCAAGTCCTCATCCTCTGCCCATAGACAGAATCTGCTACTCCTCTCTCATGGCATGCTTGGCAGGAGCTTGTCTAGCCTATCTGTAGAGATGGTAGAATCTAGAAAGGCCCTATCCTAGCTGTTATTGAGGTATTGTCTCATGGACCACAGGATGCTGAAGCTGGTAAGGGACTATGGAGATGAAGAAATACCTCAGTATCACTTTCCCACTGTGCCATAATATCAACGTGCTGATATTAAGTACCATATAAACCAGCAAAATGTAACTATACATTTCTTTATTTTTAAAGATCTGAAAGAGTCACATCTCAGAGAGAAAGATTTTAAAGCACCAGTTACAGCATTTTAAACTGTTTTATAGAAGTATGGCTTTGCCTTTCCAATTCCAAGGTTTTGTCTCCAGCTTCTTTGGTATATTCTAAGTTTAATAACAGGGCTGTATTATACCTTTTATTCCTCAAGAGGAGAACAAAAACACATAGCATGGCTGCCAAAATTCACTGGCTACATAGACAAATTATGTCATCAGCTCAAAACTGATGCAAAATGACTTCATCCCTTCAAGGGAGGGAAGGTAATAAGTTCTGGAGTCACAGTCCCTAACTGAGCCAACCAATCGAGATTAATGCTGTCTGCTGGGCTTCAGGATGTAGATTACTCTTAGGTAATTGATCATTGTAATTCCACCAGTTCACACTGAGAAAGTAAGAACACGCCATGGTTATAGTTGAAATACAGAATCTATGAACAGTGTTCTGCCCAGTTTTGGAGCAAGAGAACAACAAAAAAAAACAAACCAAGAGCTATGCTACCTCATAAAGTATTTCTAAGACCTAAAGAACATCTGCTGAAGCTTCAGTGTAATTGTCATTCCATACAAAAATAGTTCATCATGGCTTCTCTCTGATTTTCCTCGTGTTCTAAATTCCAAATTGTCAGTAAATCTTAACACTGCAAGACACTGGTACAAACAAGCATTCTTTGTATGCTCCTACGTTAGTCACTATTTAACAGTTGACTTTACAAATATGGCACATTGCAATGCAAGTAATCATGTCTTACAAATCAAAGGCGAAATGTATGTTACTCTCAAAGGCTCATATGGGCTGCTGGCATATTATTTTTTCATCTAAATTCAAATTCTCTCTTTGTCATGAATAACAGTAAACAAGTTGCTTATTATTATTCCTATTAATTATTTACATCTCAGTGAAGTACAGAAACTCAAACTAAGATCAGGGTCTCACTGTGACTGGTGAAATCATAGTGTAAGAGGGAGTTCAGAACTGCTGCACATTAAGGATGTTCTAGGAGATTCCAGGGATGTAACCACCATGTTTGCAGATCCTTGGGTGAGGGCAAGACAGTCCTCTTAGCATCTAGCTATTTTTGTAAGCCAGTGAGGAGACTACAGGCGAACTTATTCTATATTCTTATAGTCTTCCTGCATCCTTTCTTATCATTTTAGAAACTCTTGCCTCATAAAACAAAAGGCAATTTGATTTTCTGTTTAAAAGAAATACTGTTTAGGCATAGCTGTAGCATATGGTCCACAGTCAAGACTGCTTTGAGTAGCTGCTCAACAATCATTGTAAGAGTCCCACTCCATGACTTTTTAGTAATTTATATGTCTATGCATCTACATATATCTTCCAAGATAAGCATGCACATATAATTTTCAAAAAGTATTGACATTTCCAGTGTTTTGCCCAAAGTATTGTAATGTTTCTTTTCATCAGAAATTCAACGATACACAAAGATGCAGCCACTGCTCCCTTACCTCCACTTCTAACACATGATGCTGGTCTGTATGTGAATACTTGGTACCAAACTGTGGATTTTGATACTCTGTAATAATAACTGGTTTGAAAATTTTGTTTTCTCAGCTTCCTTTACAATATAGCAATTGATAGCTGACAATCTGGGTGGAAGCAAATGTACATCATCCTTATGATTTTGTGTTGGTTGTTTTTTTTTTTTTTTGGTGTGTGATACCAAAACATGACCTTGTACTGGGCAAAGAAAGTATGAAAGAAGTCTAGACTGATATGCCAGTTCTCTAACTATAGGGAGGACATGTTAAGCATTAGCAGATCCCAAATGCAATTGTAACTGATGCCTAAGTTTTGTCTGTACTTAACCCGAAACAGCAGATACCAGGTGGAAAGGAGCATAAAACCTGTCATATTTGTAAAGCACTCGGATCTCTCTCCCTCTGCTCCTGTATTTTTGTTTCTAAATCATGGGAGGCGTAAAAACTTATTTTTGTGTTTAATGAGGAGTCTTTTCACTGATTATTTATGATTTTTGTATTGTTGCCTCTGGTAAGGAGATGCATAATGAGAAAAAAAGTGTTTCTCATGACCTTTCCTGTCCTGGAAAAAAAACACCGAAACCAACCTGCTCATGATTTGTCATCTTGTTTACAAGTTAGCTAAGCTTTGCTTTTAAAAGAACAGTTTGCTCCTTTTATGATTTTATGAATTATGTTTGAAGGCAGTTTTTGCTTCTGTCAGTTGGTGCAGCTGTGCAGGGAATATGTTAGAGAATTTGATATACTATTGACATTATTTTATGAAAGCAGTGTCAGGTTTTATTTGTGCAGATGATAGCTAAGAGACCCAAGTGACTGTCAGTTATTACTGGGGACATCAAGGAAAATAAGCAGATGGGAATGAAATACACCCAAATATGAGACTAAAAAGTTATGCCAATTTGTTATACACTGTGTCAAGATATAAAGCATTTAATGGCATTACAGCTTTCCAGACCAGGTACGTTTTTTAAGTTGACTAGTTTTGTTTAACCTAGGGGGAAAAAAATAAACAATAACAACAAAAAAATAAGAACGGTTCTCTTGATAACTTCTTCATATTGGGATACCCAGCATCTCTGCAAACATTTACCCTAAAAAGCTATGTCAGGACAGCTGTCACAGAGCACCTCATGATAACTTTATTTACTAAACATACAAAAGTAGTATCTGAAACATCAAGATGGTTATTATATAAATGGTATACAAACTAGTATGTTTATAGCGTGTTTATATACTATATATATATACTACTATATTATATATAGTATGCTAGTATGTTTATACCTATGTTTTGGGATGATAACTGAGTCAAGACCATTTTATAGCTTGCGTGTTCCAGAAGTGGCAGCATGTCTGACACTTCAAGAATCTCTCTCATCTTCTCCTGCACTTGCTTGTGTGGATAGATGTGCCCAGATGCTATTCAGCTGTATGTTTTAGGAGTTACAAGTAAAGAATGAGATGAATCTCCATTCTGTAACTGGACAAGAAAGGGTGGTAAGGCACTCAGATATTTTCTAGTGAGCAGCTATAGCCGAGGTTTTGCCATGCTTTGTATCCACCTTGTATGGACACAGGTATGACACTTCACACGTCTCAAATATTAGAACATTTCTAGCCACTGTAATGCCAGTACACAGTGGAAGTAATCAGAAAGGCAGTAACTTCATTCTTCTTGGATGTTATCTTCAGTTCTTCAAACGTTTTTACATTATTAAACTTTAATATCTGTGTACAAAACCTCTAGATTGCTACAATAAAAATTTACCATGGATGGTACAAAATGCATTTAGCCCAAGTCTGTGGCAGTGGAAGTACTAGTCAAAGAGTTTTAGCAATCTATTTGTTGTTTGAACAAGAAGCCATAAATACATAACAAAAGTTGTCACTACAGGAAAGCAGCTGGAGTCAATTTTCAAGGTTTCAATCCATTCTTATTCATCCTTATTCCTCCTATAATCCTAATAATCCTAATCTTTTTCTAATAGTGATGATACAGCTGTTTAGCAGATCAAGTGAAGGGAAAGAAAAGCAAAGATGATAACGTTTCAGATACTGTTGTGAAATTTCATTTGGTCTTTTTTAATGGCAAAACATATTGGAATAATGAAACAAAATAGTTTATATTGAAACAAGAATATGCTTTTGTCTGAAATAAATGTTATTCACAAAACATTGTTAAATCTATTCAGATTTAATGAGAACATGGTGTTACTGGGAAATCAGGTTGTGTGGGTTGCCCTAAGAATAGCATTTAAATGACATAAATGAGTACTAAGAAAATGTGACTAGTATATACAAACTCATATACTTACTTAGTTTTCATCTTACAGATTTTTATTGGAAACCATAAACACCTGAAATATTCCTTTTAAATATGAAGACTTTAATCCCCTAACGTGGCTGAAGAAGCTGACATTTCCAGAAAGGCGTTAAGAATATTTCTCAACTGGATTTGATTTTAGTAGAAAGTACCATTGATCTTTACAGTCTAGGGTCAAAGTACCAAAAATTGTGCAAAATAATTAATATTTAGAACTAAATGATGGACCAGATTGATGAAACAAGGATGAATAAATTTTTTTCATATATTTTGATGGTTATAATATTGTTTATATTTATATGCAAGGAAGTGTGCTGAGAATTCAGGTATTTTCGCATTAGATACTGTAGAGCATCAAAACATTGTAAATAATCTCTATTTTGCCTTAATTTGCCTTTGCCTCAGCAAAGTGGAGACTGAGCATCAGCAAAATCAAAATGGTACTACCAACTAGCTGTAAATTCAAACTGGTATGCTTATAACTCATGATCAAAATAAAGAACTGTTTCATTGTTTTAAACTGGTCACATGAAGCAAAACCTGCTGTGATGTAAGATATCACAAATTTATCAGAGCTTATAGTTTTACTTACGCTTGCATGAAATCTGAGTGTATATTACATATCATCTGCAGTTTATTGTGTCATCAAATCAACCAGTTGCAATTCTGGCAGCTGCGGAAAAATTATTACCCTATTATTATTATAAAAGGACTATATGTTATTATATTGTGTATATTATATAATACAAGCCCTATGATATTAATATAATTAATATAAATACAGTAGTACTTATAACAAAATATATTGGAAAATCATTACTGTATTATTAAATAATTACTTCATTATGGCATACTACAGACTATAATATAAACATCCTCTAGATGTTAATAATCAGAGAAATTTCTAATTTTATTCTGGCTAAGAAATGTTTGTGTGTATTAAAACCACAGAACAATTTTTGTTCATCTCTGTTGTATTTCAGCCTCAAGATTTTGAACAACATTAGAAGAAGGGCTATTTCAAAACAAAATAAGTTGACCTGACCAGAACAAATAGGCCTCATCTCTTAAATTCTATCAATTTTCATTTAGAAAAGAGGTAATTTGGTGAAATGAGGAAGTGCTTGATCAGGACTGCTGTTTCGGGATCATTCCAGCTGGGAACAATGATGCATGGAGCAGTCTCTTCATACCCCTTGTCACCTAAAGGATGTAGCCAATGGCAATCAATAAGCCCCAAGTGATACCTCTGCCTTGTGAAAAGCCTCAGACCTTCCAGGGAAATCCACTGTCCAGTGTCAGCTACTGTATTAATATGAAGGAAATGAAGCTTGGGATAGGGAAATGGCAGGAGTCAAACTGGAGAACACTCAGACAACCATGTTAAATACTTTGTCGTAGAGAAGACAAAGCATGTTATCTGCTGAGCGCTCATTTTCAATGTTTGTGTCTTCTTCAGTCACTTGTATACAGTTAATCACTTTGATTATGTTTTCAAATGACACTCTTTTAGATTTTCTAGTACAACTTGAGATTTGATACAGCAGTGATACTCAAGAAGCTGTTATAATATATCAAGGAACAAAGGCTGCCAGAAATAAGGTGGTATGTAGAAGAAGCTTATAGATTCAGGGAAGAACATCAAAACTATCCATGTTGGTTATAACTGTCAAAGGCAGAGGAGCATCACAGAAGGAAAGCATTTCTTCCAAATTGGGTATTTCAGCCTCGGCACTGAACAGCACTGCTTCTGGAGAACAGCGCTGGGGAATATGTCACTGTGGGAGGAAAGTCATCTGCTGTCCCACTACCTAAATCTGCTGAAGCCTAGAATGCTCAGTGTAGCTATGGCTATTGTTTCCAAAAGGTTAAGGACAGATGGTTAAGTCAGTGGTAACTGCTAGGGGAGGGTCATCCTCTCTAGTGTCCCTTGTCCCTCAGTTTTCCTATGCCCACAAATGTGGTCAAAATGACAAGAGTGCGCGACTTTTTTCCATCTGAACTCTACCCCTTCTTTTAGTCAATTTTTCTTATGCCTATGACTGTCAGGTCCTTGAGCAGCAAAATGTCATTGTCTGCTGAGAATCTGGAGCTGGCACTGCCAGCAACTAATTCAGGAATGTGCTGGTTATCAGCATTTAGAACAGATGTTTAATCTCTGATTGTCAGGGGGTCTGACACAGTGTTCCTCAAGCAACCACCAAATAACTGCCAGAACTTCCAAGAATCAAGTTCTCTGATTCAGAGAACAGCAGCTTACAAAATTCACTAGAAATGCTCTCCTCTTCACATGGATGAGTGCTAAATAAGAGAACAAAATAAGCACAAGAAAACAAAGACATGGAAAAAAATCTATAAGCTATAGGGCATATATTCATAAAATCAAAAATTGTTAATGTCAGAATGTGTTAGGGGAGCTTCTCGCACTTCTCGACTTTTGTTCTGACATTTTACACTAGGATGAACACAAAACATTCATGGGTTTATTTTCCTTACCTGATACTGAAAGTGTTTTTAGAAACAAGCAAAACACAAGGTATTTCTGTGTTTGGTGTACAAATAACCTTTTTGGAACTATAATAGTCTTGGCATTTTTTGAATTATAAAACTATCCTCAAACTGGATGAAAAATGAGCAGCTCTAAAAGAACAAAGTTTGACAGCCTCAGGCTCTGTTCACAGAACTTTTCAAATACACAGCAGAATGACAAATTTGCAAAACAACAAAATACCAAACTATGCCTTAACAATGAACAACATTTTGTCCTGTACTTTGCCAAATATCACCTCTAACAGACTAAAAAATTACTTCCTGAATAATGCATTAGGAGAACAAATTCCGTTGTTCCTCAGATGCACTAGTTAACATTTCTTTCCTTATTCAACCACCTACTCAAACTTTATTTGTCAATGTTACAATGACAATCTAGTATGCCTTTCAAGTAATGATCAGTCACTTCTAATTACTACATAAGCTGAATGTGGAACTTCCCCAAAACAAGATCACTTTCTCTGTTGATTATTTCACATCTGTGTAGCTTTGTGTGTGTCATACATGTGATACTCAGAACTAAAAAAAAAGAAAGAAAGTCAAAGTACTAATAAATTTGGTAGCCATGTGGCAAATTTTAATAAGAAACCTATATCAGTTCTCCTTAAAGAGAACTAGGAGAAACAATTTTTGATTTTTGGCTAGAGTGTTTTAGATTGAGTATGTGAGGGAGGAAGGCAGAGGTTCATTAAGAAAGTGTAAGAGGCTGTCTCAGGATGTTGTGTATTTTCATTCCCAGAAAAAGAAAAGGAAACACAGCTATCTGGGTGTTTAGGCAGAAAAATTATAATAAATTTGATTTAGAGAAATAAAAATAGAATATGACATCAAGAGAAAATCAGAAAGGATCACTAAAAAGGAAGAAATAAAGAACAGATGCTTCAGTGACTGTGTCATTAAAGAGTTAAAAGGAGTCTTGCAGGAAAAGCAGAGGGTAGTCTTGATTGTTCATGAATTTTTCTTCTTTTCAGTCATCAAAGAGAATCATTTGTGATAGTGAGGTCCTTTACAGGACTAGGCAGCAAGGGCTCACATACTCTTTTTTTAATTCACATGTACTGCAATGATTTTTCCAAGAGATGTTCTTCTTTTGAGCTGTAATTCATTCTAAGAAGTTGTTAGGAACTAGCTTATTTGAGCCACAGCTGCTGCAGAAAGAGCTGTGAAGGAACATAGGAAGATTGTTCCCTTGGTGCATTTGGAAACAGTAGGAAATGTCACACAAACAGATGAGCAGTTCCAGAAAGCAAGCCTCATACAGGAAATTGGGTTTATTGTACAATATCTTATAGAGTGTCCTGCTAGGTTTGTTATCTGAGGGCTTGCCTGGACATGGAAAGTTTTCATTTTTATTGTTATGGAGATGAATATTTGCTTTCCATAATCACTTCTGGTGTTTCGAGTCTTGAAGTGGTTCAGAGGCACCAACCTGTAAGCTGCCATATGGTGCCCCTGACCTTGCGCTGGGTGGTGTATCTTTACTTCAAACTTCAAAAAATTATATTATCTATGCTTCTAGTCAGTCAGAACTAGGTTTCTTTGTCACGTACTGATCTCCAAAGGCCATTGTTTCCTTTATCTTTTATTTTTCCAGTACCAAGCTGTGGCATTTTGAATGCCGAACACACCAGGCAGATGAGTTGAGCTCCTCTGCACGCAGTTCTTGAATGCCTTTGGGAATGTTTGAATGCCTTCTTCCCTCAGCCCTTCACAGTTTTGACCCACACCGAGTTGTCTGAATCTGAAGAGCCTCATACACAGTGTTCATGCCTTGTGGCCTGCTAAGACCCAGAGAAAGAGAAAAGGCAGAGGAAGTGCCTGCTGCCTGCCCTCTCCTTTGAAAGACTGCTAGCAGGTAAGAATAATGGGAAAATCATCACCATGTTTAGGGGCTGAAATCCTGCCTGGCCTTATTCAGCTTCACAAGGGGAGGGGTTGCAGGTTGTCTGTGGTCTTCTGTCCCACAGTGTTCTTTCCATTAGGATTTAGCAGGATGTGGAGCTTTAATTTTGCAGTACATTAATTTTCCTGGTGGTTTGCTAGAGGAGACACATAAATAATACAGAGTGTTTGTCAGGACAAATGCATTAAATGTTTAGATACAACAGTGGTGAGAAACAAAGACACAAATACAGTAAATAATGTATTAGATTTGTACCAGATTAATTTCCTTACCCCTCTTATTCTGTTATTTTTACACAAAAAACTATGACAACACTTGAATCTGTGGAAAAGAGTTCTGAAGCATCAGGGGTCAAAGTGCTCACAGAGGAGCCTGCAAAGGACTACATGGAAGATGAAAGTCACCTTACAGGCCAATTTCTGCTAGCTTTGTTCAGGGTATGTTGTATGTACCCCTACAAGTGGTCTTACTGCAGCAGTTGTCTATGTGGAATAATGTCCCGGTTATGGGGACAGGGTCAGTTCCAGACCAACGGAGGGTCCTTTTCCTGAGTTGTAGCTTCACGTGTAAG
>JAWMRA010000078.1:80301474-80338462 GCA_035584735.1 Pseudotriccus pelzelni
GCAGCAATTTCCCAGGTAGCCAGTCTGCAGGGGCTGCCAGCATCTCTCCAGAGGGAGATGTCCTTGTCTCCAACAGAATAACATGCCATTTGCGAGTCCCTTTGGAAGAAACAGTTTAAAAAGGAATGAAAATGCTTTGTAAAGGCAGCAGTCTTGAAGATAGACAGGAGCTTGATAAATACTTATAAAATTTGACATCCTAGGAAACATTTTCTTCTTTTCTCCTGCTGCATATGTAAATAAAAGGCAGCATGGCAGAGCTGCTGGTAGCTCCATTCCTTAACTGAGGTTCATGCCTTAAGATTATTTCCACCATGCTACACAGTTATGAACTGCAGTATTGCTCAGAGATACTTGATCTTTTTTCTGTGTTGCTTGGGGACTAAGTCATTAGCTAATAAAGACTTGTGACATCCATTAAAGACATAAGAAGGATCTCAGCTGGAACATATTTAAAGCCAGGAAGATTATCCATGTTTGTGCAACTTGAGATAAACTACATTCAGTGGTTTTAAAAGAGATTAAAGCTCTTAGGTATTTCTGCTTCTAGAAACATGCTTGCCTACAGTCAGAAAATGTGTCTGATACATGAGAGATGCATAGAGACTGCTTTTTAAATCTTTCTTAAAAACACTGAAAAAGAACCAGACCAAATAATCAGAAATTTTCTGGACAACCATCACATATCTAACAGCTGGTCAGCTGTGTGATGCAGTTACTAGTTAGACCCTATCCTACAGGTGAATATTAAAAAAAGTAGCTAGCATTTTATTACTCTTCCGATGCTTCATATTCCAGGGTATTGAAAAATATCTTTTCTTTTTCTCACATGAATTCTAGCTCTGACAAATTTAACAAAGCAGTGTAACAGTAACAAAATAGCATAGGCTATAAAGTAAGAGAAGGAAATTTCTGTGTTTCACTTTTGGAGAAGAAAACAGATCAAGAAGAAGCTGATAGGTTTGGGTGGGGACTCGATGATAGTTGACTGTAAACCAACAAATCTCCTGTTAATTCAGGAGCAGGAAGACAGAGGCAGAAGCCTTCCAAGAAGGGAGGCAGAGAAGAGTTGCAGAGCACAGCCTTGGTCCCATTTCCAAGCACTTACTAGTTTTCCAGCAGTTACACCCCATGTAACCTGTTCCAGGGCTTCTAGTTAAGTGCTTTTGGCTTCTGTTCCACTGAAGTTGTGAATGGTCTCTCATGGCCTTGAGAGTTCTCACTGTAAAAACTAATCAGACTACATCTGCTAAATAATCTGTGTTCAATTATACGCTTGTATTTAAAAATGTTAGATGGTATGCATACTAAGCCTCAGCTTTCTATTGCATTTACTCTCAGCAGATGTATGGAACAGAGAAAGGCACATGGGATGTGATCCAGCTCACTCTTAATTGATGGAAAGACCCAGACTGATTTCCATGAGCTGTAGGTGAGTCTAACAATGCATCAAAACTTCAAGGTTTGTTTATATACTGTAATCAGCTGCTGAGCAAAATTATCTTGCATGGTCACTTTTGATGCTAACCCTGTCCCTGGCCCACTTAACAGATTTTTCCCATTGTGTCTGGTACATTTCCAGGGAAAATTCACCTAGCATCATCCCAATGTCCACCATATGACTACTGAGAAAGACTTCCACAAAGTGTGTGTGAACATCTCTTGACAAGATGCATTTGGAGTTGAAGAAAAGTCTCCTGTTTTTTGATTGTCTGTTTTCTGTAAGGTTTTCTTCATCTGATTTGCTGGATAAATTTTCAGGTATAGGTCACCAGCTTAAAAACACGATCCATTAATGGGACTAATGTTGCATATATTCCAGTTGAAGTAGTAGTAATACTGCCCATGAGCCAGCTGCATGACCTAGAGCAGGGGTTTTTTCCCCCCAAGACTGACAATGCATTCTTATGAGATAAATGCTTATTTAAATATGTCCTTTCTTCCTTTTTATCTCTGGACATTTTTATAGATACTTGTGCCTGGGTGCCAAATTTCCAGAGGTAAAATGATACATTAAATTCGAAGTGATAGGAGAAGAGCACTTTAAGTAATTCACTACATTAATTTTTATTTCAATTATATGGAAATATAATCTAGGCTGGGAAATATGTGAAATTGCTCAGGGTCACAGAATAACCCACTTCATGTGCACATTAGCAAGTTACAAGTTACAAGTTAAACATCCCTCTAATGTACAATCGTTGCATATATTTCACTCGTAATTACTGTGTTTCTGGTTAAAGTACCACTGAGCAAGCCACAACATAGTTTCATCTAGAAAAAAGAAAAAAAATCTATTTTTTTCATGAGATTTTCTGTCACTATAGTCTTTTGTCATTGCTTGCTTTGGCTCACTCAGTGTACCCAGAAGTCCAAATAATGAATATCTTTGGTTCAGGAGAAGACTTTCCTGAGGGTAATACTTTGCCTTTGCTGTGTAAAATCTATAAAATGCCTGCCCAGAAACAATATAATCAATAAAACAGACAGTGAAATAGGGATGGATAATAGTATTTTCAGTCTGGAAAGAAAAAGAAACAAAATAGCCACACATTTCTATGGAATGTACATTTGTGCCTGTGGCTGCCTGTGGCATTTTATGCTAACTGAAACTGATTGTTTTTCCCCCTGAAACAGATTTTGCTTCACTCTTTTTGGAGTTTTGTATGTCCTCATACTCTGTCCCTTGTATCCAGTAGAGCAATTGAACCCCTGCCCATCAACTTTATTGCAGAGGAATGAATGTGTGGGCTACTAGGATGCATCACTACATTACCTGTAATTGCCTCCAGTAGTTTTACTAGGAGGTTTTCTTTCTGAAGTATAAAAGTTTGCAACAAAACTTTGGAGCTGCAAAAGAACTATGAATAAGTTTGGAAGTGTAAGACTTTTTGACTGTGTCAAGAAATTTGGAAATTAAAATGGGAAGAAAGTGGTAAGACGAATACTTTCTGTAGACTTTGGTTACCTTAAGGGGAAAAGCTGTAAAGTAAAATTATTGATTAAAAGATAATCTCATTCTTTCATGCAAACAAGCACTTCCTGGTATGTTCTAAATAGATAAGAAGTTATATCCCTCAATGTGGAAAAACAGAAAAAAAAAATGGATTGTGACCTGATGGAACAGTTATGACTAAGGAGCCTGGTGTTTGGTTTGCAAGGATGCACAATTATAGGCCAGATACTTGGATGACACATTAGACTTTATTACTGAAACCATGACAGAAGCATTTAAGGGATACAAATCCTTTGCATGTCTGCCACTCAAGCATTTAGAAAGATCTCACCAGTAAGGGTAGACAAACAGGACTTTTCTGCCCAAGTATATGCTTTGATATGGGGTTATCTAAAGAAATGAAACAGACATGTGGCAGAGCTCTCACAATCACAGGAACCATTTAACAGCTGGAAGCACAAGAATTCATACCAGCAAGCATAGCCGGCCTAGTCACTAAGCTGTCACAAATTTTCATTGCTTTCAGCAATTTTCTAACAGGCTTGCTTTATATCTGAGTCTCCAACCTCACTTCTTGATTTTGTGATATAGTCCCAGATATATCTGAGGGAGGATGGAAAACCAGCTTCTAGGTTCAGGGGAGTCAGCCTTTGTCCACAGGGTTTTCATAACGTATAGCAGTGCAATATGACAAAGCTATAAGCATGATGCTTTCATGGTGCTGGGAGCACTTTGTGGGTGAGATGCACAACAAACAGGCCTTTCGGGGGAGGTAACAAGTCATACATCAGGAGTGTCCATGTTCAGAATTTGTAAACTGGCTTCATTTTTTTCCAAAGCATCAGCATGGGAAAAAAGGCACAAAGCTCAGGTTGGATGGGGCTTTGAGCAACCTGGTCTAGTGAAAGGTGCCCCTCTCCGTGGCAAAGGGGTTGGAATGAGATGATCTTCAAGGTCCCTTTCAAACAAAAGCAGTCTGTTATTCTAAATCTAGATTCTTTACCCAGCATTTGAGATTCTGGGCTTCCCATGCAGCAAGTTATCTTACCTCATCATGAGTCATAGACCCCAGGTATAAATTGAAGTGAATAATAAAACCCAGGAAAGAGTGACTTCAGACTGAGTGTGACCAAAACCACTTCTGGTCACAATATCTAAAACACGTAGAAGTTTAAGAAAGGTAATCCTAGAACAATCAGATAAAAGATGCACTTCTGGCAACATCAAATCAAAAGGGGTGACATTAGCTAAGAGCAGGGAGTAAAAAGACCAAACTTCAAACGCAGCCTGAGAAACTGCCTCCTAGACATGTCATACTGTCTCTAGAAGGTGCCCAAGGGGATTGCCTTTTTGCTATATTTAGGGAAAATTTATCTCACTTGTCATACTCTAACAGAGGCATGTTAGAGCAGGTTGAATTCAAAATGACATTTTATTTTGTGAACATTTTGAAAGTCAATTATTAAACATGATATCCAGAAGCTAGGCATTACACATGAGCCTGACTTTCTTCCCTAGTGGAAAGATCCAGTTTATCTCCAAGAACTGAGATCACGAATAAGTACAATATGTCAGGAAAGAGGCCACAAGGCTTCTGTAGAGAGAAATGCTGTCTGGCTAAGCCACAGGAGTTCCAGGAGGTTGCTGTCAGGGCCCTGGGTTCTTCCCTTCTCCTTCTCTTCCCCAGCAATTTAGAGGCCCTCACACACAGGCAGTGTCCTGACAGATGTCAATGAACATGAAGACAAAAAGGGATCTGGTGGAGTTAATACATTTGTCTTCTCAAAATCCTTGGAGTACATGTTTAATTAAGGGTTATTAGATTGCCATGGGACTAGAAGAAAAATTGTTTTATTGACCAAATTTTATTAACAGGTAGGAATCAAAAGGTAGGTCTTAAAGATCATCTTTCATGGTGGTGAAGGATCAGAAATGAGGTTCAGAAGGATCAGTGCTGGAAGTGCATTTCTTGAATCACCATTATTGACACACCATCAGTGACCTGGAAAATACACCAGCAATGAAATCTCAGAATCTGAGAGGATGCAGAGATCTCTCAGGCAATCAGATTGTTTCAAAAGGGCTGCAGAAAATCCCTCTTTGGTAAAGTAGGATTCCATCAGTACTGTCAGATGAGCTTCAGTGTAGTCAAATGTAAGGCAAGGGAAAATAATCTAAATTCTGCTTACCTGTGGCTAAATTCAGTACTGGTGGTTAAAGTACAGGCTCTTGGTGTTTTCTTCTCATATTGTGCAAAAATAGGCCAGAAAAGTTGTGGACATCTTTAGGACAGTATAAAGAAAAATACCCAGGACAATCATTTTGCCACTGTGTAAAGCCTCAAGGCACCATCTCTCAAGTACTGCAGCATAAGGACACAGGATAGTAAAAGAAGATGCACAAAGGATAAATAAATAGTCAAGAAAATGGAGCAACTGCCTTAAAAAGAGAGACTAAAAATGGTGCAACATCAAACATCTGTTAAAAGACAATGCCTTCCCATAATCATAATGTTCTGGATTGGTGTATCTTCTCAGGAGTAAAAAACATAAAACACATATCTTAGGAACATTAGAGTCCAAGTGACAGCTGCATTTAATGATATCAGAACCTTTATTATCACCTTCCAAAGTGGCATCAGCTTTTATCCATAATTTTGTCTGAAAGTTTAATAAAACCATCCAAAGAAGAGTCTATCCTGTATTTCTCCCTACTTACAATAATAATATCTTACCAAATTAAAATCTGAGAGAGATAGTACTCATGTTTTATAACCAGGTACCTCATTTTGCTAGCAGAGGAAGAACCAGGGAATTTTCTTGAAGAAATTAGGAAAACACTGCTCTTTCTATCTTTCGAAGTGCCTTTTATTCTGGCTTTGCAGGTTTAGCCAACAAAACGTATGAATAAGAATGGAGTTTGCTAGGGAGAATATTTCAAGTTAGATTCCTAAGTGCAATAATCAAACAGATGCTACAGAAGCATGAACAGAGACAAGTAATTGGAGAAAACAAAAATGATTGCTCTGACCAAAAGAAATAAGCCAGTGTCCAGGCATAGAGAAATTGTCAGAATGACAGCTGGCAACTTTGCTTGTTTCTGGTTTTTGTCCAGCCAAATTGCCTATCATTTTGAGTTTTACATTTTATTAGGAATTGCAGCCAAAGGAGATATTCAATATTTGGCCCAACTGTTCTAGACTGTTAAGACAGTGGATCCCTTGCCATCAATAGAAAAGAAAAAAATATAAATGCTTTAACCTGTGGCTCTTGCTGGAAATATTAAGAGCTACAGTTACTAAATGTCAGGGTAAAGTTCTTGGTAATGATATGGAAAATTATTTTGAAATACAGAATAGAATCTTTTTTCCTGAGCAACCTGGTGAGCAACAATAATTAATGCTTTTTGAAATTAGAAAAGCAAATTCA
Organism: Pseudotriccus pelzelni; assembly: GCA_035584735.1. NCBI lineage: Eukaryota > Metazoa > Chordata > Aves > Passeriformes > Tyrannidae > Pseudotriccus > Pseudotriccus pelzelni. The sequence goes on from JAWMRA010000078.1 coordinate 80,307,859, forward strand.
GTTTTACACATGCCTGAAAAAGGCAGGTCAAGCACATGATAGAGCAAAGATTTACAATGATTAATGATTATTTGGGGCCAATATCATCACAGAAATAGTTGTGGGCCATTAGACAGAACTTTTGAAATGAAGTGGAGTTAGCCTAAAAAGAAATAAAAAAGAGGTGTGAAAAGTAGTACTGGAGGGGGACAAACCCTGGAGTGGCAGCAGACCCTCGATGAAATAGCCTCCCCGTAAACGTCACGTCCAGCCAGGGACTCCCAGTACGGGGCAGCACACGAGAACCCCGCTTGGGGAAGGTGTCTTTCTCACCAGATACAGTGTGTGGAGCTGCTGGATCATACACGGGACTGGAGGGCCCACATCAGTCATAGGAGACAGGGGAAAAATAGGGCAACTCGTCCTCCCTAACAAGAGAATGGGAACCTGCCACTTGCAGCTGCAGTCGGTGCAGGTGTATGCAGATGGGGTGTGTGCCCACAGCAGTGCGAGCACCTGTGGGTGCATGGGATTAGAACCTCTTGTGATTGATCCTAGAAAGCTGTTTCAAAAGCTGTAAGTGTTTAGTAGCATTATCATCAAATCATAGGTTGGTTTGGGTTGGAAGTATCTTCCACTAGATAAGGTTGGTCAGAGCCCTGTCCAACCTGATGTTTCCAGGGCTGGGGAATCTACCACCTCTCTGGGCAACCTGTAAAAAAATAAAATGTTTTAAATGCAGTTATTAAACCAATAAAACACCTCAATCCTGATTTGATTAAACTATGTGAATTATGAAGGTTTTTCCCTGTGACAAATTTTTGCTGAACAAAATAGGCAATCTATTGAACTGATCAGGATCAATAAAGGTTTAGTGGTGAACTTAAGTACTTGCTGACTTCTGGGTCAGTAATTTGTAGAAAAAAAGATCTGCATAGCTGCATTACTGGTGCTTCTGGTGTGTTAGCAGAATGGCACAGGGTAGAAGAGCAAGGCAGGAGGGAATAAAGAGTCAACACCGACTTTCTGCTAGTTCCAGCCACGGGACAAATTTAAGTAACCATGAAAAATCATAATCCCAGTTCCTGGGACAAGGACCAAATAGGACTTGTATGGTATGATGGGGGAAAAATTACATTCTAAATTAGCTAAAGCAAAGACCACTATGACAAAACTCAGTGTTTATGCTTTGTGTAGCTATTTGTGTGACGATTGCTAACTGCGCTTAGAGGGGAGTGAGGCAGTTATAAAAGGGGAGGGTGAAATTTGGCAGCCAAAGGGGTGTGTGGCTGGCAATAAAGAAAAGTAGGCATGTTTATAGACAGCTGCTGATGCACTGAGGCTGAGAAAACCTGGCAGGCCGAGATGAGAGGCCAGTGCAGGAAAAAAACCCAGTCACATGGGAACAGGTCTGGGAAGCCTGAGTGGCAGTTCCTGCTGAGGACTGGGATGCAGAAATGTGAGGTGGATATACCTGCAGATCATGCAAGGATAACGATGAAGAGTGCAGTATAACACCTATCCAGTTACAAATGGTATCCCAGGAACTGTAAGGTCCATGTCAAGGGGTGTCTGAAGGGCTTCATACAGCCCCCACATTAACAGATATAGTAACCCTTGCAAGGAGATAAGAGGAAGGCATCTTTACCAGTACAACAGAGAAGAGCATTACCTTCATATTTGCCTGGGGAATACATCTGGCCAAGCAGCCCTATACCACAGTAGAAGGAAGCAATGAGGTCATCTTTGGATAACCAAGTCTGAAGCCAAGCAAGCCAGCATCATCACTACAGTCTCCAGTAACAAAGCTGAAGCTGTTATAATGAGAATCTTTCCACAAGATACAGGTCTGGTGTGGGAATCGGGTGAGAGAGGTAACAGTTGTCCAAGCGTGACACCTAGATACACCATGGAATTAAATGCCAAGAATAAATCAGAAATACTTTGGCAAAACATTGACAAAGTGAAATACTTCTAGGGAAAAATAGTTTAATAGCAGTGGTTTTAGTTAGATTTAGGAAATAGTTAGTAAGTTGGGCTAATGTAAAATGGTCCAATTTAAGGAATATTGTGATGCTGAAGAAGTGTTTAATAAAACTATATTAAAACAAAAAACCCTCAAAAAACTCCACCAAAAAAAACCCAACAAAAAACCAAACCAAACTAAAAAACTACCACCACCACCAAAAAAAAAAACCACAAAAAACTACAACAAAAACAAAGAAAAAACCAACCAACCAACCAAAAAAACACCCACAAAAAATACCCTAAAACCAAACCAAACAGACAAGCAAAAAAAAAAAAAGCAAAACGAACCTGGCCATCACCTCTGTGGGGAAGAGAAAGAGGTGAATTATGTATGGGTCTTTGGAGTTATTATATTTTTCATGTGAAGTTTAACACCACTACAGACAAAATTATTTTGTACTATGATGTCAGATCACAGAAACAGATAATCATAAGGGATAATGAAGGGCTTGGGAATTTTATGAAAATCGTGAGAGCTGTCAAGTGCTCCCAGTGTTTCAGAAGACCTCAATGAGGAAACTCAGCTGGAAAATCTTCAGGTCTATCTCCAAAACTTATTAAAATTTATAGGCAAAGGCAGAAAGTGGTACTTCTTGTGCTAGAAGGTGTGAAAGTCATAAAATTAGAATTTGGATCATAACAAAAAATGTTTGATATCATCAGTGCAGCAATTTTTTATTAGAAGGAGCAATACATGATTTCTTAAAGAATATCATACAAGAAAAACTCAGTATGGAAGTGCAGGTGTTTATGTTTCAAGTACTGATAGGGCAGGAGCAGAAGGTACTGGACTGACTGCCAAGGAAAGGTAAGTCACATGCCTTATCTGAAGTTATGAAGAAAGGTAGGTGTCAGCTGTAGGATGGGTCCAGAAAATAAAATGTGCAGGAAAAAGGCAGTTAAGTCTCCAGCAAAGATGGCTGAAAGCACTTTTACCAAATACAATGAAATTACTTGACTCTCAGTCTCCTTAAGGCCATGATTGTGTGTTTGTCTGTTACACAGGTTAATTATTAGTTTAAGAAATTGTGAGGTATATGGGAATCTAGAGTGGCAATGTACACAAATTACATTAAATGTACAAACATAATGTTAAAAATTATTTGTTAAATTATGCAAACAGGGCAATTTTTACCACTGACGTTTACACTTCAGTTTTGACAGTTTTTGTGAGACTTTTATTGGAGAGGGCCTTTTCTTAGAAATTCTTTCCATGCATTGTGCCAATCAGTATTGTGACAAAACTGAGAAAAAGAGAAAAAAATTAAACAGGAATAAAGAGACACAACCCTGTCTCATTATGCAGGCCTGGCATTAAACATGATAAATTTTCCTCTCTCCTGTGACCTCTGGTCCACTTTCCAGTCCAGTCAAGACAATTAGGTTACCTGTGAGTGTGCAGCCCTGATCCCCTGATCCAATGTCTGCCACACACGCAGACACAAGCATTTGTGTGTGCTTTCACACACTCAATTCAAGCAGCAATGTCTGTCCCTTTGGAAATGAGGAGTGACACTTCCAAGAATCCAGATGCAGAGAAAATTCTTACATGAGTTTTCCTTTAAGTTATGAGACAACAGGGTTTTTTTCCCAGGAAATATCTCATCACTGCATCCATCATTTTCTCCCATGATGGTAACACGAGCACAAAGGAGTAAAAAGTGAGTTTTGGCCCCAGGTTTTACTTTTCTTCCCAGGCCTTGTGACTAACCAATCTGAACTTTGACTTTTCATAAATAAAGGATGTAAATTTCTTGCTCTGTACAGTCAAGCTTATCTCAGCTGTATTGAGATGAAAATGCATTCTTGACTCATGTATTTTATATCTGTTGTATTGCCTTTCGTCTCCCATGAAGTCTTATCTTTTCAAAGGACTGTCAGTCATGCATCTACACTATGTGATTAAAAAGAATACTGTTATTTTCAAGGATTTCTCATAAAAAACACTAGCTAAAAAAAAGCATAGAGAAAAAGATAATATTATAGTTAAATAATTAAACAAAATAAAAAAAAAAATCCTTCCCTCAATATATTAAGGCTAGCTGAAATAATTACTGTGAATTTAGGTTTAAAAGTAGTTTTTCAGTTCAGGACCTTTGTCCACCAGTTCCTTAAAACAGTTTTGTTGTACACAAGCCAAGGTTTGCCATGGTTGCTTTTTTTTTTTTTTTTTTTTAGGTGAATAACATTACAGTTTGTCTTATCAGACTTTTTCTATCTGCTGCTGGTTGACGACCAAAATGTTGTCTTATACACTGGGCAGAAAATTCACATGAGTCAGTAGTTTATTCAGGGATGCAAACCTGACAGGTGTAGGTTCATTGCCACTGTACAGCTTCAAGATATGTTTCAAAAAGATACAACAGCACATTGTTCGGCGTTTTGTGGGGTGTTGACCCTGGTTGGACGCCATGTGCTCAACAAAGCCAGTCTGTTACTCCCCTTCTTAGCTGGGCAGGGTGGAGAAAATATAACAAAAGGCTCTTGGGATGAGATAAATTCACGGAGAGATCACTCATCAGTTACTGTCATGGGCAGAACAGACTTGACTATCAGAAATTAGTTAAAATTATTTTATCAAATCAGAGTTGGGAAGTAAAACCAAATCCTAAAAACACCTTCCCTCAACCCTTCCCTTCTCCCTGGGCTGAAATTCACCCCCACCGACTGTCTCTCCCTCCTTGCTGCCAGCACTGCAGGGGGCAGGGACTGGGGGCTGTGTCCATCGTACATCATGCCTGCTGCTCCTTCCTCCTCAGGGGGAGGACTCCTCACACTCCTTCCCTGCTCTTGCATGGGCTCTCTCTCATGAGAGACACGCTTCTCCAACACAAGTCCTTCCCACAGGCTGTAGTTCTTCCCAAACTGCTCCGGTGTGGGTCCTTTCCACGGAATAAGGTCCTTCGGAAACAGGCTTCTCCAGCGTGGCTGGCTCCCCCACGTGGTCACAAGTCCTGCCATCAAACCTGCTCCAGCATGAGCTACTCTTTCCATAGGGTCATAGGTTCTGCCAGGAGCCTCTGCTCCGGTGCAGGCTTCCCACAGGGTCACAGAGTCCTTTGGGCATTCACCTGCTCCATGGGTTGCAGGAATATCTCTGCTCCAACATGGATCTCCATGGGCTGCAGGGGGACAGCCTTCCTCACCATGGTCTGCACAATGGTCTGCAGGGGAAACTCTGCTCTGGTGCCTGGAGCACCTCCTTACCCGCCTTCTGCACTGCAGAGCTGTTTCTCTCACATATTCTCACTTCTCTCTGACTGCTGCTACCTTGCAGTTTTCTTTTCCCCCTTCACAGGCTATCCCAGAGGCATGGCCACTGTCACTGTTGTGCTCAGTTTTAGCCAGTGGCAGGTCCATTTCAGAGCCAGCTGGCATTGACTCTGTCAGACATGGGGGAAGCATCTGGCAGTTCCTCACAGCAGCCACTCCTGCAGCCCCCTGCCATGCAAATGCAATACATCTGTAAACCTACAGAGGAAATGCATTTCTTTGAATGCTCAAAACCTAAATATGATTTAGATTTCAAGACCAGAACATGACGCCTAGTACTAAATTTATTCCAAATCTAGAGTTCACTCTATATCTCTTGCCTCAAGCCAATGTTGTTTTCACTTTACAGAAGTGAAAGGGACATTGCCAAATGGCTGCTGAGGGTCTGGATGCTCATATATTGAGTAGTCCATCTCAATCACAAAGTTACAAGCAATTTTGTTTTGTTTAATACTCTTTTGTATTCACTTGGCTTTATATTCCGACATATAATCTAAAAATAGTATATGCATTGTACTAAACAAATCATTAAATGTATATTTGGCCAGCTTTTGGTATTTATAAAAGAGCATTTGAAAATAATCCTTTCATTTAATCTAACAGGATTTTGCATGGCATTTTCTGGTGTTTTGATTTTCTCTTTTGTATAGCTTGATCATCATAAATAATTTTAACTTTTCTTTGAAAACTCTTAAAACCCACTAAGCTAATTTCTACAGTCATTCAAACAGACAAAGAATCACTGGTTCAAGTGATGCATGTCAATTTATTTCAGGAGAGAATTTGGGTAGGAGGAAATTAAGTTTGGGGGTTTTCTCCTATGTTGATTTTCTAAATGATCAAAAAGGAAGGGAGGAAACAATTTTTTATAATGAAATATCAAAGACTGGCCCTCAGTTCTAATTAAGACAACAAAACCCTTGCTGTTCAGTAAAGCAGAATTACCCCCTAAATGGAACTCCATACCAACACAGTTGTGTGCTGTGTGTTCTTGAGTGAGGTCTTGGTCCATCTATGCACAGCTTAAATGGTCTTTGAGCCTCCTGTGTTTTTGCAACACAGTCCATGCAGTCCCTCTTCCCACTCAGTCCCTAAGAAAAGTCTTTAAAATAATTGCTTGCTTACTGAAAACTCATTCTTCAGTCATTTCTTTCTTTGTCTCTCTGTGTCTTTTCCATTCCAGACATTCCAGCCTGCTCCAGCTGCTCCAAATCACCCGATAGGGTACTCACCTCCCCTGCTGCTGTGCCCATCACAGGAAGCTACTGGTGACCTCTCCCAGGGTGAAACTAAGCAGTGTTCACCCTGAAGTGCCAGCTGGTACAGTGAAAAGGATGTGCCATTAAGCCAGTGTTATAATGTGTATTAGGGAAGAAAACCGACTAAATGGCAAAATCACAAACAGAACAGGATGTCAGGCCCTCCGCGTTATGTGAACTCCTGAGTATTTTTAGGTGCTATTAACGTGAACCCTGTCACTACCATCTCCCTGGCCCTGCTTGGTTTTTCCCTGTTGGTGGGGGTCACATGATTTATGTATAGAGATATGTTTGTGCTGCAGGGTGAGGGAGGATGGAAAACAAAGCCTAGATTTGCACAAGAGTAGGATTTTCTGTCAGCTGTGTATTGTTTTCTCCAGTGGTACCTGAAACTCAACCAGTAGCTGCCTTTAGAGTTGGATTAATAAAGTAGGATTTTCACCCCAGAGGATTTTATATGCCAGGTGCTTGCCAAAGCAACTTCCAACTTATCTGTGGAAGCATCTGCCTTTCCTCTTTCACTGTCAGAGCAATTTACAGTCAAGTGTAGCAAAACCTTCTCCCAGAACAATAAAAAAAGCCCCAAACCCTCCCCTAACTTGACACTAATCTGGAATTATCACTGTAACAGTTTACAACTTTTCAATAATTGCTCCAAAGATGGAGCTAAAATTGGCTTCCTGGGAATGTGTTGCAAAACCCTGCAATGTCTGTCTTTCATTCATTAAGGCATTGAAATATTTCCCCAGAAGACAAGGATTCAGAGATGAACAACTGCTCATTCTACTGAAAAAAAAGCACAACATCTGCTTCATTCTAAGGACATTGGTATTTGCATTTGAAATTACAGTTAAATGGAAAGTGTATTATTTTCTGGCATAAAACGTCATTCTAAAGATGTTGCAATTCAATGTACATTCCTTTTTCTGGATTCTAATTGTGCTTATAAATTATCTTTCCATTTTGTATCAAATTTTTACAGTATCTAAGTGATAGTATGTCTCATAATGACCTGCCCAAGGACAGATCCTTTCCATTCTTCTATGACAGTTTTTCTAGAATAATTACCCATTTTAACGTTTTGTCTGTCAGTGTCCTAGCTGTTCACCATGCACCAGTGGGAAAAGAACATGAAATGGATTGTGTGCCAATAATAGGACCTCTGCCCTCACTAATAGCAGGAAATCAAAAAGAGACTCTTCTCCTGCAAGCTTGCTCAAAAAGCTGTGTGTCAAATACCGGTTCTCTTGACTGACATAAGAAAGTAATGAGAAATTAATGTGAGTTGAAGCCTTTATCTGCTCTGAAATATTTGGAACACTTTTGCATTTAAATAAAAGGTGGCTGTGTTAAAGACAGCCTGTGAAAATGTTTCTTGTCCTATGTTAAAAACCTCCTGACTGGTCATTTCCTTGATTGCTTCCTAATTCTGACATCTGTGAGAAACAATGAATATTAAGAATCTAACTTTAACAGTAAATATTAAGAATCTAACTTTTTACATATTTTTAAGTTTTCTCCCGTACTGCATAAGAATCAATGCCCTCTTGCTTTTCTAAGGTGTTAGAATGGAAAACTGTCAATGCTGGACTAGCCTGAAAAATTCAGGCAACCCAGTGTTCTGCATCTGACCATAACACTTGCCTAGGAAAGAGTAGAGGACACCAGCTTTTTAAAAATAAGGCTAAACCAGCAGATGTGTTTATTGCTGGAAAATCCACTCTGGCAAAATATGACATCTTTTCTGTAACCATGGAAAAATATTTTTTCTGTGGTTTAGGTCCTGAGGGCTGCAAGAATAAATGGTGTCATTTGTCTGTCTTAATCTCAGGAGGACAAGAGAGTTCTTTACAGTGATTTTCCTTTCCACCGCTGTCGGTGATCAGTGTGCATGATAAATTGTGATTAAAAAGTGTGCTCTAACTTCAACACTTTCCTTAGGGTTTAACTTGCATGTGAGTTATTTCCAGTGAGATGGAGAGGGACAAAAAAAAAAAAAAAAAGATTTTGCACCTTAGCAGCTTAAAACAGTTTCCAAGTAATGGCCATATTATAAAGAGAAAGTGACACACTGTAACTTCAGTGGTGGCATTTCAGTCTTTGTTTAAGGAATGATTGACTTTTGTAAAGCAAAAATCATTTATATGGGATGAGGCTCTCAGTGATGATACACCTACTTCTGTACATTATGGACTCCTTTATATTTATCTAGGGCTATTCTTTCACGTTAGCAAGTGAAGCCCTACCTACTCCTAAACCCTCAGTAGAACAGAGGAGTTGGTATCTTGTCTGTCAGTATTGTTGGCAACCTCATGTTTATTCCTGTTTGCACATTGAATCATAAAATCATTAAGGTTGGAAAAGACGTCCAAAATCATCAAGTCCAACCTTTGACGGAATGCACTGAACAGCCTGAAACACAACATGTTGCAGTAATGGAATACACATATAAAGTAATTCTCACAGGCACTGATTAGGTATGTGAAGGACTTTAAAGCCGACATTATTAGTGAAACATTTGTAGATCTAATTTCATCTGGCAAACAGCCAGATCTTTACATTGTGATCTTAGACCAGTGCTAAATATGACTACTGGGGCTTGCAGGGATGAAATATTGTTTTTTAATTAATTAATCAACTGAACTAATATCCGACATTTCTGTTATACTCCTTTTCCTCTTTATATTGGGCAACTGCGTTAAGTTTGATATGTATCTTACATCAGTGTATAGATAAAATCCTGCCATATTTCTACTCTTGACTGTCACAACTGATACTGTATTGCTTTATTTATGATAATTTAAACATAAAAACCTTAGTCTATCAGATGCTGAGAAAAGCTTCATTTAACCTTTTTTCATTGTTTTGAGTAGATATGTCAGCCAAACAGTTTACTTCTTTAGTACATGTGACTTTAACCTGTTAATCACCTCCCACATATCCTTCCTGAAGGAGAAAAGATTGACCTTTCAACATAATAAGATTTTATAGTTTTGCATCTTTTGATTGAACAGCAATACAGAGTAAAGCCTGTCTGTGGGCATGATTCATCTGCCACCAGGGAGCTTAGGACCTCATTTTATAAGGGTAGGACATATGTAATCTCATAGGAATGATAAGTAAAAATCTCTTGCATACAGGAGTCAAGAAAACATTTCTCGCCTAACCAAATCTGAGTTTCATGTGTTCACAGTCTTCTGATGACACAGATATATTTGTCTGTGTAGCAAAACTCAACGTTTTTTCAAAGATATAATAGATGTATTTAATTCTGAAAATTACTTCTTCCAGCGAGCAAGTAAAGAAAAAAGTAAACTCTCATTATATGGTAAATCCATTCATTACAAGTGCCCAAGAGCCTTTTCTCCTTGCCTTTGTAGACATGTGATCTCAACTTGGTCTGCAATCTCTTCCTCTGAGGAAGCCTATTCCTTTTTAATGACTGCTTAGGAAGCCTTAGCTCACAGCTTAAGTACCTTAATCTTGTTAATTTCATTCAATTTGGATCTCTTAACTAATGGTTTCAAGATGGGATGTTTATTTTAGGTGGGCTGAACTGCACTGGTGTCCAGTCTCTGTTGATAATGGAGTGAGGCATTCATGCCCCTAACTCAAGGGAATCTTTAGGTGAAGAGCACTCCTACATCAAATGCCACAAAGTGATGTGAAGACCTTCTGTTAAGTCATCTTTTCCTCACTAACATGCAAATGTAGTCATGTTTCAATACAGGGTGCCAAATAAATTATGCTTTGGTTTGGAGACCTGTATCAGATGACTCCACACTACAGAGTGAAGGAGGAATAAAAATTACACACATTAATCATTGTCCTGTTCTTCATTCCTCTCACTTTTAATTTTTTTCCTTCAAAATATTTCTAATATTTCTTTTCTTTTTTTTTTCTTTTGCTATGGTTGCAGTCCTGCAGGCAAAAATACATTGTTTACTCTGACTCCTTTGCTCATCTAAAACATGACAGCGGGTAAGCAGATAATTCCTGCAGTTCCTGCTTCTCTCTGGATTAGTACTAGTACCTTTTAAAGAGCAGCTCACTTAGCCAGCCTTTGTTTTAATAGGGTGAGTATCTCTATTTATTTTGGCTGCCATTTCTTTACAATTAATCTGTTGACAGAGATCTATGGGAATGTTTGGGCTTTTATGACTCAGATTTATGTTGACTCATTTCTATTATCTTTCTTATTTTTTTATTCTGTTGATGGCAAACATTACATTACTATAAAATTTTACTGTTGGGACAAGTTGATCCTACTACAATTTTCTTGTTCTCCTGTAGCAACATAGCTATTTTAAAAACAAGCAGCCCAAATAAGCTGAACAGTGAGAGGTTTTGCTTTGCAGATGGATGTGATTTCCACAATTCTACCAGTCCTTAGAGAAACTTCTCATCCTAAGACACCAGATAGAAATACAGGTGTTGCTTCCCAAGCAGGAATAATACATTTCCAGTTTTGAGAGGTGATTTTGAGAGGTGACACGTGGATTTTCCTTACCAAAACAGAAGTGTGAGCAAGTTTGCTTCCTAGAGGATATGCACCAGATCCAATTGAATTACCAAGGCCCACTGAGTAACTTCAATTCCCAGAAGGCTGGAATTATGACAAGTCTAAGAAGCTGTCCAGCTACCTGAATTAATTCTGTTTAATGTAAAACAGGAAAAAAAAAAAAAGATAAGCTCAAGGTTTATCATAGCTGCCAATAAACTTTCATGAAGGTAGAGTTGTTCCAAATCACCCAGTACTTTCAGAAAAATAACTTCTAAAAGAGGTACTGCTAGATGCTCCCAGACAATCATTAAACTGAGCAAGAAGGAAAAAGAAATAAATAAAACCCCCAAACAACCAAAACAAACAAAGAAAAAAAAAAAGAAAAGAAAAGCTGAAAACAATTTGCCCTGATGCACTGTTAATCATGAAGGAGAGGCCAGTATTTTCCATATATAAAGGAACATAACACAGCTTTGCAGAAATCACAATTACGAATGAACCACCATTCTCCACAGCTGTGTCAAAACCGCTATTTGCTTACACTGTTTTTTTGTCCAAGGATTCCCAAGTCATCACCAAGATAAGGTGGTAGGGGGAAAATCTGGTTCATATCTTGTTCTTTACACTGGAAAAGGTTGTCCAGAGAAGCTGTGGCTGCCCCATACCTGGAAGTGTTCATGCCAGGCTGGATGGGCTTCTGAGCAACACGGACCAGTGGAAGGTGTCAGGGAGGTTGTGACCAGACAATCTATAACATCCCTTCCTACCCAAACCATTCGGTGATGATTCTATGATTTTAAGAAACACAAGCATAAATGATACACAGGGGTAACACAGGAATCTTTGCACTCGATTTTTTTTCCTTGCCAAAGCCACAGCAATATTTTTCAATTAACAGGGAACCTATTGCTACCACACTGCAGAAACTTGCTGAAGGGGACCTTTGGGGTTATGTAATGCTCCTGATGCAGCTGCATTACTTGCATATTTCATGCAACCTTCTGTCTCAATGTTAAAGACAAAAATATTTGAGAGGTGAGCCATCAGAAGTAAATAAAACAGTATGGGAAGGTAAAAGGGCACAACAAATCACGCTTGCTTATGGGTAACAGGCATACCCTAAAGTCAACTGAAGACAGAATTTTCAGAATACAAATGGTGTCATATAGAAAAAAAAAAGAGAACTGTCAAGGGCTTTTTACCATTAGTGAATACTGAGTGGGTTTAGGTGGAGCAAATTCCAGTAACTGACATTTTTAGATTAAAAAAAAAAAAAGGTTACCAAACTGTTGCTCTGATCCTGTAATTGTAAAATAGAAGGGAGAAAACTGCAAACTACTTTCCTGAAAGGAGTTTAAGTGACTCTGAAAGTGAGCTGTCTTTATTCTACTGATCTTTGAGAATAGCCCATCTGTGTTAGGCCTTTTTGCAAGGTAAGGGAGGGGAAAAGTAGCCTAACAGAAGTTTTCAAAGTTATTTGAAAACCTATTTCAGCACGTTAATAGACCAGTGATGAGGGAAGTTATATACACAGTCTCGAAAACTGATTTTTACAGCACTCATCCTACCCATTGCAGCTGATAGACACTTCAGACTGTCTGTGATTCAATTAGCAAACTAGAAGTAAGAGTATTTTGGCAGGGAAACTAAATTATATCAACTATGTAAATCACTTGTCAGGAATCTAGCAGCTGTTTTCCTGAATTCATGGACAGCCAGGGGAAAACTAAAGCTGGGAGAATTTACAAGCTGCTCACCAATTAATCCATTCCTTTACAAGGGAGTAATCTGAAACTCTCCAACACCCACTGGAATGAAAACTCATCCATGCCAAAAAACTTTCCACCGGCAGGCTTCAATAATCTGCCTGCAGGATTGCACTTGAAGCTCCCTGAAGAGAGTACTAGGATGTGATATTAACAGTGAGCTGATTTGTCTCTTCAAATTATATTCTGCTGCTGATGTGTATGAGGAGCAACAAGGGCAATCCTGACTCACTCAGGGGAACGGGCTGTGCCTTCAGGGACAGAGGAGGAAGAGGGAGAGAGGGGAAGGAGAAGCAAGTCCTTCTGAAAGCAGCAAGAAGCTCATAACTCTGAATTTTTGCCATTAGCTCCACTAATCCCCTGGACATCCATGAAATAGCCAGCCAGACCATTGCTGCTGTGGACCACAAGGCAAAAGTATGTACACCAGTGGTCCAAGGAATGGCTCTGGAGTTTTGGCGTTATGAGCCAGGGCTTACCCTGAATAGGGTTGAAGAACTATTAATTTCCAACATGGGGTAACTCTTCCATGAAATACGATAACTCTGTACACATCTCAAAGCTTTGGTAATGGGTGGCTTACTGTAGTCTCTCAAAGTCATCTATGTACTCAGGACAATAATTCCAGCCACATAAACAAGATTTCTTCAATAAATATCTACTGAAACTCTAAGCATCTTGAATTCAGCTGATACACATAGTGAAAATCACCTTCAGCAATAGTTTCAGAAAACCACTAGTTAAAGATTGATATTTGTATATAGATATATAGATACATAGATATGTTTTGGTTACATTTAATGACTGCATACAAAGACCAGATTAGTATTTTCCCCTCTGCATAGAACATGCCGTATCTGAGTATGATTCATACCTACCGAAAGATCTACAATGCTTCCAGCAGTTGAAAGGGTTATTTCAGCAGCATAAAGTACAAGTACCTTTACCATAAGTGATTCCCTCGAACTGTGTTTTTTTGTGGGTTTTTTTTTTTTTTTCCTGTATACAGGTTGTACCAAAACTGTGCTGAATGCTGGTAGTTGTCAGTTGATGCACATACCTTAAAGATCTGTGATATTTTGATATTTTTCAAGTGTATGCCAAGCAACTGGATACAACAAATATATGATGTACAGAACAGAAATTTAAGTTCCTTTCCAGATTCTGTTTCTGCAACAAATCTGGGGCTTCCAGGGGCCCAATTACATATTTTAAATGAAGCATACATGTAAATGTCTTGCCAAGTCAAAACCTTTTTCTGTAAACTCTCTTGCTAGCTATTTTTACTCATTTTCTAGCATAATACAAAATAGATCTCCCACTTGGGTGCTCTGATATGCAGTGAATAATTAGAGCTGAATGGAAAATGGAAACATTTTGGGGAAAAAAATGCCCCTGCCCTACTTCATCTCAGAAATATTCCAACAAACAACTACAGTAACAAAATTAGTGTTTGTAATAGCAGCAATATAAAACATTGTATCGAAATGTAGAGCAAATAATAGTAGTAATGCAAAAACTGTTTTAAATTGCCTTCACCTTCAGTAAATTATAGGTTTGGGTGAATGCTGCTATTGATTTCTACCAGACAATTAATTAAATAAAGTATATTTACTCAGAGGCAGCAGTGGTGTCAGAATTCGGCCCCAGTAGGTAGACATTTTAAATCAATTTACTGGCTGCCTCTACTGGTAGCATTTTAAATGCAGGTTTAGACTAAATAAACCAGCAAGAGAATGCTTTGCAATAACTAAAGATTGTCGAGGTCAACCTTTTTTTTAACATTGTGATGTAAAGATTCAGAGAAAGTTGGGGAAAAAAGAGCGTAAAGCAATAACATTCTGTTGCATAGGTAAATACTCACTATTTTAGTAAATAATTGTGAATATATTGTATAGGAGTATCACTGTCTAGTTTTTAGATCTGGCATAATATTACCACAAAAAAAAAAATAAAACTTTGGGTTTTTTTAATCCACTGTGTATTTCTGGCTTGGTTCAAAGCCTTCTAAGTAGCATCCGATTACTATGAGCTCCAATGATTAAGAGGTAATAGGAGAGAGACATTGTTCTGTAAAAAATAATATTGTAAGCTGATAAACAAAGGAGCATACTTTTCAGGCAGCCTAAAATTAACTACTTCTGATTACCAAAGATTCTGAGGCTAAAATGATGGTATTTCAAACAAACTTTTTAATTTTTTTTCCTTTTCTTTCTCCTCCTCTCTCTCTCCCTCCTATTTTTCCTCTCTCCATTTTTTTCTCTTTCTCCTTGACCCCCTCTCATTTTGTCTTTTCTCCTCCCTTGTGTCTTTCTATGAAAACAAATTGTCCATGGAGAGGAATTCATAAAGGACATTTCACGTTCTACAGTACAAGTCCAAATCATGCTTATACAAGTTGACCTTGGCAGATTTTTTGAAGTAGGTTATTTTATACAGCTATGGCAGTGAACTTAGTTCTTAGTTTTTTCTTACAAAAATAATTCTGCTTTCAAGAGCATGATCTATCAGAATGGAAAATGAGTACCTTATCATTGCAACAAAGAAACTGTATTTTGACTAAGACAACAAACAGTATACCTGTTCTTACCTTCATATTATGAGCTCAAGTTAAAAAAGAGGTCTGATAGTGAGTATGCATTGGAATTATTGAAAATAACTGTGTTTAACTGACTGAATCTGAAAGGTAGTTACAAAAAGAAAAACCTCAAAGTAAGAAAGCTACCACAAGGAAAAAATGCAAGTAAATAAAGTGAGTTCAGTAGGTGAGAAAACAAAGAATGATGGGCAAGAAAGTGATTGAAAAGTTCTGACACCTTATTAGGCATGTTGCAACTTCAGAAGACAGGGATGTTTGCCAAGGTTACTATTAAGGAAGGTTGTCAGAGAGTTTTTTATCTGTTTATTTTGTTTGTTTGTTTTGTGTCGGTTTGGTTGGTTTTGTTTGGGTTTGGGGGCTTTTTGTTGTTTCCTTTTGTTCTGTTATTTCACAGTGTTCAGGTAAAAAATTATGTCAAAGAAGGTATTGAAAAATTGGTTCCAAAACAGCTGAGTAAGCAAACAGTGTGCCCAGTGTTTCATTTCCTCTGTTCTTCCCATCCTGTATTTAAATTCTTTTCTGGCTTTTTTGTTCTTTTGCATTTGATTCAGATTGCCATTTCTTATTTGTCTTCTTTTGTAACGCTTTTTCTACAACTTTGTTTCCTCTGCTGCTTTTACCTGCAACCTGTACATACTCCCTTTTCATACTTTCTGACGCTATACCCATGAACAGTCGATGCAGCATTGATACAAGGTCCCAGTGCAACCACTGCTCACCTGTAGCTTACCCTTCTTTTCTCTAAACATCCCAGTTTTTCCTATTACAGTTTTCATCAAGCAACTTAATCAAATGAAGAATTTGTGGACTATTAGCAGCTTTCAACAAATTACAGTTGTGATTTTTTTAATAACAAAAATATTGTTGGTTTCACGTTTTTCAGAGATGGAAACAGCTAGTAGAGAGAAGTACCTCTATTTGTGGTTTTACAAACCCAAAACCCTCCAGAGAACATCGCTAATTCACATGATAACCTTGAATGATAGATTTAAATTTTAAATCTGTTATTTAGAGGAAAGCTATATAAAAGCAAAATAAAAGGAGATTGGCTTGTTACCTAAGTTTCTGTGGAGAATTCAACACATTCTTTACTCCAGAAAATAGAAAGGGAATCATTTCAGACTGTGAAATGAGACCTGCAGCTGCCATTGCCTTCCAGCAGTTCCATGAACCTGACAGCCCAAGTTTCTGCGCAAGCTCTACTTTTGGATTGAGTCTGGAAGACAGGTGTGTTAGTTCATTGTGCCTTTGGCATGAGTATCTGTTTTGTGAACATTTTAAATTTCCTAAATAAGCCTGGTTTTCTCCTTGTGGCAGAACTACATCCTTGAAAATTCTTAGTGGCTGTGTCTGTGCGATTTGTTTGAGGAGAGATATCTCAAAAACACAGATAAGGACTGGGGCCAGCACACAGGCAAAGAAATCCAACCCATTGTGTCTGATCACCCAGCCCTTCTATAAGCCTCTGCTGAGCAAAAGTCACCAAACAGCATCATTAAGAATGATACCAACAAACAACATCATTAAGAATGACACCAACAGAATGAAACAATCAAAAAAACTCACCAGCAAAGCCATAAAACTAGTTTACTACTTCTTGTGTGGGACCAGGATTATCAAGGCTAAAAAGATGACAGCTGTTACTGTCTTCAGTAAATTGTGTCAGTGAATATAAGTTACATAAAGCATTCTGCTTTCCTTTTTTTCTGCACTGTACTGATACAATAATAGTACAAAAAATATCAGTTACTAAAGCAATGTTGTAGATTGTGCATGCACCAGTCTGACCACCTAAATCCAATATTTTTGAGAAGAGTGGTGGGAGAGAGAGGTAGACTTAAAGTATTGACAGGCAGTAGTGATGGACAGCAGAGGGGTGTTAGAAAAAAGGGAGTCTAGGAATATTCCTGTAGTGGAGGAACAGTTAACTATGTTGGTTTTACAGATTTAGATTTATACAGTCACAAGCAGACAAACTGTCTTGATTCTGGCAGACAATGTAAAAAAAAAAAACCACTTTTTGAATGTGTCAGTTTATTTTTTAAGTTTTTTTTTTTAATACCTTACTCCCCTCCCATTCTTCCTAAAGGTTAATTGTCTTGGTACAGAACTTATAAAGTTTCATTGTCCATATCTCAGAATCCCACTGTTTTACTTGCTGACCTGATTGATATTTCAGACACTTATAAAAAAGGATATTTTACCATAGAGAACAAGACTTGATTCTTCCATCTGAAAGTAATTTGGGGAGGGGTGAGGGTTATGGTCATATTGCAAGGTGAAATGTTACCGGAGTGTGTTGTAAACCATGGCTATCACCAAACCTGCACCAAATCCTCCTATTTCTACTCAGCATTTGAATGAATCTGCCAGCTGCCCACCGTACTTAAGGAGTATGGATAATGATTTGGGATGTTTCACATTATTTAACTTCACAGATGTAAAGAATCATTTTGATATATTGATGAGTTTTTTACCCTCAATAGGAAATTATCTCTAGCATTGGCTTCTCTGCATAACATACACTTTGTATTAAAGAAAGGGTGTCTTCATAAAGTGAGGAACTTAGCAGTCTTCAGCTGTTTTCACCCTCCAGCTCAAATGACTAATAGTCAGATATAAAGGAGTGTAGACACAGGTGTATACACACACGTGTATCTGTGCAATACATTCATTACACAAGTCATGAAATATTACACAATGAATGTGCGTAGAATTTGTGTTTTGTTATCTAACCTATTTTATACCAAGACTTGTTCAAATAACCTGGAAAATTTTGTAAAAAATTACTTTATAACCAATATGAAGTAGAATTTTACCCTTTCTTTACATGATGATATTCCAGTAATTTAGATTCCTTCTGTGTTTCGCAGAATCACACAGAATATGCTGAGTTTGACGGGACCCACAAGGATAATCAAGTCCAGCTCCTGGACCTGCATAGAACCGTCTGCAGGAGTCACACCATGTCCCAAGAGTATTGACCAAACACTTCTTGAACTCTGTCAGGCTTGGTGCTATGACCATTTACCTGGGGAGCCTGTTCCAGCACCCAGCTACCCTCTGGGAGAAGAACCTTTTTCTAATATTCAACCCAAATCTCCCCTGACACAACTTTCCCCTGACACAACCATTCCCTCAGGTCCTGTTACTGGTTATCCCAGAGAAGAGATCAGTGCCTGTGCCTTAGCCTCCCTATTTAAAGAAAAGTCTCTTGTTTAAAGGTGTTTTATATTGATTGACTCCTAAGGTTTCCTCAGAGCTATGCACAGTTAGACACCTTGGCAAAATCCTGGTCCACTCATTATCCTGAAATTTTGACACAAATTTTAACATACTCTTCATTTTATCCGTGGAGCCAAAGGCATTTAACTTTACAAGTAAATGAATAAATGAAATAATTCCGATCTCATTTTAAACAAACAAGCAAATAGACTGACAAACCTACAAACAAACCAAATACAAGGTCAATGAAATACAAGCTTCTCTGAACATGTCTGAGATATTTGCTACCTGAGAGGTAGCATGGACAGAATGGAAAGCAGTAAGACAGAAGTACAAACTTCAGCCAACCTTATATTGTCCTGATTTATCTCACTGTTGGTTTGGTCCTTCTGACCAACATCAATCACGTCACAAAAAACCTTGAAACTATAGCACACCATCAACTATTTTGTGTTTTATCATAGAGTTATAGAACTACCTTATGGTTTGGGTTGGAAGAGACCATAAAGACCATCTTGTTCCAAAATCCTGCCATGGGTAAGACACCTCTCACCAGACCAGGCTACTCAAAGCCCCATTCAACCTGGCCTTGAACACTTCCAGGGATTGGGAATTATAATTTGATACATTAGGATAACCTCAGAGGATTTATCAAACAGAATACCTTATGTACAAAAGGTGATTGAGGAAGACAGGTGAGTCACAGGGAGAAAACACAGACACCTAATAGCCCTTTAAGTCAGTAAAGCAAAAATGTGATAAGAAAAAAACCCCTGGATGTTAAAACAAGAAACACAGGTTAACAAACTCAAAGCAGCACAGAAAAGGGTAGGTAAATTTAAGCCAAGGAGCATAAACAAAAAGTAGCTAAATGAAGTTTTATATCTAGTATTATATGAGGTAAGACCAAAATTCTACTAGTGACTTCTGACTTTATGAATTACTGAACACAGACTTAAATTCAAAGCTTGTAAGTAAAAATAGTATTTTGTGTTTGTCTATGCTTCCAAGGCTATGAATGAGCTTTAAAAACTGCAGTGAAACTACACAGTGTCCTTTGAGATGTTTGTCGGAAATATTTTACAGATAAGAAAACTGAAGTTCAGCAAATTAATTGATGAGATCAAGATCATGCGACTGACACTGGAAAAACACGGCAAGAATCTAGAACCTATACCCTAACCACTAGCAAAACCCAAAAGTTTATAGGAAGCAAGAAAAACAATGCAAGGCCTGGGATAAATTTTGTGAACACTGAAATTAAATTGTGAAAGATATACTACTTACCTGCCCAAAATAGATAATGTTTTAACTAGGATGTTATTATTGCTATTTGTTTTAGAATGTACATATATATATACACATGTACTTTTACGGTGATATGTAATATACTACAATATAAGAGAACTACTTATCTTGGCAACTTGAAACAGACTTATCTTGGCAACTTGAAACAGAATGGTCAAATAGCAATTAAATAATCACTATTTAATAAGTAATTAAATAGTCACTCCCTTCCACTGCAAATGAAAAATTCCTAAAAGCATTTTTCCACAGTTTCTCCTGAGATATTTGTCTGTCTAAGTATTAGGGCTATAAGCAAAATGTCTTTTAGAGAGCTGGTGCTCCTTTTCTTCACAGCTTGTTGACTAGGATCATTTGAAACACACTTACCCTGAAATGATAATGCATTGTGTTTTCCCTACATCCTTTTTTCTTTCAATACTGGGCATTCTGTATTTTAAGTGACTCTTTAAGTCCCATTTGTATAAAATTATGAACCTGTATGTAGTTTTAAAGTGGTCATACTTTTTACTTGCTCATGCATCAGCACATCTATTACACAGGAACTAAGAGGTAAAGATAAATAGTATGATGAAAATGCAAAATAATGTTCAGTGTTGTATTGATTCATGCACTTATTTGGTTTATAGTGAATTTAAAGAAAAATTACTAAATAAGTCCAGCCAAAGACTTTCAGTTCTATTATAGTAATAAAACTACAGTCTGGGCCAGACTCAACTAAATTCTGACAACACCTCTGCACACTCTCTCCATCCTTTCTCCCTGGACACAAACACATCATATAAAAGAGACTGAACAGAGTAAGCAAAAGTACACAGTAACCTGAATTAATTTTTTTTTTTGACAAAGAAATATGTGTTTCATAATTCATTGCTATTTATTGAAGTTCCAATTCTGCTACAATTTAACAGACTGAGTAACATATACACCAGAGTGTTTATCCATATCTTTCAGAGGGGCTATTTATTTTGCAATGGCGGAAGGGTGGCAGAATCAAGGGTCCATTATTTCCTGTAGAAGATTTATAGAATTTCATATTCAGTGTCTAACCAGTACTCCAGCTCAAATGTCAGTAACTTTCTGCCTAATAGAGACAGCAGTGGACACTATTTTGATGTTAAGTTCACATTTCAAGTAAAATATTGAAATATTGTTCTATATATTGCTCTTGAGAACACAATAACCATATGAGTGATTTCTGGCATACTTTGGCAGAAGGATGGGGATGAATAGAATTTATTTTCACAGGAAATACTTTTGCAAACCCAGTTCTCACTCAGAAAATAAAAACATATTGCAGAGCACCTGGGGAAATCACCTAAAATGCACATACATCCTGCAGGCTAGAATCACAGTCACAGTTGCCAAGAAACTATTTTTTTGAAAGAGATCTGATTATTGTCACTTTTCTTAGTGGATAACTGGAAAGAAATGGAGAAATGCCTTTCTTAGAGGTTTGCTGTAAATACAGCATGCTGATTTTTTTTTTTTTTCAAATACCTGTGGGCTAGGTAGAGCTTTAAAAAGAGCTTAAGCAGTGTTACACACATTTCAGTACATTTAGATTCAAAATACATTGTTCCTTGGACCCCTAACTACAAAATTGCATTTCCCTCCTTTTACCTCCTTGCTCTGAATGAATGATAAATGGGGGAGGTTAGAACCAACCAGAAAAAGGAATTTCCATCCCTTATAAATATTGAAATTTCAAGCAATTTTTCAAAAAATTGCCAAGAAATAGAATTTTGCATTAAGCTGAAGGTGTTTATTCTTATATTTATTTTTCTGCTACACAACACAGGAATGTTGATTGTGGAAATACGTATCTTAGAAGAAAAAAATAATCAGGGAGTAATGGGAGAAATAATTTTTTCTTGCACCAGCATGCACTTCTGCCTGTTACACACGGGGAAGTGTCATTCTGTTTGGGAGGCACTGGTGACCTGGTATTAAAAAAACGTCAACAGAGGGATGCCACATTAAGTCAATAACTTCTTGCATCAAGCAAATTATGATTTTCTTATCTCCCTTGTAAGCCATTTTAGCTGTGCATTCTATTTTGCTGAGTATTGCTGTAAAATAATTCCCTAAGCAATCACTAATAAGATTACAGCTCTGAAAGGTGCAAAGATAATGAAAGATAGGCACAGAAAAGTCAGAATTTTTTTTATAAAATGTGGATAGTTTTTTATATATATATAAATGTAATAAAACAGTATTTCAAAGGGTGAATATAAGTCATATCAGTTAAGAGTAAAAAAACACAGAACATTTTCTCTTTTATGTTTTTGTTTTTAGATATAGGAATTGAACATTATTGTCTTCTTTCTATGAGAAGGAATTAATATTATCTATATGCCCTTTTTCCTTTTTGACAATATGTTACTTCCCTGGAGGTTTACATGACTTTTTTTTCATTGTACTGTGGCTGGCAGGCACTGTATCTCTCAGAAAATAATGTCAAACTGCTAATTACCATGAACAGCAATTAAATAAGCTGATCTGATCTATTTCAATTCCTTCCATTCTCAATCCTTAGCTGAACACCAGACTCTTCTATTCTTTAAGTGACATAAGTACTGCCTTAATTATTTCAATGAGTCTCTCACACCTTGCATTCATATTTTCCTTGGACAAAACACATGTGAATACAGCTACTTATTTCACAACCATATTTGTGTCTTTTTTAAAGACATATAGAGCTTGTCTTATCCAGTTTGTTTGTGATTCTGTCTTTGCACCTCAAAATTCTTTCTCTGTGTGTGTGTGTTTATTGAAATGGACAGGGAGAAAAGATAGGGAGATAAGGAGGCAAATAAAAGGAGGTATGGTGAAAACAAAGCTATTTCTAATCATGACTACTTCCTGCGAGAGATGTGAACAAGACAAGTGTCTTGATTGACACTGAGAATATTTCAAGCAGCACTATTTACAAAAGTATGTAGGGGTGACACTGCATATAATTAGGTATCATAAAATCATTGGTGCCAACATGAAAAGGTGTAATTACCTTTCTTTCTTTAAAATAATAATTCTTGTATTATTTTTTATTGATTCATTATCATGCCCTGAGACAAAGCAAAATAACTTTTCCACAAGGAGCTTTAGACAAAGCTGCAAATGAAAGAGAAAGATTGCAACATACAGACTTAAAGCTGGTCTCAGATTTGGGCACTGAAATCAATAAACTACTATTAAAATACTATCTTGTTGGGAACTTTTGAATTTTATTATTTAAAAAAGCAGAAATAAATTTTGTAGTAGCATTAAAAAGACGTTAAAAAAGGGTGATGGCACCACTTAATTTTTGTTATTTACCTCAGGAAGAGGAAGTGAACGTATAACCCTCAGTGTTCAAGTATGGATGTGCAGACCAAGCTTTTTAGCTTCTCTCTTGTCCAGAACTAGCTGGGGTTAGCCGCAGTTGGGCAGCACATCCCACACTATATGTGTATGCCACAGAGGCATGCATGGACATGACTATGAGAGAACATCTGTCAGTAAGCCTTCTCTCCCTCTGTCTCTCCTGTAGAAGTATTAGCAAATACTTCTGTAGTAATGAGGGACTTAACTGGTCATTGAAAGAACAGAACTGAAATCTCAACTTGTTCTCTCAAAAAATAACATAATCTGTGTGCTCTTATCACTGGCACACTGCAGCTCACTAGCGTCCAACAGCAACTCAATTTCACCCTAACCTCTTCTAAAGTCGGTATTGTTGGCTTGTTGGTTTTGTTTGTTTGGTTTTTTTTCCCCCAGTAGTCCCTCCTTTTAAAACTCAAAGAAAATTGTGTAAAAACAAGAAGAAAAATTATTCTAGGAGTGCATAAATTGTTCCACAGAGAGAAGTCTGCTTAGTTTAACAGAACAGAAATTTATACCCACTTGAGCCTAACTCACCGACTTGCTCAAAGGTAGTTAAATGAGGTGTAATATCTGATTGTCTTCATATCAAAGGGATAAGGGATGCCACATTAATCCCAAGAAGTCTGGATCATTTCATGCCAGATTATTTTCTTATACCTACCATGGTGGGAGTATTCTCTGTGACATATTTCGTAATAAAACCCATATAAATACAGATGAAATTCATCATCTACATGACAGCAAGATTTCATTCATTATGAATCTCATACCATTACCCATCAGATCACTTTACCTAGTTGTAGCATGCATACACCATGTTCTCACAATATTTACTTCTCTGATCCTGCACTTGACTGTGTACCTTATAGTCTATTCAATCCTTTCATCCATCCATCTATCCAATCCATTATAATCACCAGCGTACTTGTGTTTCTGCTGAGTGTATTCTCAGGGTAGAACTGTTGGGATGACACTACTCAGTGGCAAAAATGCTGGCCATTTCTGTCATGACTAATTTACTATTGGGATCTCCACCATGTAAGATATAACATTAAGTAAATATGTTTATAACACAGAGAAGCTGGAAAGAATTCAGCCCTTAATGTTATAACGTCTCCTACTTAAAAGATTGTCCAGTACCACGGTATTGCTTGTAAAATTATTGACAGCAAGAGAAAATTTAATCATGTTAGAGATTGAAGTGCTGAGGGAAGGCCAAGAACAAAATTTAACAACCTTCTGTAGTCACTATGTTTGTGCTAATAATGGAAATAAATAGTAAACCTCTGGAAAAAAAACAGATCTCTATACCAGTTATTCCCAAATTAGATGTTAAGCAAGTGTTATTACAGTCGGCAAAGTGCACCTTTGTCAAATGAGTAGTCGTTATAAATCTATATTCTTATAAATAACTCTGTAAGCTCTCAGTATAACATGGAGATGCAGCTTTCAGAGACACCCAAGCTGTAGCCTTTCAGAATATCCCCTGGTCAGAGTGACCTCACCAAGTGCTTTAGTATGATCCTTTTTAACATGTAGAATTAATGAGCAGAAGGAAGAAATCAAGTTTCTCATTCAGCTAAATTTATTTCAAACAATATTTAAATTATAATGATCCTCAGAACTTGCAAATTTATGAGCTAAAATGTCGCTATTATGCCAACATTATGGCAAGACTATTAGCTAGACTAGGTGAGCTAAGGAATTTATTGCTTCCATCACCAAGGGATTTTAAGATCAGACTAGTCAGACAGTTTTCTGGAATGGTATAGGTGTCTTCGAGTATTTTGCTCTTTACTGGTTATATGGAGAAACTAGTGAGACTGGCTTCAAAGTCTGTTAGGTTTTAAGATTAAGTACTCTAAGATTCCCCTCATAATTATCTTCTTTTTTTATTAGCAATGACTTCTTATTTTATCTCAAAAGACTTCTTTTTAAAAAAATGCTTTCATCTGTAAAACAGTGTGTAGTTCAAAAAAATCACTTGCTCATTTGAAAAGTCCCACAAAATAGGTCTAATCATCCTGCATGACTGGGATTTTAATCCAGGTCTGCACAAGGAAATTAGAAGAGCCAAAAGACTTGTTATCTTATCAGAAATCAGTGAAAATGTGGGGAACCAACTCTTAAGATTATCTGTGCTGAAGTTGTTTGAGCATCCAAAACTGTAGGGTGGCTGTGATAAGCAACAAACCAAAGGGAATGGAAGAAATTAGTTGCAGGTGGTTTTGCAATGGGCCCTGAGTCTGACATGTCAAAATGCCCTGATATGGCTTTCTGGACATCCATTTTCAAACATTCTATTTTTTATGACACGTACTTCGAAAAGACATGGAAGGGCTGAAGACTATGAGACACCCTGATCCAAAGTAAGTTTACTACAGTGTAAACATGTTTTGAAGGAAAATTCCATTAAACAGACAACATATATCTACAGAGAATATTCTTAGAAAATTGGAGTTGAAAGCTGGTTTTTATTTTCACTTTGTTTCTGTAGACTTTCTAAAGTAGATATTTCCTTCATTAGCCTTTCTACTTTCGATTGTTTAAATAAAATATGATTGTCTTCTTTATTTTAGAAATAATCCAATTATGGAAACTGTTGGAGTATGGAAATGTAAATGGCCAGAAATTTAATTTTCCTCCTCAAGAGCTTAAAAAATTCTTTTGTGGGAAAGACATGTTTCAAATTAGCTCACTAGTAATACTTTTAAAATTACAGGCTGCATTTTGAAGATGCTACTGTTCAGCTTTTAAGCATAAATTCATGCAAATTCCAGGATCACTTACAGTAAGGATTTAATTTTCATTCACAGTTTTCTAAATATATAAAAAATGGAAAGCAGAATGTTGCACTTCGTCTTCTCATGGTAAATCCATTTTGTACTGTAACTGTGTTTTAGCATGCCTGGTTTTATAAATACATAATCTCATTGAGTTTGCTATGGTCTTGTCACTGTAATAGGGCAGAAGACAAAATATGTATACTAAGTCTAGTATCTTGATAGTGTTTGATTTTGTAGCTACAGAAGTTAACACTTTAAATTATGACCTATATGTTTCATTTGAAAAATGCAAGCAATATATAATTTTTTTGTCTGGTTAAATGAGAAAGATGATATCTCTCATAAAATGAAAACCCCACAGGTTATCTTGTTTGCATACAATGCAGTAGCTATTGCTGCAACAAATACTAAAAGATAAGGGTTTTTTATATATAAATGTTGCTGTGCTTACAATGATTGAATTTTTTTAGTGTATTAAAGTAGACACAAAAAGACCTTTCAAAGTTTGGACTGGCTTGTGCATATCAGAAAAATTGGTCTTAAAATGTCATAATCATACAGATTTGCAATAATTTTACATGGCTTCTTTTAACTTCACTCAAAAAGTACATGTTCAATACAGAAAAAAACCTTACAGATAGTTGTTCCGAACCTCAGAAAATCGCCAAACTGAAGGAGGATTTTCTTTTATATAGCAGTTGACTCACTTCAGCTTATATGGTATAACCTATGTTATCACAAACTAAGTTCAAATCTGGAAAAGGTTTTATTAGGCTCTTCATGTATTGTAGAATGTAATAGATTTAAGTACGTTCTTCTTCAGAATTCAGGTTTTCTTTAATTTTTAAAATTCCTCTTTAATGATCTATTCTGCTTATGTACTGATTTCTGACTATTTCTGAGAGGAAGAGTTCATGGAAGAAAAGTACTCAAAGGCAAAATCAATCTCACAGCTGATGAATAATATTGCACAACATACAGCTGGCATTTTGCATTATTCAGAGGAGAGACTGAAATTCTGCTGGAATTAGTTTTTTTATGGTAGCCACAACTGGAAAAACATCCATTATTTTTGTTTCTTTAACTTGAGCAAGTAAGTTTGCAGAAAAGGCCAGTAATCAGGATTTAAACCTCATCAAAATTTTCAGAAAGACATGTAAATATTAAGATTTGAATCATGACATAATCAATTCAGATTTATTGCTAGGCTCCAGTTCTCACTGTTTCACATATTTTCCAAATGTGAGCTTCATACAATTCACTGGATTTGGAGATGTCAGAAATCAAATTCGTCATTGAGCCCCAGTATCATTCAGAGCGCGTAACAGTGTGAGTTGTGAAGGTCTGACCCTCTAAAATGTTAATTCCAGGCAATGGCAGTTAAGGAGAAAAGCACTTGTAAGAATTTGTCTCTCAGTTCCTCAAAGCACACAGCCTCTCTGACTGGCCAAGTTTTCCCTTTAACTTTCTTTTTTTTTTTTTTTTTTTTTTTTGTATCAGCATCACATGTTTTTGGCCTTAAAAGCCAACAACAAAATGGAAATGGAGAGCAGCTGACCATTCCTAAAACTGCTATTTTATCTCCTGGAAGAGATGAAATAAACTGACAGGCTGGTCATTTGCTTTTCAATAGCAATTGGAATAAACATGGAAAAATTTGTGTGTGCTTGTTGGGAGGGGTGTTAGCTAGTTCGTTCACTGTTGAAGCTTTTGTCTTTTTGGATTTCCTTTTTAATTGAAATTGGGGGGGGGGAAGTGTGGGGGTGAAATTCACACAGCTGTGCCATTCATTCAATCTTGTTATCTTTTTATCTCTTGCTTCTTTGTTAAAATGCAGAGATCACCCGTGCCATGACAGCATCGAGCAGAATCTGTGGAAGCTGTGCAGGTCAGGGTCCATAACAGCAGCAGCAATGAAATGGCCACTCAGTTAAGGACAAGCTGGCTGCTGGTCTCAGCTGGAAACTGATGCTGTTTCACTATCAAGGTCAAGAACAGGATAGTGTCCTAACAGCAAGTGCTGGTCAAATGTCATTAGAAGTGGAAAAAAGAACACTCAGACCTGTAAGATTTACAACCTCCATTTAGAAGTGAAAGGAAAAAAAGCAGCAGATTTTGGCAATTTCCTACTAAAGGCCTCATCTGCCTACTTCAGCTGACATCTGGAGCGTGCTGCTTCCAAAGAACTCAGCACTTACAAATTACCATAAAGGGGGTGAAGTTAATCTCTCACAGTGATCACAACCCCATTTTTTTGCCCTTCTATCTATGTCATGTAGTTACTTTCATGACCAAACTCAAATGGATTAAAATGAGTATCAGTCTGGGAAGGCAGGAGACTGGAATTTTCCTAGATCTGTTCATTTTCCTAGTTGAAGATTAGAAAGGATTAGGAACCTAGGTGTTCTGGAAAACTGTGTATATTCCAGGACACCTTTGTATCCCTTCAACATTGAGATGATATTCCACATACTTTTGCAAATGGAAATACTCCCAAACATGGAAAACAAACTATTTCCTATAAGGGGACTACGTATCTGTTAAGAAAAGCTTTGAATAGAGATCGGGGGAAAGATAATGTATGTGACTAAAGTCCATAGTTAGGAGTAAAAAGAGGAATTTTAATAACAGTACAGAGGTTGCTTGAGTGGGAGGGGGTAAGGATTGCTGAGAATAAGATCCAAAGGAAGACAAGAAAAAGCAAATAAAAGGTCAGAATACTTATTTATGTATGCTAATGCACAGCATACAGAAAAATCAATTGAAAGACCAATATTAAAAGAATACAGTTTTTTCAGATAGACAAAGAATCACCGCAGAACTGTGCCTATTGAAACCATGAGAGAGAGAAAGTGTTATGTAAAAAACAGGGTAGATTTCAATGCTGAGAGAGAATTTGTGGTCACTATCTAATGAGAACAAAGATTAAGAGATAAAGCAAAGACTACATGAAAAATGAAAGGGTCGTAAGTTAACCTTAGGCAGAGATATAAAAAGTGTTACAAGAAATAAATCTGTGTAAGTATAAATCCTCATTGACTCCACCCACAAGATGGAATTATAAAGACTGTGGATGGTAGATAGCTTACCAAAAATTACATTGAAAAAAGCACAAGGAACATGTAATCACACTGGGGGGGGCAAGTGGGGGGAAGCCCAAACAAACAACAGTAACGGCAACAACAAAAACTAAACAAAAACAGAAAAGTAAAAAAAGGGTATGGAATGAGGTGCAACTATCAAGCAACTACTTTGGGAAAGAAGAGTTCATTCTATTATTGACTTACTACAATACCTTTGTACTTTTAAACAGTTTTTTAATATGTTCTGTTAATTTTAAAAAGAAAGATCAAGGACTACTGTCCTCAATAGAGAGGAAAATAGCTTGTGGGTGAATTTGAGCATGAAGATGTTTCATAATTTTTTTGCCCTAGCGGTCTCCATTTAACAAGCCAGCTGTGACCAGGTGACTAACATAATTAAGATGGTATCTTCCCAAAATATTCTGAGGGAGATGATTAAATAGAATTTTTGCAGCTACCTGCAAAATAAGGCAGAGGTGACATGCAGATGGCATCCGACATGACAGTATAATTTTTTTTCCTAAATATAATTATTATTAATCTAATCTGATTTCCTTCTGGACAAGATGGCAGGCTGGATGGAGAGAAGTCACTGAAATCTTTCACATGATCTTCCCATAAATTATACAAGAAACATAGTCTTGGTGACATTCTTATAAGGAGGTTGCAGAACCAGTTGACTAAGTAGTATGGAAGGATATGTTAAGGGGAGTTATGCAAGTTCTCCTATTGCTCGTCTCCTCTTCAAGTTTTATTAATACCCGAATGCTGCAATGAAAAACATATCCCTTAAATTGTAAACGACATGAAGAGATGATCTAGGAGAACAGTATGAGTAAATGTAGAGTAAAACCTCTGCACAGGAACAATAAACTGTTACAAATGCAGTATGGAGGCCAATTAGCTAGATAAGTCCTGCTCAAAAATGAGTCTGAAGACATTAGCAGCATGACTTGAAGGAGTTTCATAGTACTCTTTAAAAGGCAAAAATCTTACCAGGATGTGAAAACCAGAGCACAGAGTAATCCTTTTTTACTTATCACTGACAGTGCTTCAGCTGAAGTAGATCACCGCCTCAGAGAAGGGATGGGCACTAATTGGAAATAACCCACAGGTCACAATAAGCCAAAAAATCACGAGTTTAAATGCAGTAAAGATTCAAATCAACTATTGCAAGGTATGTGGTAGCAAAGATCTCCCACCGTTATCATATACAGGATTGCCTAGAAAAACTGTGGTCAATGAAGGTCTTTAGTGTGAGAAATAAATAGAGGGCAGTTTTATTACAGCAGGAGTTTGATCATGTTGAGAAACTGTGTAGTTTGGGGAAACTGGAGGGTTATTTAATAATGAGCTGCTTACTGCCATCTGCAAGTCTACCTGCAGCCGTGGGAGGCTGGGCTTGTTAAGGTTGCTCGTTAGATGCATTGT
>JAWMRA010000078.1:80338562-80348768 GCA_035584735.1 Pseudotriccus pelzelni
TTGCATCCAGTGCACTGTTAATAAAATTCTTTGTTCCATTTTATTTGGCCGTTTTCAAATTTTATTCAGAGATTTTTCTCACATTTAGGAGATTAGAACAGCATTTGTCAGGAATGACACTGGCAGAGTTGATTGTGCTGCTGCAATTCTCTGTGATTTTGTGCCATTTTGTCCAGTGACCAGAGTTTATTTCTGTATTGGGTTTGACTCTGAAGGTTGGGTAGGCTGGCTTCAGGAGTGGTTTACAAGGAAGCTTTGTGTAAGAGGAAATAATTCTGACATCTGCAGTTTTCCAAAGGTGTAATGCTAGAACCACTTTTTGCAAAGGGATATGCATGAGTTTAAGTTGCTGCTTCAGACAGAACTATTCATGGAATGTGTCCTTCGTATTTAATTTCCTGAACTGAGCACACAACTGTGTTCCCAAATATTTACCTTACATAAACTAATTTCTAAGACATTTTTATCTATAGGCTGCAAGTAAAAAACAGAGAAAATGTTTCTCTCATTTTAGCCCAGAATGGATATCTTGAAATTGTTAGACCCAAGGGACTATTAACAAAGATAGTATTTAAATTAGATTAAAGCTGGCAGACATGCTGTGAGTTATGTCTGCTCATTTCCCACAAGATTAAGATTTTCTTTTGTTCCCAGTAATGTATATCAACATAAATTAATTCAGGTATTTTACTACATATGTGGAAAACTCTTTATTTATCTGCAAAGGAAAATACACAAGATCATGTTTACTGGGTTACTACTCTAGTTTTCGTGCCACACTGTAAAGTAATTTCCACCCAAAGGCTGATAAGTTAATTAGATCTGAGTTGTCTCACTTTTTTTAGCTTTTTTATGAGTGGAATTTACATCTGTGCTAGAATAGCATAAATGTAAAAGAAATAAAGAAATATTTAAATACCAGGGTACAAACATATTTCCTACTCAAATTCTGTAGGATTGTGCACTTTCCTAAAATTTTATATTGCTTTTCTCTTTTTTCTAGTACCAGATCACATCGTTAGTTACAGCAACTACATAGTATCGTCTGGGAGAAATGTATATATTCTTTCCCTAGTGTGTTCTCAGAAATCAACTATAGAAAAGTGTTATAAAAGAATGAGAGCGAATGGCTTTAGGCAAAGCACATTTCTCTTCTCATTAATCAGTTTTCCTCCAAACTGAAAAGAACTTTTTATTTTAGTTTCTGCTTAGATGGATACTTGATTTTTGTAGTATAACAACATCTAATAGTTAAACTGAATATTCTTGATAAAGAGGTAATTGCAATAGATTATTCAGGCAGGATCCAGAAATACGGAACAGGAATCCAGATTTTGAAAATTTGGAAAGTGCTGACGAATGTAAATAACTTCTGACAATAAAAAACAAAAAGGAAGAATATCTGAAGAAATAAGGAAATAGGTAAGAAGACTGCAACATTTAGACCAGGAGAATTAAAACCATAAAGCTCTGCAACATGAATCTCTTTAACACTTCTAGAGTGAAAAGTTCTAATTTTCCAAGCATGATATAAAAACAAAATGAATATTACAACAAGTTTTAAGCATGACAGAGGTGGATCACATATTATATGAAAACATATCAGCTGCAAAATTACAGGGGATAACTGGTCCACTCAGCTATAGCCAGTTCAGATTGTTTCAGAGGTAATTTTAGAGAGCAAGCGGCCAAGAGTACGTGTTTAGGAAACTCTGTACTTCCTGTCTTGCCTCTGTGCCTATATCCTATTTAGGTATTAGATGAAAGCATAAGCTTTCAAATTTATGTCCACTACTAAGTCTTGAATCTTGAAGTTCAGAAGCTTCCATGGTCATATTTGCTCGTGTGCAGAGGGCAGAGTGGCACAGGGTTGTTCCTGTCCAAGCTCCCTGAAAGCCAGAAACCCCCAGTAGCATTTTTTTAGGAGAAAAGTATATAACTGAGTAAGCTGGTTTGTGTGCACCTTTCAAATGAATTACAGTTTTTGGAAAAGATTTGGTTTATGTTTCAACTTGGGAGGTAATACATCAATGACAGCCATGAATGGAGCAAGAAAGGCTGTGGAAGGTGAACATAGGTTGTCCTGGCACAAATTGAAGTCCCGTGTTCTGTAGCAGGTGAACTGGCAGGACTAAGTCCTTCAGGTTCTGTAGTAAACAGATATGTCATATTATCAGTACTCTTTGGGGATCCAATATGACACTGATTTATTTTTTAGACTGGTGGAATTAGTACAGGTGTTTATTTTCAATGAAATGAGACAGAGATGCATCTGGCAGTGATACCAGTGATGTAACACTGGGAGCTTCTGCACGAAACTTCTCAGACAAACAGTGATTACAGCAAGGCCTCCCAAGGCAATACGAAATACAGTTTATAATTTTTATACCATGAGAAACGGGTATGCTCACAAACAAGACCATGCAGCACTTCCACTGGAGTTAGTCTGGTCCACACGGCTGACTCTGCCCACCCAAAACAAAAAAAAACTGATCGGAAACACAAAAATAGAGGAGCAAGAGGGTAATAAAAATGTCATTAGTGGAGCACTAAATTTAAAAATGTTCTAAACTGTGAGAGAAGAATCTAATGGAATAAATAGATAGCTCTTGCTTCCTAACAAATACATTATTTCCCAAAGAAAAATGTTCTGAAATATGATCCGGGAACCTGGCATATGAGAAATACTATTACGCTTGGTTGTCCCAAGGGATTTTCTTTTTGTGGATTTCTGTGCGGGATCCTAATTTCTATTATTTGTCACATTTTCAGAGTAAAATCTTAGATAATGTTTCCGGTTGCTAGTATCTAGATGAATAACAATATAAATACAGGCTGCTGAGAATTTTCTATAGGAATTCCTTAATTATGCTTGTGAAAAATATAAATTGAGGAAAACCAACAACCTATCATCAAAATTGAAATAATACTTCATTATTCGGGCAACTGTTAAATTATATTTTCTCAGTGTGACACATTGCCTGGTAAAAATAATCATTCGAGCTTTCCCTTTTCTTCAGTCAGGTCAGGCCTACACTACTCACGATGCAATGCAGGTTTCCTATTGAGTGCCAGCATAAGAGGCTCATGAATATCAATGGATCAGGTACCAGCCAACCTCCATCTGAATTCCGGTGAAGATATAGAGCTCACAATAAAAAATTAAGTTCAAGATTGAATAATCTTGTAACATAGTTCATCTCAACACATTCAAATAAAATGTTTTAATGGTCAAATACTGAAAGTTTCCATTCTGAAAAGAGATGCTTCAGGATTAAATATTTAACCATTACTACACTGAAAATTTTAGTAATTGAGAATTGTCTTGGGGTGTTGACAAGGGATATTTTGGGGGATGGGGAAAGATGCTACAGTTTCCTTCACAGACTACAGGTTTTGATCATTTTCAATTAGGTGTTATGGCAAAATTAATCAGAATACTTGAGCTAGACATATTTATGGCCTCTTTGGGAAACATAATCACTAAGATATTATGGAAGTACTCAGACTACTGATAGAGTGTATCCTAACAACTTGCAAAAGCAGATCATTAAGAACTGGCAAAACTTAGTGTAATAGTAACAAATTTTCCTATTCACCTGCCTTTTAATATAAGTATTTTGGAAAGCAATGCTTAGTTCGAAATTATTTAGAATATGAAAGAATGTAGAATATGTAGAACAAATTAATGAAACTAGCTATTGACCATATGGCTTGTACGTCATTAAAATCTCTTAAAAATTTTTACCATGAGATTGTCAGGGAGAACAAATATTCTAAGCCATTTAGTTTGCCTGTTCTGAATATTTCTACATCTCTGATGATAAGTAACAACATTCTAAATACAGTAGGAGCATCTGTGAATTACATTTCTTGATAAATTTATTAATATTGTTTACACTTAATGCAATTTCCATATAATAATGCATTTCAGAAAATAAGAAATCTGATTTTGCTGTGATGGCTGCTGGTCAGATATATATTCCAGGTGAGGAGTATTTGAGACTCATCAACAAGAATAGGTTTCCAGTTAAATAAAAGCAATGAAATAGTTGCTGCCTTAAAAGAAAAATCATGTATTCACTTACTGTAGGAGTTTAAAGTGATTAGCTGAAAATCCCCAGGAAAAATGAGCAAACCAAGAACTAGAGTGTTGAAAACTCTACATGGGTAGCAAAATACTGTTGTCTGAATGAAGGAAATATTATGAATGATGGGTGCTAGTAAGCTCATGGGAGCATATTGTAAGAGCCAGCAGATAGCTTATGACTAGAAAAATATGACTACAGAGGTAATTGGATGCAGAAAAAAGCAGCTGCAATCCCCCTATGCTTTGCTGAAAACCTAAAGAATGCTCAAATTTAATGAAGACTCAGACGGAGAGACCAGCACAGTCCTTAGCAACATCAGATTCGACCTTGATCTGTAAAGGTGGGCAGCCACAGGGCAGTGCAGCAATGCGGCACACTGCAAGAGCCCATGACATGCAGCTCTTGTTGATGGACTCTGCAATCTGTACTGGTTTTCATGGGGCACGTTCTGCCACGTGTGTGTGCTGGGTTGACCTTAACCACCTGCCAGATGCTCACCCAGACTTAATTTCTCTCGCTCCCTTCAGCAACAAGACAAGGGGAGAAAAAAAAAAAAAGAGTGAGCTCCTGGGTCAGGATAAATAGAGGAGGGGATCACTTATCAGTTACCATCACAGGCAAAACAAACTTGATTTGGGAAAAAAAAAATTTTATTGCCAACTAAAATAACTTGAATGGTGAAAAACGAAGACAAAATTAACACAACGGTTTCCCTCCTTCCACTCACTCTTTTTCCCAGGCTCAATTTCATTCCTTCATTCCCACTCCTTTCTCCCTCTACATGATGCAGAATGGATGGGGAATGAAGCAACAGTTCCTCTCTGATGCTCCTTCTTCCACACACTTTCCCAGTGCTCCAGCATGGGCCTTCTACAGGCTGCAGCTTCCTTCAGAGCCTATCGACCTTCTCTGGCATGGCATCCTCTAGATGCTACAGTGTGGATATTTGTTTTGATAGGGCACTCCATGGTTTGCAATGTGGATATCAACTCCGGGATTGTCCTCTCCACCAGCTGCAGAGAACCACCTGCTCCACTGCGATGTCTCCAAGAGCTGCAGGGAAATCTCTTTTACGGCAGGAGGAGCACCTCTCTCCTTCCTATTGTTCACAGGGCTGTTTCTCACATTTTTTCACTCAATCCTCACTCTTTCTCATCATTTTGGCCTTTCTAAATACATTTTCCCCAAGGTGCCCCATGCTCAGCTGTGTCCTGCAGTGGGTCCACTGGAGATGACAGGAAACATGGAGCAACCCTGGCCTCTCCTCAAAGAGGAGCACAGATGCAGCTATTTCCCCATTGCCAATATCTCAACTCCTACACCCAGTACAAGCGAGCATTAAGTGACAGCTCTGGAGGAGGGTGCGACAAAGGAAAGGGAAGGACTAAGAAAGCACTTTGGTGATTTGTAAATAGGAGAATATTTCAGCTAAGCTTCTAGACTCCGTTGGGATGCATTCAAGCAGTGAGACCAAGTGGCACAATTAAGAACCATAGCTGGAAATCTCAGAAGCACCAACTGCCTACATTAAAAGGTTGGTAAATAAAGGAAAATTATAACATCAGAAACAGAAAGAAAGGGGAAATACATATTTTTTAAGAGTTCTTAAATTCCTGTTATCTTCAAAGTCTTATTTACTTATTTTTTTGTATTTCCAGCAGAAATTATAAATATAATGTATTTCAGATGCTAATGTGGTGGATTCAGACAATTAAAACACAGCAGCTTTATTTTGAACTCTATTAATCCCAAAGCACAATAGCAATCAGGGATTCCCTTGTATATTTTTAATCCCCTGCACTCTTTTGGTGTAATAAACTGCTTTGCTGGCTTGTTTGTAATACGTCTTGTGTTAAATTCTGCAGCCTGAGCAATTACTGAACTCATTTAAATTCTAAGATAAGCTACTTTTCTCACTTTTTAAGCATGAGGTCTAAAGGTGACACTGTAAATTCTGGGGATTCTGAGGGTTTGAGAGCTTGGTGAGTTTTCTGAGTTTACCAAAACTTTCTTCCATAATTTAAACTCCTTTCTTCCATTTAAACAACAACAACAAAAAAAGCATTCAGTTTAAGCATAACTGGTTTCCCCCCTAAGTGCTTAATCCAAAGCTCATTGAAGTTAATGGAAAGACTTCTGGGGGCTGCATCAGAGTTGAAATGGAAGTCAGTGCCCTCTATTACTGACGAAAGCTCTGCACGCACAGAACTACCCAACGACAGCTATTTAATGTATTTCTCTTTCAGTATAATTTCACTCTCTATCTTCCACTGCCTGCATTTCCCCACAGTCTCTGAATTTGCTTTACCCTCTTTCCCTTCTTTTTTCTTTCTCATCCTGCTTTTGTCAGATTTTGTTCCACTGACTCAGTTTTCTGTTACCATATCTCTATGTGGGGAGCAAGCAACACACTGTACAAAAATAATTTTCACTTCCCAGGGCTTCAGCTGGTTCAGGAACAGGCAATAGGATCTTGCTTGATACCTCTGTCTTAAGGACTTATCAATTGTGAATAATAATGAAATTATTTAGAAAGGTTTTAATCATAAGCCAAGATTTTTAAACTTGAATGTCTAACCATAAGTTTCTAAACCCATATTTAATTACTTAAATGATTAATGATTCTCAAAAGTCCTCAGCATCCAGCAATTTTAAATGTGGTCTTACTCTTAAGAACCTAGGTAGGCTTAAGAACCTAATGTTAATCACCTGGGTTACATTTAAGAACCCAATGTTAATTACCTCCATTTAGCATAGAGGGTGATTCTACCAAATCTCTTCTTAAAAGAATAACTCCATTTATCTTTTTGAAGTCCTTATAGAACTGATTTGTATGCACAAAGTGAACCTGGAAATTTTTATATTCCAAGGTCTGACTCTGCAATTTTGTTTTGTTTTATTTTGTTTTAATTAAGTCCTCTAAGCACATCATATTTAAAGCATTGCAAAATGAATAGAGCAAGGATTTTTTTCTGTGATTTTCACGAAGAAAAAGAAAAGGAAAACCAAAGTGATTTATCAAACCATGCTGTATTCACAACCATGCAGTGGCAGTTCCCAGATACAATGTATTTCCAGCAGGAAAAAAATATATATACTAGTCATGCTCCTGGTGAAAATATTTGAGTGTCATTATTAACTTTCTTCTTCATATCTTCCTTTAACATTTCAGCAAAGTAATCTAAATGGTTATATTTTATAGTAAAAACTGTAATGTATATACCAGAGAGGATGATTTGATATTTTCATATGCTATACTTGTCTAAACAAGATGCATATCAGTGGATTTTTCAGCATGTGAATACAGATTTTTCTGGGGGTTGTGGATCCCACTAAGAAAATCACAACAGAAGCTCAGAGGTAAAACTGCAGAAGAGAGAATTTTGAACAATTTGATTTTCTTTGTAACCTTTGGCCTTTGCAGCCTAGAGAGAGGGTAACTATAGGTTGCAGTCACTCTCCTGGCAGACAGGATTTATTGAACCTTTATGGGAAAAACAGGATCAGCACATTCCTGGTCTAAATGTCACAGCCTTTCAACCCTGGTGATAGAAGCATCTCATAATGATAAGAGTGTTGCAAAGGTACTACAATTTTTATTAGGGAGAAGAAGTGTTTTCAAGAAGGGATGCTTGCATGTACAATAACATGGGGAGGGGAAGTAGTCATGTCAGGGCCGTCTGTGTGCTCCCAGGGGCTCTGGCACCTGCCTCAAACACTTGTTTTGGCATTGGTACGGATGTGGGTGACAAGCCAGCCCTGCTGGGGGCAGTGGCAGAGCCTGAGGCAGATGTCCAGGATGGAGCTGAGATGAAATGGGCTGCAAGACACCCCTCAAATGGGGCTGCTCTAAGCTTACAACATGTAGTGGCCATGCCATGCCAGATCATGCCAGGCCAGCTCCCTCCACAGCCTCAACCTATTAACTTGGCATTCCAGTCAGGTCTCTTCCCAGTCCCCTTTCTTTGCCTGTGTCTGGCATTGGCTCAAACAGGTCAACCCCGGTCCCCAGTTTTGGTGGGCTGACCCTGGTAAGCAGACAAGGACCAAAGTTGATGTGAAATCTCCCATAATTTATCTACAGGAGTCAAATATGGAGGTGAGGACAGGGAATGCTAGCAGAAAGCCCCTGCACATGGCAAGAGATCTGTAAAGCTGTTGTCTTCAAACTAGTCTGACTCTTCTTTTAAAAGGAGAGATCTGGCTGTATGTGCACATACTCCCTCACTTTTAGTGACAGAAATGTATTTGTTAAGTGAAAGCTGAAGCACTAGTGACACACTCTTCCTGCCCAACAGGAGCTGCTCTCCCAAAGTCTGTTTAGGTGGAGTTTAGCAAGGGCAGTACAACGCTTTAGATGTGTACTACTGGAAATATGCAAACTACTAGTTAGTGTATTTTACTTTAGCTGTGATGAGGCATGAGAAAGAGTCTTCCACTAAAAGAGCAGTGATTAGAAAGTACACTCATTATGTCCAGGCAATCATATTCCATGTTTTATGTGTTTTTTTAAAGCAAATCCTCATCTAACTGAAACCATCAATCCTTTCAATACAACCCGCTGAAGAGAGCTAAAATTCTTTGGAAACAGAACTCCATCACCATCATCCAACACAATTGCTTAAGAAAATTGTTGAATTCTGCATCAGCTGAACTGCTGAAACAGGGTTCTCTAAGCAGTGAGTGATATTTTATTGCAGTCTACAAATCCAATCTCCCTTTCACTTGGCCTCACGGGGAATTCCAGGTTTGTCCTTTGAGAAGGTCAAGGAGAAAGGACCATAGCAGGTGACTTACTGATCTTCCACTGGATCTACGTAATGACATTTCTTCAGCAATCAGAGTTTGGGTTCCTAGTTCAAATCTGAGCACAGCCAGTAACAGCTGGTATCAGACACAAAGTCTAAAATATTGACAGGAGACTGAAAAATATCTTGAAGAAAGTGGTTCAAGATGGTTTGAAGCACTTTTAACAGCCTCCATACAAAAAGCTGAGATCCCTCTGTGCTTCTACTATTTTCTTGAGATATTTTCTGTTCCTGCATTTATGTACTGAACTTGATTTAAGTCTCATATTCTTTCTACTCTATAAACTGCATTTTTATGCTGTAAATTCCTTGAAAGCACAATTCAAATTCTGCAACAAATTCTGCAAAAGTTATGCAAATCTGCACAAATTCTGCAAAAGTTATGAGCAAGCACAGAAGCAATCTGTTGATGGATACTACTGTTTTAGGAATCTCAACATTAGTAATAAAAGAGTTAAAGAAAACAAAAAGTTGCTTTGACTCTAATGAAAAAGACCATACCATTCCACTTTTAAATGGTTATAGTATTGACTTGTTGTGGGTTTGCAAAGGTCCTCCCTCCCTGGGGAGCTCTAGGTGGTTGATCCAGGTGAATTTCCAGACCAAAGCCAATCAAAAGTTTCAGTAACGCCTTTTGCTAATTACATCTTTAGAAAATGGAAGAGAAGGCTTGTGATGCAGATGAAATTGACAGCCATATAGAGGGGAGGTGTAAGGCCCCCAGGTGGGGCCAGACCTCTCTCCTCTCCCGGCCCTGGGCCAGGGGCAGGAGCAGCACTGAAGCCTCTCTGACCAGACGTGTAATGGAGTGAAGAAAAAAACCCTGAAAGACTTAAATGAGGCTGCTGCAAAAGAAATTCCAGAGAGATAGCAGAGCCTCCAAGGTCAGAGCTGGCAGCTGGGAGAGAGATGGGAAGTCGCGAAGGGGGGAGACGGCTCCTTCTCCCCCTCCCTCTCTCTCTCTCCCTTCAGCAGGGAAAAGACTGAGATATAAAACGATATAAAAACTGAGATATAAAAAGACTGAGATATAAAAACCCCTGCCACCTGTGGAAGATTGTTGGGGAGCAAAGATGACCCTCTGCAGCTCACGATGGAGCCCATGCTGAAGTAGAGGAATGCATGAAGAAGATGTAACTGAGATTCCATGGAGGCCTGAGACAGAACAGAATTTTGCTGAATTGTGGCCCACAGAGAGAGACCTACACTGGAGCGAGATGGCCCAGGTGGGATTTGTGTGATCCTAGAGAAGGATCGATGCTGGTGCAGCTGAATTTGTGACCCTAAGGGACAGCAGAGAATGGAAG
>JAWMRA010000078.1:80348868-80371410 GCA_035584735.1 Pseudotriccus pelzelni
ACAACCTCCTCTCAGGTAGTTGTAGAGAGTGATGAGGTCACCCCTGAGCCTTCTCTTCTCCAGGCTAAACAACCCCATATATATGCGAGGGGAGAAGACCTCTCATTCTTCACAGCACTTTGGTTTAGCAGATTAGCTGGAAGTTGGATAAAATGAAAATGAGGAAAACTTAGAATGAAAATATTTGAACACTTTTCTCACTAGTCTAGTATTGTAACAGATTTTGAGATATGTGACAGAGTTCTTTAAATCTAAGTTGCCTGTCTTCCTATGAGACATACCTTTCAAGTGCAATGCCATTAGGCAGGATACAGGAGATGGTCGCAGAAATTTTATGCCATGTCTTCACGAGCTTTAAACCAAGTGATGGTAGTGTTTCTCTCCAGCACTAACACCTCGAAGTGGAATTGCTGCTCTGATGAAATCAACCACAGTTTTCACCATGCTTTCTGTTGGGGTAAGACTATATTTGACAAACACATAAATATTTGCTGTTTTAACTCTTGGCTCAAATAGCTTACTATTACCTAACTATATTTGGTGATTGCTTATCTACTGAATTGCGGGGTGATGCCAGTGATGCCTCTTAAACACTACAGAAGCTGGTTTCCTGTATGTGCTGCCCATTACAACTTATTCCTTTTACAATGTTCACCCTCTTCCTCTCACTTGCCTAGGACATATGTCAAGACATTGGTAAAGATAGAGTGTATAAATAGTTTGTAATGGAACAAATTTTATCTCAAAACTTCTGAAATTGTGGCACTGTTAAAAATGAAGCATGCTCATTAGCTTTACTGATTTTCTGTTAGCTTCACTTAACATCCCGCCAAATCTCTGAGATTAAAACTTCCCACAAGATGGTTTGCTCTTGACTTTTTTCTCACAGTACATTTCATTTTCTGTCCTATGAAGTTTCAAAGGAGCTTTTATAGAACAAAATAGCCCTTCAAAGCAAAAAACTTGAAATAATAAACCAAAATATGTATTTTTGTAGGTAGTAACTAGGAAAAAAGTGAAGAAATGTAATTAAAAAATATAGGGTGCTTGTGAATGTAACCCTTGCTACCAGTAAGTCTATTATTACTGGCAATTAGATTAACAAAGCTATTGACTGATTACATAAAAGGTCTGATTTTTTTTTCTGCCCCTTATAACCAGATACATGATGGCTGAGGGAGGCATGCACAAAGCCCAATACATCATTAATCTTTGGTCTAATGGGGTTATTAAGTACTGTGTCAGCAGATCAAACTCACACATCCATCTGCCTATCAGAAGAGATTACATGCTCTACAGCACTCAAGAGACAGAAAACTGATATCAACTGATAGGCCATTAGGACATCTTTAAAGTCTGGCATAATTTTCTCACAGCCACTTAAGTTATGTTAGCCTGTAGATTTATTTCTTCAGGGATTTGAGAGGAGTAGAGTTAAAAAATGAACAATTCCTTAGAAACATAAAGTCTATTCTCTCTAGGAAAAAAGAAAACAGTTTTTTTATTTTGAGGAAAAAAATCTTAGAGGAAGTTTTTTCAGGCTTATAATAATCCACTAGAGATATACAATATAACCAGTATGAATTCAGTGTCTTAAAATACAGAAGCAATAATTACAGGGTAAGCAAACAAAAGGAAGAAGCTTGTATATTTCATGACTTCTATGTTCTTCTGTGTGTAAATCACGGAGGTTATTATTATGCTTAACAGGGAATCTTAACGTGTTAATTTGATATTTTACAATCATTCCTGTTCAACATGCCATGTAAAAAAATAAGTGTCATCTTCTTTGGGACTCAAAATACTGTTGAAATGTTGTACCAGAAAGGTGCATGATCAATGGAGCTTTTGCATGTACTTTAAGAGAGATGGGGTATGGATTCAAGGTGCAAGACAACACATGAGTGCTTGAGCTAGTCTGTTATAGCAGTGTTAACAGTGGTCCCTGGGCAGAGTGCCATAACTTGTAATCATTTTGCTTCCAGTTAAGCAGGCTGGCTTAAGCTGGGCCTTTGAGTGGTAACTCT
Source organism: Pseudotriccus pelzelni (assembly GCA_035584735.1). NCBI lineage: Eukaryota > Metazoa > Chordata > Aves > Passeriformes > Tyrannidae > Pseudotriccus > Pseudotriccus pelzelni. Next base: position 80,350,896 of record JAWMRA010000078.1, read on the forward strand.
CATTTCCATATAGGGCACTGCAATGCGCCACAGGCTTTAAACAGAAACCGCTAGACACTGGAAGGGTAAAAGGAATTAGGATGCTAGGTTAGACAAGGCAGCCACAGTGTCAAGTCTATTGAACATAAGGTGAAAGAGCTGACAAGAAAAGTGGGTGGAAAGCAAAGTTTATAAGCTATTCTCCTTATTTTGTCATAAAATCTGAGTATGAGGTTTTCTTTAATTGAGTCATTTTTGTTCTTCTTGAAAATGAAATTGATTTCTAACTGACATTTACTTCATTCAGCAACCAAAAAAATAAATTTCATCTTCTCTATAGATCCCCGTACTATATCAGAGATTTGAGGCACGTAAACTCTCCATACTCTTGCAGGTGGAATTCTGTTTTGGATGACAGATTTGTACCTTCTTAACTTTCTCAGTGGTGTCGTGCTGACATCACTGTGTATGTAGAGTTTATTTGTTATTGGTCCATCTTAATAACATATAATAATTTCAAGCATTTTTGGTCTTCTGGATCAGATATCTAGTACAAAATTGATGAAGGTGAGTGACTTCAAGCTTACGTAGATGCAGTCTGAGTTCTACCAGTTAGTCTAGTAGAGATTTAATTAATACTAAATAATGCATTAATACTAAAGATTATCACCCTATTTACTCTTCCTTTATTTTTTATTTTTTTATTTATTTTTTTTAATTTACAAAGTCAATTCCTATACAAACTGATTTAGCCATAGTTATACACATTTTTAACTCTGTGAGGATTACTGAACACAAGTGAAGGACACAGGCTCGGGCTGAGCTACTGTCATTCTCTCCATGTGTAGTTTTGCAGATGCTTGTTTTGCTAAATTTAAATTTCAGAACAGCTTCTCTGGTTATTCAATGTAGTGAAAACTGTGCATTAGAGACCTTGAGGAGGGAAAATATGAAATTTACGCATTCCCATCACAGTTTATATCCCTTGGTGCACCATCTACTAAATATATCCTGCCAAATTGATTTCCATTTACATGTTTCTTTGTTGTACATATCACATTAAAGATATGTGAGGATGGCACAGAATTGTAGAATCATGGAATATGTTGAGTTGGAAGGGATCCACAATGATCATCAAAGTTCAGTTCCTGACCCTGCACAGCACAACCTCAAGAATCACACCATGTGCCCAAGACTGTCACCCAAACACTTCTTGAACTCTGTCAGGCTTGGTGCTGTGACCACTTCCCTGGAGGGCCTGTTCCAGCACCTAACCACCTCTTGGTGAAAAACCTTTTCCTGATATCCAACCTAAACCTCCCCCACCACAACTATAGGCTATTGCCTTGAGTACTGACACTGTTCACTACACACAAGGGACCAGTGTCTGCTCCTCCTCTTCCCCTCACAGGGAAGTTGTAGATTGCAATGAGCTCTCCCCTCAGTGACCAAGTGACCTCAGCCACTCCTCCCTCATATGGCTTCCCTTTAAGGCCCTTCACCATCTTCATTGCCCTCCTTTGGGCACTCTCTAATAGCTTAACATCTTTCTTGTACTGTGGTGCCCAAAACTGCCACAATATTCAAGGTGAGGCCACACCAGTGCAGAGCAGAGCGAGACAATCCCCTCCCTCGACCGGCTGGTGATGCTTTGCCTGATGATCCCCAGGACACAGTTGGCCCTCCTGGCTGCCAGGGCACTGCTGACTCACATTCAGCTTGCCATCCACCATGACCTACAGGTCCATTTCCACAGAACTTCTTTCTAGAATCTCATTCCCCAGTCTGCCCATACACCTACGGTTGCCCTGTTCCAGGTGCAGAATCTGGCACTTCCCCATGTTAAACTCCATATGGGGGGTGATTGGCGAGTCCTCTAATTTGTCAAGGTCTCTCTGAAGGACGTCTCTGCCTTTGAGACACTCTAGTACTTGTTAAAGGAAAATTTATATCTCATAGTCAGTCCAGCATAAAAGTTGTTTTCACAAGAAATGAATACTAAAAATAATAAATTATATATTTTTACATTTCAGAAGGCTATTGTAGCTATAGCTGTTGCCTAAAATTTGTTGAGAAATTGTCTTCTTCACTTTGAGATGTCAAAAATACAATCTTTACAAACTTTGTCACTTATCACCCGCTGATTCAAAAGTGGGGTATTGACTAAAGCTAAGTAATTTTCTTGTTATTTTATGGAAATCTTTAGCAAATGAAAATTAAGTAAAGTCCTCAGTGTCACAAGATGACACTTCCAACAGCAATATTCATACTGAATTCCACAGTCACACAGAGTCACAAAATCACAAAATGTTCTGAGCTGGGAGGGACCCCACAAGGATCATCAAGTGCAACTCTTAAGTGAATGGCCCGTATGGGGACCAAACCCATGACCTTCTCTTTCAGATTTGTTTTGTGGAACTTATCAACAAACTTAGTGCATTAGGGCAGCCATTCCACGATTTTATCTTTTTTTTTTTCTTTTTTTTTTCAGAAAATGCATTATTTGTAAGCTTCATTTTCCAGGCTTCATTAAATATTTTGAGTTGTTATGTGGGGAGTAGTCTCTCCCCTGTTATTTATTTAAATGAGCTTTACTCTACTGTAAAGTCAGGAAATGATCACTTTATGTTTCCCAAGCATTCAGAAAGCCTTTACCTCCACACAACAAAAAAATACTCTTCTTGTTGGTGTCTCAAAGCCCTTTGCAAACATTAAAGTCCGAACAGCTCTGTGTGAGAGAGATAAGTACTGGACCATAATCAACTCCATTACCTATAAAGCTTTACTGTTCAGCTCTAAGTAGAATTTCTACAAGCCAGCAGCTGCAAATTAAGGGTGATCTTATTTTTTATTCTATGCATTTCGCTATACAGCATGTATTGACTTATTGACATTTGAATTGCTTTTATCCATGATTGTGATATTACTTTAAATTATCACTCGTCTTACATTGTAGCTGCTCTCCAGGCCAGTGGAGAGTACATTTTCTGGTGACTGAGGCCCTAAACTTCCTACAGGCATCCCCAGCCTTTCCCATATTCATCAGTCTCTCAGTATAAGTGACTACAAGCCCTTTCATGCCTTTTTTCTTGGCCCAAAGGAGAACTCAAGCCAGATATGATTTTCCTTCCTGCACCAATATCATTGCAGCTATCAGCTTTCTCTTTCTGTTTTCTTTTCTCCTCAAAAATTGTTAGTGAAATATATTGTGCATTGAAAACTGCAAGTTGCAAATGCATTGAAAATTGTAAGTACGGATCGAGAAAGATTATATATGAGCATTTCAAATTTGAGGAAATATAAAAAAAGTACAAAACCTCAAACACTTTTTGTTCCATTTTGATATTTTGAAAGTGAACTTTTTAAACTAGTTTTAATTTTGAAAATGCAACTACATTTAAAAAAGTGAAGTAAGCATCGGAAATTAAATTGAACATCAGTCTAAAAATATGTACTATTTTAAATTCTTCTGAGTATCATAAACATGATCCTTTCATGTCAAAGTGAAGTGAGGCAAGCAGAAAAAAGTCACCTCTGTACATCTATAATAGAGTACAGCATGTCATAGTGTCACAGAAAAATAAGCTGTGTCTATTCAGGTAACCTCTGATTGTTTTCTGCTTTCGCACTGGACTTACTACCATGAGATTTCTGATCTTTATTGGTAAAATTCATTTGTCTGAACTTTACATCCATTCAGTAATAGGATCAGCAAATCACAAATATTTCCTATTATGAGTTATTTTTCTCTTTTCTGATCATCAAGGTGTATAAGCACAGAAGAGTTCTTTATTGTATTCATCTAATCTTTTCCTCTACTTTCTGAATTGACATTTTAAAAAGAGACAATAACTTTCTACTTTCTCACTCATTATGGGAGCACTGGGCTCACCAAATTCACATTTACTTGTGATACAATCTTCAGAAGCACAGAAAAGTTCCCAGCCTCCTGCTGTGGGCTCCAGTAAGGTGATGAAAGATTGCTTTGCTTTCATTTTTATCCTTCCTGACCCTGGCATCTAGCTTTTATATACACGTATCTCTTGTTTTGACTCTTGTATGGTGTTTCCATGTTTTACCTGTCTCTTTCATTAATCTGGAGAATAACAAATCCTTGTTGCTTTCTGATATGTGTACAGAGGTTTTTCTGTTTTACTTTATCCTTTCCTGTCTCTCCATTGCCAAGTCACTTCCTCCATGACTGAAGTAGGTTCTCTCTGCAGAGAGAGAAAAATCTGATAGAGAAATAAGCTGTGATTCTACTCATTCCAATGAAGATGAGCTGATCTGGAAGAACTGCCAACTGTTTTCCTCTTTTGTTACATTCTGCCTCCCATGCTTCCAGCTTAATAACATTTCTCTTAAACTCTGGAATCTAAGAGAATCTGGAGGCACGTAATGGAGGTGTCTTATAGTTGTGGCCCATTGGTTTGTGTGGACAGATTTTGGTAGCAGGGAGGCTGTAGGAGTGGCTTCCTTGAGAAGCTGCCACAAGCTTCCTCCATGTCCTGCAGAGCCAATGCCAGCCAGCTCCAGGATGGACCTGCCTCTGGCCAAGTCCGAGCCAAGCAGGAATGATAGTAACACCTCCATGATAACATATTTAAGAAGAAAAAAAAGTTATTGCACAGATGAAATTGCATCCAGAGAAGAGCAGAGTGAGAATATGTGAGAGGAACAACTCTGCAGATGCCAATGTCAGTGGAGAAGGAGGGACAGGAGGTGCTCCAAGAGCCGGAGCTGAGGTTCCCCTGTGGCCTGTGGTGTGGATCATGGTGAAGCAGCTGTGCCTCTGCAGCCCATGGGGGTCTACAGGTGTGCAGAGACCCACCTACAGCCTGTGAAGGAGACCCACACCAGAGCAGGTGAGTGCCTGAAGGAGCCTGTGACCCCATGGGAGGTCTGTGGTGGAGCAGGGCCCTGGAAGGGACTTGCTGCCCTGTGGAGAGAGGAGCCCACCCTGGAGCAGGATTTCCTGGTAGGACCTGTGGCCCTGTGGGAGACTGACACTGGAGCAGCCTGTGCCTGAGGGACTGCGTGCTGTGGAAAAGTGACACACGTTGCAGCAGTTCATGGAGAACTGCTGGCCATGGGATGAACTCACATTGGAGAAGTTCATAGAGAACTGTCTCCCATAGGAGGGACCCCGCACTGGAGCAGGGGAAGGACTCCTCTTCCTGAGCAGCAGAAGAAACAACCTGTGATCAACTGACCATAACCCCCATTCCCTATCAACCTGTGCCACTGGGAGAGTGGAGATAGAATATGGGAAGGAGGGAGGTGTGTGGTGAAGGTGTTTTTAAGATTTATTTTAGTTCTCATTACCCTTCTCTGATTTTGTTAGTAATAAATGTAATGAATATCCCCACTTGGCTTCTGTTTTGCCCATGACTGTGATCGGTGAGTGATCTCCCCCCAGTCCTTACCTCAACTCGTGAAGCCTTTGTTATGTTTTCTCTCCTCTGTCCAGTTGCAGAGCGGAGTGAGAGAGCAGGTTCAGTTGGTACCTTGCATCCAACCCACTATATCCCTCAGAACTTCACAGAACCTCTTGCATGATAAGCCCTCTGGTAGCCTAAATGTGTGGCACCATATCTTCAGCCAAAAGGTGCCCCAAGTCTCCTTATTAAAGGCCAAATGAAATAAAAGCATGTGATATAAAATTGTGGAAGATTGTCTGGGCCCTATGCCATATCTGAGGATGGTGACATGCTCAGCTCTCTTCTGTCCTCCATATGAACACCCAGACTTACAAAGGAACCTTCAGTGAGCATGTGATGAACAGTTGTATTGATGCAGGTCATGTTACTGGTGAGGAGTGGGGATTATACCCAATTCTGTAGCTGCGTTTCTTAGAAAATTGTTAACTGTCATTAAAAGCAGAGTCAACGCCTGTTCAGGAGTGGACAGATTTCCATCACCCTTAGTGGGCTTTGTTTGGTTCTGCTTTATATACCTTAAGTTGTAAATGTTTTGTTAGACTGGAGATTTTAAACTGTGTGATTTGTTTAAAACTAGGTATTTTTTTCTTCAATGTTTTTCTTTGTTGAAACTGCCTGTAATCTCACCCCCAAGAAGGATTGAGTGCTTTCATTTTGAGTCCACACATTATTAAGCACAGATTCATTTTAGTTTCATAAAACATTAAATAGTCTTCCAGATAAAACTGGTTTTGTTTCCCGCATGTACCAAGCTACTTGGATCTCATAACAATGAAAGTCAAAATAAAATATGTGAAGTGCAATGAAATCACTCCATTTATTTGTAGTGCTAATGTCATTATTTGGTTCAAAGGATTTTATTAAACTAGTGAAAATTCAGGAACAAATGATGAATGATCTAGGAAGACCTGTTAAGTCGCAGATGTGACTAAAAGATTGAAAAACAGGATGACAATTAAAAACAATACCATAGCTCACTGAGGCAAGCTGAGATAATGATGGGGCCAAAATCTAGATTCAATCAATGTCACTTTTAGTAAACCTGGTTATGAAGGGAGTTTGGGCAGTGCTAGAAATATAAGTACCATCCTGGAATAACTTCCATGGTCCCAAGCCAGCAACAAACTTGTTGGAAATAGAACCTGATCAACACTTTATTCATTTTGAGAATCTAACATTTTTCATTTTATTAACATTTTGTCCCTTTAAAACCAATGAGGTTGTTGTCATTTGTTTTAACTGAACCAAGCCTAAACTCTGCTTTTTGTAGCCCATCAGCTAAGCAGACTGCCCCCAAATTGCCAAAGAGTGTAAGTTTGTGAATAGACCCAAACTTCACTAATATTGTTCTTCTGCCAAATATTAAGGGAAGTAATTCCTTCTTGGCACAAACCTTGCCCATGCATGCACTTCCTGAGCCCCAGAAAGCACACAGCTTACTTTCCAACATGCTCTGATGAACTCAAGTAAGCCACACTACTATTGTGTCCTAAACATTCACAGCTTAATTCAAAAAATGAATTTTCTCATAAGCTGAGATAAAAGTGTGTCTGCTGCCAGATGCTAATTGTATTCAGTGGTGTAGAAAGAAGAGGCCAGACTGCAGCAGCATGGACAAGGAGTGGCATATAAAAAACTTCCTCAGCTGGTATACTTACTCAGGCATGTCCCGCAACAAGGTGCTTTCATTCTTCTTCCCAAAGAAGGTTTGTACTATTTTAACAAGGAACATTCTGTGACCAGAAAAAAGAGGATCAAAGAAGGAAATTCAAAGGGAATACAGTAGACAAAGGGGTAGCTATTTTATTCAAGTTATCTAAACCCAAAAAATTTTCCAATTGTGCACTAAAGACCTTATACAAAACTCACAGAAATTCATTATAATCTTTCCACTAACTTCTACAGCTTTGAATGAAGCCTTTCTCACTCTTTTTAAACTTGTTTTCATACTTTTTTGCCCACCTTTAATTCAACTGGGATATCACATCCATTAGAAGTAGCATCAATTCAAAAGTGTAATTGCTCTATTGTGGAAAATGGTGAGAAGAGATTAATTAACGTCTTCATATCTCATCTTCTGTATAATGACTTTGTCATAACTGAAATTGTCCTTCTCTCATCATATTGCCATTTTCTCCAGGTTTTAACTGAGAGTTACACTTGAAAAGGTCAATTATGGTAAGTTCAAAAAAATACATGAAATTGAACAACTGACATTTAACCTAAGTGATGATGCTCTGCTTTTTAACCGTGAGTTTGATTAATTTAAAACCAATTTGGATCCATTCTTTGCTTCATTGTCTGCGCAGTGAAACTCCAAAAATTTGACCCAAGAGAGTATAATTCAAGATGGAATAGAGGCTGAGTAGATGTATATGTCTCACTCTCATAAATTCTCTTAAGTACTGAGCAAATGTAATTTAATTAGGGGAGTCTTTTTTTTCTTTCTTTTTCTCCCTTTTTTTTTTTAAATGGTTTTTTTGTTACTGCGTGCTACTTCTAGGTAGAAAGAAAAAACAAAGCTTGTTTGCTGAAGAACATCTCCTTTCGATTTACTGACTCTATTTTGGCAAGTGTTTGCTTCCATTACAATCTACTGCTGCTAATGCTAGTAATGAGTAAACTTTTCTTAGTAAAACTGTAGCATGTTCTAGTTGAGCCTGAGTTGGCATGACAGCACTATAACTCTGCTTTGTCCAGTGATAGTCTATTTAAGATTTTATCCTGATAACATTGACCGGAAGTGTTATCATTCCTAAAGTCAACTGAGTGATTCACACAATAAGGGAGTGCTTGAATTAAGCACGCACCTCAGGCTTATGTTTATATCTCTTCCTTACATATCTTTTTATGGAGCATAGTGATCCATACTTTGTTCATTGTGGGTATCTGGAAAATAGAAGAGAAATGAGAGAGATGGTTTTTAGTCTTTTGGAGTCTGTTTTAGGTGTTTGCTGCTTTTATGCAATGTCCCGGCAGGCAACATAGCCATTTAGACATCCACAGTCACTCTTCTTCTCAACTATCTGGGCCTACTTAGCTGCCTGGCTGCACTGGTTTCTTGTCCAACACCTGCAAACAAAAGTCCTTCAGCTTCTCCTCAGTGCCTTCTTGCATTTTTCTGCAATTTCCAATGCAGTGTTTGTCTTTCAGATAATACATATCCCACAGAAAAAGTTCCTAAGGCATGGATATTTCCTCATTAAGTCAATTTTGGTTTGGGTCTCTCCTTTCTCTGCTACTGAACACACAACCGTCATCACCACCCATCAGGGAACCTTGTGAGCAGGTTCATCAGGTTGCTTCAGCCTGTCCGTCTCCCTGTTTATGACATGATAAAGGACAGTACACACACATACCTATTAGCAGCAAGGTTTGCTAGCTTTGAGCAGTAGCCTGAACACTAAACCTGAGGCACGTGCATCATCCTTAAAATGCATTTGTCACCTGGCGGTTACAAATAAGGACAGGACATTCAGCCATGTTCATATGAAAAAAACCCTCTTTTTACACAAATGCAACATGATTATTTTATCACAGTTTGAAACTATATTCAGCTTTTATTCACAGAAGTATGCAGGTCCTTCTTGTCCCACCTGCTCCCTTGGTCATCCCCCTCTAAAGGAAAATGACTAGGGAATACAAGGATAATGGGACAGCTTTGCTCAGTTCGTTTCTAGGATTATCTGAATTCCTTCTATTCATTTGTTTATTTATTCATACCGATGTCTTCTAAATATGTCCTAGCAGTGAGCTGCCTACCTTATTTTAAAGTTTCTTGCAACTATAGAACTTTATATGTCACTCAGAGCTGCAGCTGTCTTTTACTGAATGACCCACAGTCTCACCTGTAGTAGATTTACTGTGTGTGTGCGAGTTCAAGCTCTCCATCATAAGAAAATTATGTCGCAAGTCTGACTCAGATGTAGTTGCTCCAGCTTCTGTGTGTTATATCCTGATGTTCTTTAAAAAATTGCAGCTTACTCTCTTTTCTCAGCTCATTTTTTGTTCTCTGTGTCTAATTTTCCTCTCTATTTGTCTGTGTACTAATGCACTCCAGGATCCTATTCGCTACTTGTGTCTTTCTCGGAGGACTGCTAGGACTGCTTAAGTCTACAGTGTCACAGAGCAGCCAGTAGTATTTAGTGACCTCCTGCTCTATTAGGTGGAAATTGATTTTCCTCTCCCAGTCAAGTAAAAAATCCATAATGTGCTCCATCAACTTTGTTTGTGCAGCTGCACTAGCAGCTGAAGCTATAGGTGAAGACACAGCTCTTCAGACATCATAAATGACAGTATCTTTTCTGAACATCAGAGCAAGCTGACTGCAGTAAAGTAGTTCTCCAGTATTTTGCAAAAAGCCTGAAAAGACCTAGCGGCTGAGATTTCTTTGGCAATATTTGTTGTTGAATTCTCCCAATTACATTACACCACCGTGAAGTCACCTACAACAGGTCACATTATGTGGCCACAAATACTAAAATCTCCAAGCACTATCTCCTCCTAGGCTATCTCCTCCAAGATTGATTGAAGAAATACTACCTGAACAGCAGTGTACAGATGTGCTTCTGTGGGTAGAAAGCAGAAGATGAGATTTTCCTCTCAGCAGCAATTCACCTACTCTTCCACATAATTAAATCATAAAAATCAGTATTTATGACAAGTCTTTGGAAATAAGTATTTAATACAATAAGATCAAGTAGTGCCATATCTTTGGGAACTTTGGAAACTTTACTGCTAATAGGACTGCAGTGCTTTTTGAGCTCTCCCTCACATTAGGGGTGCTGCTCATGGGTTGAGGATGCATATTTTCACCTCTGTTTTTATCTCTGAGCCTGAAATAATAAAATTAGAATAAAGAATGACCAAAAATATCAACTCTCCAGCATTACCGTAAAGCTTCTTTGACCTTACTTTCGTTTGCAGCAGCTCAAAACCAATTAGTAGCTGAGGAATATGTGCACCAAGATCTAATATAACATCCTTTTATGTGAGGAGCGGGAATGGAGTGGAAACTTGGTCGCCATAGCTCACCTTGATCGGTGCCTGGCTGTGCAAGGTATTCAGGCACCACAGTCTTGGCTGCACTATAGGAACCCGCATAGAATACAATCAAGCTAAAAAGTAGTGCGGTGTATAGGCACATTAACACCACAAGGGGAAGCTTTTTCCAGCAGCATAAAGAACATATTTTCTGGGAACAATGTCCTCTTTGTTTTTATAGCAAGCTGGATGGAAATTTCCAGGCAGATATACTCACGGTAAAAGAAATTAAAACAGACATTCACATGATAACTAGAAACAACAGTCAAGACTGTAGCCATAAAGCAAGTAGGAGTATTGTTTAAGCATAAGAAGTTCCTTTTTTATCACAGTTTCCAGTGGAAACAACACCCTCCAGGGGATAGGAAAAAAATATAGAGAATTGGTAATCTGAAGGTCTAGTTCGTCCAATCACCTCTTGTGCAATCTGGATATACGATATAGCCTCAAGAAAATTAATGGTAGTGTATTTGCATGTAAAATGAGAATATGAATATCCCTCTTCTTTATCTCACATAAGAGTATGAAACATCACATAAGCTGTAACTTTCAGACTAGATAATAAGAACAAAATGTTATTCACATACTATCACCAATTCTATTGTGTTTTCATTTTATCTGTTAATGACCATGTTTTCTAGAAATAGAGATTATGACATTGTGGAAGACTGGCTTTCTCTTGAAGCAGGGCACAATGTGAAAAGACTGCAACAATTACCTCATTCTCTATGTTATATCTTTGACACTCAGGTTTTCTAGTGGAGCCCTGCAGAGCTGGTAGTTCCTATGCGAGCTATCCAGCTCCATCATTCTGGAGTTGCACTGAGACAACTACACATGCATGACTGGGGTGTTAAAGACCAGACAAAAGCTGGAAGGAGAATTGTGGCAGACATGGAATTCACAGATTGTCCTACTTTTTAGAGACCACTCTGTCACCTCCAAAATTACTCTTTAAAATGTGTGTGGTCATAAATATATTTATACATATAGAGATGAGTATCTGTATGAGACAAAGTAGGCATGGGCTAATTAAGCCCTGTCTCTGTCTAGAAGGGCATGTCTGTAGTTAAAAAACCACAAATGTGTGTCCCTTAACTGTGAGAATTAGCCAAAAGATGAAAATAATAACAAAAGAAGGATTATCAGAATTTTGAAATGCTTTACACTTTCAAATTTATGCCTGAAGAAATGCCTTGAGTTTAAAAAACAGACTTTTGTAGTCTATCTGTTAAATCAGCAAGAAAATCCCTACTGGATGATACTACAATGATTCATGAAGCCCAGCATTCTTCCTTGACAGTAGTCAAAAGACCTGTCAGTCAACAAGGGGGAATATATGAGCTTGGACAATTTTTCAAATCCACTCACCTGTTCTTCCCAACTTCCACAGTCATTTTATTAGGCACATCAGATAGTAGGTGCCTCCATATTCCCTTTAATATCTACTTATAGATCTGTTAATGAATTTATTCAAACTCTTTTGCAACCACCCGTTGTTCTACCGCTACAACCTCCTGTGGCGGCAGCTTCTTAAGTTCATCAGTTTCTCTGTGAAAAGGTGTTCTATTTGTCAGTTTTAAACTGGTGACCTACTAGTTTTAGTAAAGTACCCCTAACACTGCAAGATGAGGTGGATAACTGTCCTGTAGTCACCCAATTAACCACCTTCACAATCTTGTAAACTTCAGTCAGCCTACCTTCACACCACCTCCTCACTGAATTTGAGATCACAGACTGTTCAAACTCTTCAAATATGTGGGATGCTTCATCCCTTGATTGTGTTTGTTGACCTTCTCTGCTTACAAATCTGCTACATCTACTTGGAGTGTAGAGACCAGAACTGTACAAAATATTCAAGGCATGAGTACCAAAATTTCTACAGAGGCAAAACACAACCCTCTGCCTTGTTCTCAAAGTCCACACTGACAATGCTCAACGTTTTGTTCTCCTCTGTTGGCTGTTGCACATGAATATAATTCCAGAGAACTAACCGTGGTAACACCTCAGCCTCTTTCTTGATTTTAATTTCATCACCAAATGTTTTATAGCTTTTATTTGTATTCTAACACTTTTTACAGCTAAGATCAGCGGAGAACTAGCGTGTATGCTGATGTGTTCTCTGCTCCTCCTACCTCACCCAGACCTATCCAGGGAGTTTGTCCCTCTTTTCCCTGATGTGGCTAGCTGAAGAAATTAGTCCTGCTCTCACTAATCCCCAGTTGCTAGTTTTCTCTGCTTTGCCGTTCACCAATTCCTTGAACTGCTACAGACGGTGAGAGGATTAAGCCTGCCATTACTGTTGCATACAGCTGCATTTGAGATCAAAAAATTGACCTTTCTTGTCATTGGCCTTTTTCCCTCTCTGTTTACTCCTCTTCAAGCACAAATCTGGAGTAAGTAGAAAGGAAAATATTGTCTCTTCCAAACAGAGATAACAGTCGGATAAGTGTTCCCTTCTTTCCTCCTGCTATCTGGGCAAAAGTCATGTCTGTTATGATTTGTGTTTTACATTTGTTTGACATGCACTGAACAATGTATTTCTCTGAAATGCACTTTTTCTTTCATTTGTTCTTGGGAGAATTATGTTTTCTCAATGGACTGCTTTAAAAGTGGTGCTTTAAAGGTCCTCCCTTACCCATTTACAGCTGCCTGTATTTTTGTCTTTAATCAGGTCAAAAAATTTACTTCCATACTGCAGGAAGGCAATTTGAGGCTTCTGCTTTTTAGACATTCCTTTAGAGTTCTCCCCAGGGCTAGTAATAATAAAGTAGTAAATAGTGTATTACAGCTCTCACAAGGTTAAGATGCTTATTCTGTTTTGAAATGTCAATGTTTTGTTATTTCCAGCAATACAGTGCAAATCCATGACAATGCCTTTCTAAGGTACTAATATAAAATGGTACAGGTAAAGGTTTTGTAGCCTAATCAGTCCTTGGCATAGTCCCACATACAAATCAGATCCGCTAATAGGAACAATGGGGTAAAACCTCGTGTTAAATAAACATTGTTAATTCATAGGATTTATCAATTCAACTGCTTTCCAGGAGATAAATATCCACACAATTTCCTCATTCACTTTCTCCTCCTTTCATTTCAATTTTCTCATCCCTTCATTACCCCTCCCAAACAATAGCTTTAATTTTAATATAAAATTTATGACTTTGAAAAAAATCATCCTTGTTACATGAAAACAAAAATCAAGGTTTTGTAGTGATCTGATGGTTAATAGACTGAACAGGTACTCTTATTGCATAAACTAAAATCCAACCTGCAACACCAGTTGCAGCCATGCTGTAGTCAAATTATAAATCTGTCCCACAAAAAACCTAAAAAAGAAACCAGTAGCAACTGTAGAATCCAGCCAGACTGCTACAAGAAACTGCCATACTGAAATACCTATTAGAAATGGTTGATAAGTTGATCAGGTTATTGAGATAAAATAACAGTGATTCACTGTCAGCATTATGCCTGTTGCTCTCTACTTTTAAAACTTTTCTTGACTGCAACACAATTTCAAAAGTTGTGAACTTGTGTAAAGCTGCACAATTAACCAACATATCTGTACAGTTTTGTATTATTTTGTAAAATGATCTGCACAGAAATGAGCAAAACAAAATGAGCATCAGAGACACATCACCAGGCCCCCATTCCAAAACGTAGGAGACCAGCCTTCCAAATCATGAACAGACTTACCGCGTATCAAAGTCCTGTTGTCTCTCTTACTCTTTTTCAACACATATCATGCTTTGACCTTGTCAGAAGAAAAGCAAAAGTATGCTTCCTTAATGATAAATTTACACTGTCTTGCAAACAATCTAACTCAACAGCCCATTTCTGGGGATAAAGGCATATTCATATATTGATATATAGATACGTATTGATATATAGATGCTGCCTTCCAAAAGAAATGCCAAGAGTGTTCACCTCTAATGATGAATTTTAGGAGGAAGACTGATAGACAGGCAGAGAATCAGAAAGAACAAGACCCAGATAAACAGCCAGAGAGTCAGAAAGATCAAGACCCAGCAAATGCGTGGAATTTTGAGATGCTTGCCACCAGTTTTCCTGTAAGGCAGAATAGATTAAGTAACAGAGAGCATGACCTGGAACAACAGACTGAAGTCCTGTACATGGCAAAATCAATCCAAGCCTATAATAAGGCACATGGCTTCATGGCTACAAGGTTTTTCGAACTACATTTGGAAGCGCCTTAAATCTGAAATTCATGACTTGAACCCATTTCTTTAGTTATGTAAGGTGCTTGGAAAAATCAGCCACTTCCTTCTTCCTGACATTGAAAAGAAGTCAGACTTTTTAGTTTCTTTGTAATAAAAATGTCTTTGCAGACGTCTTCAGGATTCCTGTCAAAACCTAACATTTGGAAATTTTGTCCCTCAACTCAAAAATAATTTCTAAATTCTTTTATTGAGACATGCTGTTTTTATGATGTTCAGTTCCTGATTAGTAGTTAAACATCCAGTCTTTGATTTTAAGACAAAGCTAGCTTAATGAAAATGATATATTCTGAAAAAAACATTATTCTGAAAAACTAACATCCACTGTTTCTTTTTATTAGAGTTCCAGATGTGCTAACACTTATATTTCGTCAATATGATATTAAGTGAAATCACCTTTTTAAGATATAAGCACTGTCAAGTACATTTTTTGATAAAGTATTGTTGCTGTGTATCAGAGATGTTTAAATTAAAAACAAGGTGAGCAGCAGATTACTAAGAATCAAGAACCTAGAATTGTTAAAAGTGCCTGCAACTCAGTTTCAAAAAAATAGTTTCATATTTATAAGATGCAGATGACCATCTCAAGAGAAAATCCAACAGTTTCTTTGAAAATGAATAATGATGAATGTAGGACTCACATATTTAGTATGAAGTTCTGAAAATTCTGGTATTGTTTTGTTGGGTTTTTTTTCAATTTCTCTGAGTACTCTGAATATTCTTTTCTCTGTAGGGTAAAAGAATAAGAAGTTTAGGAACAAGAATTTAAGCATTATCTTCCACTCAAAACCCACCCAGATTTTCCACTTTTACAGAGGGAAAAATAAATAACAAGTGTGGCATATTACTATTTCTTCACTATAATTTTTTGTAACATTTGCAGTGGAAAGGAGTGGAAGAATCATTTTGCTAGTCGAAGATGGGGACAGTTTAAAATATGAGATAAAGTAGGATTATTTTTTCATTATTTCTCAAAGAAAACAGATTGTCAGCATTTTTTTTTTTACTGTACTAACTAGAATATCCATATAGAATATTTTCTTAAACGTTTTTCGCTATTTTTAAATTTTGATATTGTTGCTTTGCTTGTTGCATGTATGTTGATTGCAGTGTCTTTGGGCTAGCCAAAACCCATTAGGGACAGTTAGTTCTCTTTGTCAACTATGTAGAAAACACACAGTCTTAAATGAGATTGTCCAGCATGCAGGTGTCACAGAACACTTGTGCACTAAGGGTCTGCTTCCTGCCCTTGACCACAGCTCTGCTCTCTGATCAGATTTACTTGGCTCACCTCATTTATGAGGTATCTGAGCACTGAGATACCAGGCCTGCAAACAATTCTGGGATGGTCTCTAAATTACCTTTTTATTCAACTTTTGATGCATGGGTATTTCAACAAGAAATCTTATAATCCCCTAAAAATTACTACAGCTGAAATGGAGATTTGTGCACTCAGACAGAGGCAGTGTATTTCGGATGCAAGAATAAAATGAAGAAGGTCTTTGTAACTTCTGAAGAAAAGATTCCATTTTTAATGAAAACTTAGTATATGTTTTCCAGTGTTGGTGGATTGTTTTTGCTGCCCAGATCTCAGAAAAATCACAGCATGATTTTCTCAGGCACACAACAGCTTAAGTTCATATCAGAAAACAGCTTCAAATGCTGAAGACTATTAGAAATGTATTTATTCAATAATCTGTAAAGTGAGTGAGAAAGTCTGCATAGAAAATGTTCTGCTAAGTATAGCAGGGGTGCATACATTTTTCAGATTTGCACAAGATTTCACTGCACAATTTTCATTCAAGTCAAAGGGACTTGCGCATGCTTAATTCCCAGAAAGCTCCCAGAAAAATTACTCCAGGGACAGATTATACAGTGGGTCATAACAGCACTAATAAAACCAGTCATTAAAATCTATACTGATAGTTTGCTATCAATTTTTCATTTACCACAGGACCTTGGACTGTCTCTCACTGCTTCTGTCAGAAGGAATTATTCCTAGTTACAGAAAAAACCTTTAGCACAATGTATTTCTTGTCTTCTACAATGTGAGCTTGTTAATCTTGTCACTACTATTTGTAAGGTTTATATGACTTTTTTACTGCTTTTATTCGAAAACTCTGCTCAAGATTGTCGTTATTTGCTTCAAATTGATTATCCTTATAAGTCCTCTTTCTGTGAGCACCAAAAAGCTCTTGTTCCAACAGGTGGGTTATGGTCAATTTAAAAGACCCAAAGATCCTTTGAAGATGAGGAAAAGAGCAACTGCTCCTTAGATTAGCTCTAAGCAAGCATGAAAGCAACCAAAAAACGCTTGAAAGGTAGCCTTCTGTAGACTCCATGGTCTCCTCTAACACTTTATTTTATGCAACAAGTCACTGGTAGCTGATGATCCTGAGGATATCTCTAGGATACCAGGAAAATAATGGGCTGCAATTGCTACTTTCTTGTCTGTCTCAGGAAAGACAGGATATTTGCTGAAACTGAAGTTCCTGTTCTATCTCAAGTAGGTACCTGATAAGTCAAAAGCTTCATTTCCCAGTGTCACCTTTTTGAATATTTTTGGTTCTGTGTTATTCAAGGTGTTGCACCTCAGAAGAAACATTTTCTGGCATGTTTTATGTCTTTTTTTTTTTTTTTTGGAATAAAATACATGAAACATTAGGACACAGCTTAATACTGTTCTTTATAAGTAGCACACTCCACCTTCAGTGGTGTTTAGGAGTTTCTTGTGGACCATTTACTTTCCTTGAACCTAGTTTTGGCTACTCTTTCACATATGGATAAGGCTTGGATTTTTGTTCAGTTTTTTGTTTTCATCTTGATAGCGTTGTGATTGTCTGCATATCCTATTCAGTTCTTTTTTGCTTCATTGCTTTTACAACCCTGCTCACCCTTCTTCATGTTCTTTTTCTTCAGCACTTTTTTGTCTCATCAACTTAATCTCTTCTTTTTTATTTAACTTTTGGTTCATGGATATTTCACCAAGAAATTTTATAATCCCTTAAAAACTACTACAACCAACATGGAGGTTTTTGAATTCAGATAGAGGCAGTGCATTTTCAATGCAAGAATAAAATTGAGAAAGGCTCGGTACCTTCTGAAGAAAATATTCCTTTTCCCCCCACATCTTTGTTCCTTTTCCATTTTCAAGATTGCTTCTTTATTTTCTTGTCCTACCCATTGTATGTTAATACTGTCTCTTTGAATGCAAGGAAAATGAATTAATGATGCAACCATGCTTCAGCCTGTGTATATTTGCATATATATACAAATAAAATTATATTTTATCAGTATAAGGCCTTATTGTTTACAGGATAGTGTATGTAACTGAGGCATGGTTTCTCCTTCGAAGATTGCCAGCCAAAGTTGCACTTTTCACCCTAGAAGCTGTAGGTCCAGAGCTGCAGTGAATGCAGAGCTGCTGTGCAAAGATCACCAAACAACAGAGACTTCTCTTCTTCTGGCCACCAAAGAGAGGAAACACACAAGTCTGTGATTTGGCAGTCTAGCATTTCTGATGTAAAAGTGCTCATTTGCAGCACTGAAGGGTTCTCTGAAATGCATGCTTTTCATGAAGCAGAAAGGTATGGAGAAATGATAGAGGATAAAGGAAACAAGTGTCTCCTTGATCTTGTTTCTCTCACCATCAGAAAATTCTCCTGCCAGCTTCAAACATGATATGGAATGCAGATATTTAAGGGAAAGGAGGCAGTTCATTTGTTGACATAAACAGAGTAGGAAAAGCAATAAAATCTTTAAAGCTTGAAATGAACTGAAGAATTCTTCTTTTTACTTAAAACATTATTAAAAATTTTTTCTTGTTTCATCATTCTTTCATTCTAAAGTTATGGATAGAGTGGGAAGGGTGGGATTTCACTGAATCTGTAAAAACTGATGACAGTTCAAAGAAATTTCAGTCCTTTTCAGGGATAATTTAAATGAGTGTGATGCCTTGACTCCTCCATTGTCTCATGATTGCATCTTCTGTCTAAAGCATATTCTAATTTATTCTGTGCAAGACAGGCTTTCTCGGTGTAGCTCAGAATATGTAGTCTCTGCTCCAAGTTATTGTACTCTGCTTAGGTAAGAAGTTAAACGTCTCCTATCAATTAAATAAATGGTACCTTCAGCAGTTCTCCTAGAATCTAGGAAGACAAGCACCAAAGACAGGTGGTAGACAGGAGTAGGGTGACAGGGAGCACGTGGTAGGAAAACAATTCATTGATCATGGCTAATAGCACTGTGTTAAAATGGCACTCAGGATTTTAGATTGCTCCATGTAAATCTCACCTCTGTCTCAGACCTCTAATCTCAATCTCATGTACTTAAATCTGGTGTACTTAAATGGCCTCAATAGCAAGTTTTTGGCTAATCTATAAAGAAAAGCATACTTCTTATTTAAGTTTAAGCTGATTGCCATTGGTATGTTCCTATGAAGAAAGATAGGTTCAGAGTAGTTAAGACTCTTGACAAAGTTTCTTTTCCTTCATGTTTTTCTTTACAAACTCTAAAACTAAACAAATTATGGCATCTGTCTATCTAATATGTAAGACTGATTATCTTAGTGAAAAAATATAGATGGGGATTAGTTGCTCGCAGAAATACTAATTAGAATTGAGTTTAGTACTAATCCAGTTCTATTAGGTTTGGAAAGCTGTTAATCTAAACTTGGAAACCAAAGAAATGGTTGGGTTATGTTTTACCTCCCACAAAGCACACAAAATGTGTGGAATAGCTCTGTTACCACTGAAAACCTAACTTCCAGTAAGACTCAAGACCAGGTTGGATGGAGTTGCGAGCAACCTGTCTAATGGAAGGTGTCCCTGTCCATGGCAGTGGGTTGAAACTAGACAATCTTTAAGCTCGCTTCTAACCCAGACCATTCTATGATTGCATGTTTCTACGAAGCCTGAACTGTACTTACAGCTTATCCAGGATATTTGTTCTGGCTTTGCTTTTTTTATTATTTTTGCTTTGCACACTAATGTCATTATCCTAATAACTAACCATTTTCTAGTATAACAGGTTTAGGTTCCTTGATGCTAACTGGACATGTTGCAAAATTTTGTCAGAGAAGGAAATAATTAGGATGCATCAGTAGCCTCTGTGATGTCTATATTCATTCAACTGTATTTCCCTCTTATTTTACAAATTGTGGCCTTATTTATGGATGTTTCTCCTTGGGCTTTTCTCTGTAATGTTCTCAACACATCCTGCTGGTTACAAAATGCTTTGAATTTTTGTTGACTTTTCAGTGTCTTGAAAGCACTTGGAACCTCATGGGACACAGGCTCCAGAGCGAAGTATAAAACCAGAGGTACCTTGTTAAGCTGGCTAATGCACAGCTGCCTGAAAGCATCATGCAGCAGTTCAGTAAGTATTTAGCTCAAATTTTCTCTGCAAACAGTGTTGATCTTTGTGCCTCAAGCAGCCCAACTTGCAATTCCACAGTGGATTTTGGAATGCTATTTGTAGTTAGAGGAAAAAAGGTAACAACAGTAAATACAGAAACCAAAAGGATTTGCATAACTGTATTTTAGAATGAAATCTCTTGGTTGAAACCATAACTATCAAACTTTACAGGATTCACAAACTACTTTTTTAACAGTTTCTGGGATTTATCCTCCTTGTGAGGATGAGCAATTCCAAGAAATCTCTAACTTTCCAAAGAGTAACGCAGAATTCTTCTGATGGCTCTCCATCACCTTCCAACGGTCCTGGCTCACTGGGGAGATCCCATATGATTGGAAGTTGGCAAATATCACCCCAATCCATAAAAAAGGCTGCAAGGCTGACCCTGGTAACTACAGG
>JAWMRA010000078.1:80377473-80393483 GCA_035584735.1 Pseudotriccus pelzelni
AGGTGTCTCACGATTACTGCCAAATGTATTAGTAATAATGGTTAGCCAATTAAAACGTTGTTGCTTGCTTGCTGCTTGAAAAAGATATAAAAAAGGTGGTGGGAAAAGAATAAAGGGAGAAGACGATGTTATGTTGCCCTGAATAAGCCTTCTGACTTTTTCTTTATTGACCGTCACGACTTAACGGCAACACTTATCAAGTTCACTGACAACACAAAACTGAGAAGAGCGGCTGATACTTGAGCATTGTGTGGCCCTTCAGAGGGACCTTGAGAGGTTGAAGATGTGGGCAGAGAAGAACCATTTGAAATTTAGCAAGGGCAAATGCAGGGTTCTGTACCTGAGGAGGAATAACCCAAGGCACCAGTACAGACTGGGGGCTGACCTACTGAAAAGCAGCTCTGCAGAGAAGGACCTGGGGATGGTGGTGGACAACAAGCTGTCCATGAGCCAGCTGTGTGCCCTCGAGGACAAGGCGGCCAATGCTATCCTGGGGTGCATTAGCAGGAGCATTGCCAGCAAGTCAAGGGAGAGGATCCTGCCCCTCTACTCAACCCTGTTGAGGCCCCATTTGGAGCCCTGTGTGCAGTTCTGGGGTCCTCAGGACAAGAGAGACATGAAGTTCCTGGAGCACGTCCAGTGGAGAGACACGAGTCAGTCAAGAGTCTAGAGATTCTCCCTTAGGACAAAAGGCTGGGGGAGCTGGACTTATTCAGCCTGAAGAAGAGGTGACTGAGGGGATCTCATTAATGTGTATAAAAATCTAATGTTTGGGTGTCAACAGGATGGAGCCAAGCTCTTCTCAGTGGTGCCAATCAATAGAACAATAGGCAATGGGCAGAAACTGATCCACAGGAAGTTCCACCTAAACACGAGGAAGAATTTCTTTCTTGTGCTAGTGACTGCACAGTGAAGCAGATTGCCTCACTGGAGATATTGTACTGGACTACAGTGTTCTCTAGGATGACGCTGCTTGAGCAGGGAGGTGGTATCAGGTAGCCCACTCTGGCCCCTTCCATTCTGTGATTCTTTGATTCCATGATTCTGTTTATGCTACTTCTATTGCAGTCTTAATGAACATTAAAATATTTGTAAAAGGCTTGTGACTGAGGATTAAGTAGTCAATATTTTCCAGTGCTTTTCTTGTTGAACCAACGCTAGCCACTGGGATAATTTTTTTTTTCCTGTAACTAATAAATACATTCATGAGAAGGGTAATTTTTCTGCTTTTATTTTCTGACTTCTTTGTTCTTGGCTGCATTTCTATCACAGCTTATAAAGTGAAAAGATTTCACATGCTACAGAAGTTGAGGCCTGCACTGTTTTCCCTGAAAGAAAAAAGTTAGGAGGCTGCAGGAGATGACATTTTTCACCTTGGAAAAATTCTGTTGCCTAAATTAAGTTTTCAGACAGAAATAGTTCAGTTTCACAAATAAAGATATATTCTTATTCATATCCTAAATAGTTGTTAATACGACTGTGTTCTATTGAGGAGCCTTTTTTTCCCCACTATATAACACCAGGTTCAAATATTAGATGTAATAAATACATTTGGAATCAAATACTGGCTTTATTTGGTATCTTTAAAATTTGGTCTTAGAGGTACCTTGATAACATTGGGAGTTCACAGTTCATGGTGTGGTGGATATCTCTGTTAGGTTTCCTGACAGAGCTGTGTGTACAGTGAGAGTGGGTACCGGCCACTGTCTTCTGAGTAAGAAGTGACCTCTCATGCTGAGTATGTGTTGGAGAGGAAAACCTGTAATCCCCAAAATGTGAAAGCATTTGATGACCTCAGCACTGAGGAACCTTCCTGGGAAATGGACAGCACAGCAGATATTTCTCCAAATCAGCTGCCCAGTGGGCAGAAAAGTAACTTGAGAGAGAGGAGCTTTCTTGCTCCATGTGCAAGCGAGATGGTTATAAATTTTATTTATTTCCATTGTCTTTAGCCTTGTTGGCTTATTTCCTCTTCTCCAACCCCCCAGTCTAATTTTCCCCTTCACTTCATACTCTAATAAGACTTGGCATTTGAGCTGTAAAGCCTGTTCTTTGGAGCACTTGTAATGAGAAAATCTTAGGCAGATCCACCAAAGAGTTCCAGTCAGTTCAGAGTCTTGCCATCTCTACATAACACAATACGGGGTTATTTGTGACCAAACATGAACAGTTTGGTGACTCTTAAACTTCAGGGAAGCATGTCTGACTTGTATGCAATTTCTGTTCCCATTTAACAAAATTACATGACTTTCATTCAGGTATGTCAAGATTCTTTCAGCTTGGTGGATATATTGTGAACTTGTACTTCTATGCAGATGAAGTGTAGAAATTGTGCCTATTTTCAGGACATTAAGAAATAATTTTCCTCTTACATTTGACAAAGATTTGTGGGTGAAAATATACTCTTTTCTTTTCAATGCCTGGAGTTATGAATCACATGGAGCCACTGCACTGAACATTGGAGTAAAGTTGATTTGACAGTCAGCTGCTAGGGAAAACACAGTGGTCCAAATACTGCACTGTGTTCATTTTTATAGCCATAGTTTTCACCTCCTCCAATCAGCAGTGACACCCTGAGGGAGTTCTAGTCGAGGAAAAAGTTATGCTCTTTGAGGCCTTATTATCTGAAATTAACTTTAAGTCGAAACAAGACACCTGCAGCATGACTACTCTTGAAAGTTCTCAGTGTATTCATGTGAGAATAAAACAGTTCATTAATTCAGCCTTGTTATTCTTTGTTAAATCGCTGTCTGAACAGTACCTGTAGAACACTGTGTTTCAAATTAACTTTCAGAATTTTGAGCAGAGATCCCACAAAGCGTTGGTTGGATGTTAATCTGAATGTGCCTGGAGATTAATTCTTTTTCTTGCTGTACAGATAATCTTTCATGGAAAGTACTGAAACCACAGATTTTAGTTATTTTTAAACCTAATTCATACAACTCTTCCCACTTTGCTGTAACATCCATCTTGCTTCTTTATGGTGCAATTTACAGAATGCCAGCACATAGCGTAAAGGAAACACCAGTCAGTGCTGCAGTATTTGCAATGCTTTCTCTAAACGTGTTCCTGCAAATATATCTCAAGCCACAAAGTGAACTGTGCAGAAGAGTGTTTGTGGATGCAAGAATGTATGCAGCTTAATCTAAGCAGATGTTTTTTCTTGGGTATTCTGGAGTAACATAAACTGCTACTTTGGGGCTCTACGAAGCAGCACTGAAGAGAGGCTGTAAGTGCTGCTGGCCTAGCTCTGTCCAGGAGATTGTTACCAATAATAATTGCTCCGTCACTAGACACTGAGAAGAGTCTACCTCCCTCTTCCTCAATTCCAACCATAATTGATACAAATTGGTTACATCCCCCTGACTCTGCTTTTCTCCAGGTTGAACAGTCCCAGCTCTCTCAGTCTTTCCTCATTCAGAAGATGCTTCAGTCCCGTGTCCCTTTGCCAGACTGGCCCTAGTAGGTCCATGTCTCTCTTGTTCTGCGGAGCCCAGAATTGGACCCTGGACTCCGTGTGTGGCCTCACCAGTGTTGAGCATAGAGGGGGAATCACCTCTCTCAACCTGCTAAAAATGGCTGCTGGCCCCCTTTGCTATGAGGACGAGACTCAGTTTGAGGTTAATAGACCTACTGCAATAAATGTGGTAGAGATGTGAGGTTCCACAAAAGTGTTAATATTCATAGTTATAAATCTGACAAGACTTGCCAGATTAGAACACCAGAGCAGGTGCTATGAAAGGGCCACTGGTGCCTATTGTTTCTTACCTCTTTCCCACATACTTCAGTCTTACAGGATCATCAGCATAAAGTCTAATGCTCTATGATGTTGAAAACCCTTACTGATGGAATATTCGCATTCATGACCTGTTACAATTTCCTTGATCAGGGCAGGAAGGAGTGAAAATCTATTTGCTTTCACACTTAGATGGCTCTTAACGAAAATTTCAAGTTCATCCTCCTGCCTAGAGCAATTCTTCATAGACGTGTCATTCCTGATGTGCTTTTCTAATATTTTTGTAAAGAGTTCCAGAGATGGAGACAGGAACATTTCCCCAGGCAATCTTTACTATTGGTTCTCCAAAACAATTCTGGTTACTGAGGTCCAGCATTTAGTGAGATTGCTCTTTGACACATCTTGGGCTCATTATTGTCTTTTCTACCAATACCCCTTCCTTGATACCAGACAGGTTGATGTGTTTGTTTATTTTAAAAACATATGTATATGTTTTATGTTCTCTTCCTTGATACTTCATTTAAGAGAAACTTCAGACAGTGTCCTAAGTAGCTCTGAACTGATAGGCCCAGAGTTCTATCAGGTTCATAATACCTACTTTGGCAATACCATATCATATAAGGTATGTTAATGAGTATCTGCCTCAGTTTGTGAAAAAGGAAACAAAGGAAAAAAATGCATGCAGTATTTCAAATCTGTTTCATGTCTGAATGAAAAGCTCAAGTAAATCAGGTACGGACTTAAACATGAAGTGTTGTCTTCAAGGATCATATGTGAATTTTGGAAATGGGAAATGGGATGAAAGACATGAAGTATCGGGTGAGCACCCCAAACTGCTAGCAAGATTATTGGGGCTAGAGCCCTTGGATTACAGATGCTGGCAAAAAGATCATGGGGTGGGAAGGAAGATGAGAGACAAGGCATTCTTAGGAAGAAAGAAGTGAAAACATCATTGTCCAATGAAATAATATAATAGAGACATTAAAAACCCCCCATCTCCTACTTTCACTATTTGCAAATACTGCACTTGCTCTAGACTGATCTATCTGTACCTAAATGTATGCACCCTTTCATCAGCCAGACTTGTAAATGATAACTGTCCTTGAAAGGAAAGCTCCCATTTCTGCAGTTGCCATTACTACAATTACATTTTTATATGTGTATAAATAGATATTTGTGTGTTCTGTAGGTTATATTATTTAGGACCTAACCATGAAGGTTTAAAAATATGGCTAATTCTACTTCAAGAGAAATCATGCTGAAATAAGGATTGCAGCTTATTTCATGAGTGTTATTTCCAAAGACCAGACTAAAGTGTCAGACAGTGTTATTTCAAATACTCAAGAAGTCTCCACCATATGGAAGGTTGTGTCTGTGGTAGTACACTTCAAGAGGAGAACAGGTGTGTAGATTGAACACAAATAGAGCATAAGTCTTCAAAAGAAAAAATATCTTCCCATATTTTTGAACTAAGACAACTCTTCAAGGATTCTAATTCCAAGAATAGTTCTTACCCTAAAAGTTTTTTGTGCTTAGAAGGCACTGTTTTAGACAACATGAAACTCTTTCATGCTGTGGAAATACCACTTGTCCTAAAGCAGACATTAAAAAAGGGAAAATTCTGATTCTAACAAAGAGGTGCAGAAGGGCACAATGAGACAATATGACAGTGGGGATAACAGGGCAGACATTGCTTTTCACAAACACCAAGCCCGACCTTTACTGTTGCCTCTGTTGATTTTGCACTTGACAGCAGAGGGACAGTATGTGATGAACAAAATTGCTCCTGGCTTAATGAAAACTATGTTGGAAAACAGGGACATTGCAAAAGAACTAGGACCGTTTCACATTATGCATACATGAATTCAAATAATGCAAGTAGAGCAATTAGAAGACATAATCCAGCCAGCTGAAAATCTCTATCTTAACTATGCTGTTCTAACTGAGGTATTCCAGTCAACAAGCGTTTAGCTAGAGGCAACTGTGCCTCAAAACAACACGTTTTTCAAAATTAGTTTTGAAAAACAGGCCTTTGGGAGATACTTATTTAGATACTTCATGATTTAAATAAGGCAACTTGTAAAGGAACATCTACTGCCCCAAGATTTGCCAATACTCAGTGAAGACAGAGCTGCTCTATTTAAGGAACTGGAGCCTTTGGCATATTATATGAGTTATACATAATTTAACCTTTTAGCAGTATATTTTGAATCATCCATATAAAAATATCTCTATAGTCACTGCAGAATAGTCACGTTACTTCTAAAGCCATCTTTAGAACCATTTTTCTTTTATTCTGTTTTCTGTAGACACTAATCTTAAAGTGATTACAGAACACTAGATTTGAAATCTGTGGTAAGATTGTTTTCACCAAATCATTAAACCTTTCCTAGAAATTTTAGTTCTGCAATAAGATGGAGAGGTCTCCACGTTAAATCTTATACATCTACCAGGAAGACCTGAGTAAAGATCGTTGAAGGCAGATGCAAGCAAAGAGAAAAGAAACAAACTTCCATGAAATTTGTAAAATTTGGTAAAATTTTATAACCAGTTAAATGCGGAGACTAGAGACCATCCTGCTCTAGTTCTCCCTCCACAGACCATTATTTGGTTTATTTATTCTAATACTGTTTAGTGAGATTTGTTTCCTAAAGTTGGGTTTTATATGCTACAGGAAGTGTTCATACTAACATTTTAACTCAGATCAGGAAGTTACTTTTGAAGCCAATTTACCAACTGGCACTGCTTGCTGTGCTTTGCCACAGCACGTGCTGCATTTCTCTAAGAGGTGACTAAATCAGAACATGCACACTTAATGCACTCTAACTGTTAAGACTAGTCTAACCTGACACCACATTAGACTTACCCTAAAATAAAATCCTTTGACATGCATATGAAGTGGATGTCTGCACTAGATCCTTTCTTCTACAGAACTGCCTGAGTTGAGCTATAAAGTACAGAATCTACAACTAATGTAGATATAATCAGTTTGTCTAAATAATTACCTCTATGCACTTAACATTTATAACTGTATGAAATTATTATTCATTCCAGAAGGGATTTCCTTAATAGGGAGACAAAATCTTCATGAATGAAGCACTGTAGGCACACAGAGAACATCATTTTACTCTTACAGAAGCTTTAAACATAAATTAGAAGAACATCCATCTGCACTAGACTTAAAGGTGGGAGCTGAAAGTATTCTGAATGGCATCTACTGAAGATGCAAATAATAGTACTGTGTTTACTTCTCTAAACTCAAATATGCTTTCAAGGGAAAGAAATTTAAGAAACAAGAAATAACAACCAGTTATTTGTTGATGTGTTCCATATATACATATTTTTATATACCTCACCACTCTCTGATTTCATTGGGTGTACAAACTCAGTATACGTTTCCATGTTTCTACCCTGCATATCAGTAAATGGCAAAATTTGAAGTGCCTAGAAAAAAACTTATCAGCAAAACCATTTGGAATTCATCACAGGAAATAGTGTTTTACCTTAAGAGAGAAAGTACATTAGGCATAAATTTGCAGAAATCAGTCTGCCTTAGTCATGACATAATCGCTTATGTACCTTGTATGAAACTGTCTGAGATAATGCAACTTTGCATGTTAAGTTTACTCTTCCAGGTCAAATATGAGACTTTAGCAGTTAATGCCTTTCAGCATTTTGAAAAAATACACAGGACTTATTTTCTATCTTGCAGTATTAGGAATTCCAACTATTGAAGATTATTTGTGTGATTCAGTGGGCTTTTTCAGTATCTAATGAACTCAAAGGACTTATTTCTCATTATTTATCTGTCACACCTCCAAATCTACTAGCATTATTGGTCCTTAATCACATCTCAGACATATAAAAATATCTTTTCTAAAATTGTAAAGGAATGTACCTTCATGCATGAATCTTTCCCAAAGATCCTGCTACAGGTTCACTGTCATTGCTCTCTATCTCCTGTACTGACTGAGCTGTTATGGCTGCTCCAGCTGGCAGCACACAAGGGGTCAGCACCTGCTCCCCTTATTTGATTCGCTGGTCTCATTGTTTACTGAAGCAGTAAGAACCAGCTTTAGAGAAATCTTCATTGCTGAAGGAAAGCTTTCCCATCCTTCCTCAGCAAATCATGATAAAACATGGTCATAAGGAAATTGGAGTACCTGACAGAATGAAGTCTAAAATTTTGGGTAAAAAAAAAACCAACAACAAAACACTGGGTGACTTTCAGGGTTAAAGTCAATCCAGATATAATTAAAGAAAGGACTGAAATAATTATATAGCACTAGGTATAAAATATTATGGACATGTGTCGCGGTTTAACCCCAGACAGCAACCACGAAGCAAGCAGCTGCTCTCTCACTTCCCCTGCAGTGGGGTAAGGGAGAGAACTGAATGGTAAAAGCCAGAAAATTCAGGGGTTGAGATAAACACAGTTTAACAGGGAAAGCAAAAGTCACAGACACAAGTAAAGCAAACCAAGAAATTAATTCACTGCTTCCCAGGGGCAGGCAGCTGTTCAGCCATTCCCAGGAGTGCAGGGCCCCATCATGGACAGCAGTTACTTGGGAAGACAAACACCATCACTCCAAGCACCTCCACCACTTCCTCTTTCTTCTCCCCACCTTATATGCTGAGCACCATATCATATGGTATATGACCCTTTGGTCAGTTGGGGTCACCTGTCCCAGCTGCGTCTCCTTCCAACCTCACGTGCTTTCCCTACTGCCTCACTGGTGGCAGTAAGGAAAGCAGAAGAGGCAAGACTTTTCAAGACCTTTGCAAGACCTGCTCAGCAATGACAGAAACATCTCTATGTTACCAACGCTGTTTCCAGCACAAATCCAAAACCTAGGCCCATACTCGCCACTGTGGAGAAAAAAACTAGCTCTACCCCAGCCAAAATCAGCACAACATGTGAGAGATATTTGTAGTTGCTAGCATGAAAGGTAGAAAAACATTTTAAAATATGGAATTTCAGCAGAGCTTTTCACTTGGAGGTGGTCCATTTCAGTACTATTGGATTATGTGATAAAGCTTATCTGCACACCAACAGAGGAGCAGATGGGCAGTGACAGAAGGGGAAGTCCAAATAATCCCCTGCTGGGCTACTCCCAGGCAGATCACCTGGGTCATCAGCCCGTCTGCAGAAGCCCAGAAGAGTGCAGGGATACACAGGGAACCCAAATGAAGGCCTCCCAAGGAATGTGTGCCTTGTCCACCATCCAGGTCTGCCCAAGGGGAGACATTGCCTCCAGTAACCAGGTGGGAAACCAATGACACACATACATATATAAATATATATATACACATGAATACACACACACACACTCATATACACACATATTCTCACAAGTGGGCCTCCATCCTGCCTAGCCCCAGAGGGAAGCAGGATGAGGCCATTAGTGTTGTCTATGTCCCTGTGGGTACTCCGAGTTTCTCTCTGTGATCTGTGTGGACAGCCATGTTGACATGTATACACTTAGGGTATATGTGGGCTTTTGCATGTGTGTCTCCTGGGGACACGTCTTCACTATCAATACTGGTAGACTGGAGGATGTGGAGCAGCAGCAGCCTTACTCCTCTTGGATCCAGCATGACACATACACCTCCAAAAAATATATTTCCTTCTATCTGCTGATAGCAATATGAAAGTTAGATAATGAGTAGTTAGACTTCACTCTAAGGTATTATTAATGCAAAATATTCATTACAGAGTAAAATCTGATATATTTGTCTAATATAAGAAAATTTCTTATCTTGGAAAAAATATTTTAAAATATTTTTTTAAAAAAGTGCCTTGACCATTACCTTTCAGGAGAGGGCCAAGGAAACAGAAAGGAGGTATAGCTCTTTAGTTAGATTCTGTAGTTAAATTTGGCATGCAGGAGTAAGCTGCTCCAACTTTGGGCAACAAGATTTCTTTTAAAAAATAATAGCACAAAAGCACATTGTTGGAGGGTAATTCCTGAAAATATACAGTATGCTCAACTTACACCTCAGTGAAAGAGAAAGGGAAAATAAGGCTGATTTCAAAGCTTAGGAAGGAGTGATACCCCCAGAGAAGACAGCTGAAGAGTGCAATCATTGACAGTTACCCTTACTTACTATATTACAGTGAGTTCTGGTTCCAGGTATACTGAGGAATGTTTCGATCAATCAGATATTTAGGACTTTTGTCATATCAAAATGGTTGTGGAGGAATATATAACATAACTTCCACCCCTATATCCACTAAACATGTAGGTCAGTATATAAAGTCTTTTTACATAATTTTTTTAAAATGCAGAATATCAGTTTTATTACATAACCTACACACTATGGTGGTAAAATCACCTTTCTGTCATAGCCAGTGAGAGCTTGTAAAGAAGTAGCACATTTAAAGTAATAAAGTTTACTCTTTTGAGTCTTCCTGTTAGCAGAGGAGATAAAATAGGGACAGATAGCAGCATGGGTGGATTGAGAAAACAATCAGTCATATCTGAAAACCTATTTTATCTTAAACTTTATTGATGAAGTCACTTCAGCTTCACTGGTTTTATTTGTATCAAAAATGAGCATATATAGAAAAATTAAGGATAGTTTTGTGGTAAAAATTAAATAGTGGGTAAGTGTTTTCAAGACAGGTGTTCAAGTTGTTTCTGAACTCCTCAATATGGATTGACTGCTTACAGGAGTCTGTAATAAAATGATCTTAAAGTGTCTATACTATTTGAAATTGGATACGAAATGGAGGCCTGGGGCATGGTATTTTATCAGCACTGCAAGGTATAGCTCTCTCACTTGAAGCTGGCAATTATTTTCAGGTCCCATTGCGCATATTAAGGGATTTTTAGTTCTGTAAAAAGTACGAGCAAGGAAAATCAGGCCCTAAGGATTTTCCATTGACTGAAGTGTATAATGCCTAGATATGCTGATATATAATAGCTACCTCCTGATAGCGACCTTATATTTAACACGAGAGGTGAAAATGTGATAGCAGGTGGAAAGTGTAAATTAACTTTTTTTTTTTAAAATCACTTTTTTGAGAAGGATCAAAGTAGTTAAGCTGTAATAAAAGTGTAGCTATGACAGATTTCACTTAAGTCAAATAAATAATATGGTTGGTGTAAAATACGATGGTCTTAATACAGGCACAATTATATGTATTACCAAATAGAGTTAATCAAATGTATGGGAAATGAATAAATAAAGGAGAAAGATATATTTAAGGGTAATTCTTTCAAATTACTTTTCCCAGACTCCTCAATGTGTTCTAGCAAACCAAAGCAGTAGACAGTCTGGGAAAGATAAATGGATAGAAAACATGGGCTGATTTGGTGTTCTCTGCTTTTCTTCTGTGCTGTTACTAACAGAATGCTAAACATGGTTTGGCTTGGCAGTTTTCTCCTAGTTATCTCTAATGAAACTCATGAGGTCCATGGAGCTAGAAAGAAAATAAAATAGTATGCAAAATATGAGGGAAAGCAATACCATGGTACTGGGGTCTGCAGATGGAAGAACAGAAGAGATTCTACTGGTAGTTCTCAAATGGATTTTATATTAATATTTATATATCATTTATATTATGTGCTACTACTTGTCCATAATTTCACCTGTTTTCCATGTCTGGTTTCAAATTCTTCCTATGTATTATTTGTTTGCCTACTGATTTCTGACAGAAGTTACATGATAAGAGGGAATAGTTGGTTCATCCCCACATGAGATAGATTTTGAAAGAAGAAGGAGATATTATTAACTTGGAGTTCAAGGAGAAAAGGAAGAGAGAAAAAATAGATGTTAAGTTTGAAACTTGAATAGCAAGAAAAGGGGAACAGAACTGAAGGATTAAGGTTTTTCTTACAGTTGCTCATCCCTGTATCTTGTGAAACAAATCATTTTAGGACTCATGTTGTACCTGATCTCAACATCACTATTTCACAGTAAGATCAGAATCACACTATTTTTTCATGATGGAAATCTATTTACATCCCCCAAAATGCACAAGTCAAAACATAGAAAATAGATAGCAAGTTACACTATTTCTGGCTAAAAATCAATGACATTATGCTGTGTAATACGGTAGAATGTATCATCACTTATTTCTGAACATCCATAAATACTGAAATTGAAGGGCTTGTGCCCATCTTACAGAATTTTGGTCAGCTGTGGACTGCAGGCAAATCTCTAACTTTCCAGGTGTTGTCATGAACCTTGCAAGCTATAAAAAATTCTCAGGGTTCTGTCATCTCCTGCATAATTTCTTTGCTAGAAGCATGCCCTTCAGAAATGGTACAATATCAACATGATTGCTTTTATTGTTTATACTGTAACCTCCACATTTTTAGATATGTGTGTTGGTATTGCTTACATATGTCCTTATATATCCAGGGACATTTCATGTTGAATGGTTATTGCATATGAATTGTTTTACCTTGTGGTAAATCTGTCTCATGCTTTATTGTTAGAACAAGCCTTTTTTTGGCCAATATCAAGATAATAGTAATGCGAATGTTATTACAGTGCCTTCATAAGCCCAAACAGACCCCCTTATGTTAAATCCATTTGGTCCATTGCTTATGTCATGCATTTATATAAACCCGTATTTGGTTCCACAGAGTGTATTAGCACTTTATTGCATTAACCAATGATTTTCCAAGCTTGAGCAGAACCAGCCTAGGACCCTGAGAAGAATATTTAATGGATCTGTACTATAAAAACCATAGCAAAAGTCTGTATCTCCTTGTTTAAAGGTGCTTAATTACACTGCTATTTTAGAGGTATCAATTTTTCAATAACTCTCTTGACAGTTAAAGTTTTATTTCTGTGTATTCTAGGCAAATTCATTGCAATTTTTTTACTGTGCATAAATAAAAACTCCACACTTTCTTTTTATCTGTGTTTTCTCCACATAATTTAATCTGCAAAGATCCTTTCTGATCTGCAGAAACTCATGCACCTGTCACATCAAATGATTTTTGTCTGGTATTTTTTTGTTTTTTTTTTTTTAATAACAGGAATACCCCTCATAAATGCATTACAAAAATGAATACAAGAAGGGCTATTCTGTTTTCATATTACTGAACCTGATAAGCCTGTACATTGGGAGACCAAAAGACTTGTTAATCCTGTTAATACTTCGTTTCTTGGGATTTGAAAGGTCTTTAAATGTGTTCTGTAAAATAAAGTATTATCTTGTTTATTTGAATTAAATCTGTGTAAGTAAAATAGTTGTTAACGATGAGCTTTAATAATGGAAAAGCAGTAAATGATTCTGTTCAATGTTCATAAGCCCCTAGAACTTTTTGGACTCTCGTTCCAGTTTAAATTCTGTGATTATGAAATGGGAAGCTCTCACAAGAAAAGGTGGTGGTACATGCTTGAAACCATTCCTCTTTGAGCTAAACTGCTCCCAGCAAGAAGTACTCTCTAATGAGCATTTCTTCTGCTGAAACAAGACTCTGTAACATTCCGGTGTTTTCCTGGGTCGTGCAGGGTTTCCACTTTCATGGAAAGTGGAAGCTAAATTCCCAGAACAATTTTGGAAAGACAGAATTGTGAAGGGACATAATCCTAAAGAAAATGACTAAAATTTGTGTCTGAATAGCTGCGGTGGTAGGGAGGAATTTCCAGGTTACTGCATTGAATAAAAGCTGTTAGCCCTAACATGTTTTCTTTAATCTTAGCTAAATATGATTTTTCCTATTATATTTTAAATGCATATATGATATGTAAGAAAATGGGGAAATTGGAGGGGAAGGTTGTATTTTTTTTAAGCCATGAGAGCCATAAAGAAACCACATTATGTTTCCAATGAGGTTGCAAGATGTTTTCTATATAATCAAGTTCTGATCCCATGTCTTTGACCTTTACTGTGTCCTTTGATTCCTTGTGGGATACAGGCATCTTTGAACAGTTCTTGAATCTTCTAAATCTCTCCCTGTTCTTGCCTTTATTTTGGTGCTATATCAATTCCTATGTCATTCCTAGGTTACAGACATTTGAACAGTGAGCAGAGGTTATTTAGTTTCTATTTTAACAAAGACATTCTCAAAAATTTCCTATTGCGCTTGAATAAAGATGTGGAATATATCATGTGTCCTAGAAGGAAGGAAGAAAAGGGAGAAAACCCCAAAAAACCCCAAAAGCAAACAAACAAAAAACCCACAAACAAACAAACAAAAACAACAACAAAAAAAGATGAGCCATAATGAAGCACTGGGACTTTCTGTCGAACCAGAAACTGTTCTTTGTTACTCTAGCCCATACCAGAGGTAGCACTATTTCTCAAGTCAAAGATGTTAAGACTTGCCTCAGCTGATTAAGTCTATTTGGTGCATGGAGCCACTGAAGGTCCAGCTTATCCATGACACCTGTGAATTTGCTGCATGCAAGAGCAGTCACAGGCACAGCAACAGAGGCAAATGCGCAGTTGCTGATGTGACACCTATCTGACTCCATCCTGTATGAGCCGCTTTACTATGGAGCTAAGGGACTTTTTTAGAGGGAAGACATTTTTTGATAGAAAATAAACTGGAAAATTCCCATGAAATTTTGCTCAGACTCAAGCTGTGTTTAGCAGAGAAATTTAGTAAGGGCCCTGAGAAAAAGCAGAGACAACACTGATAAATGGTAATGTAATATAAAGCCCACAAATACCACATCCATATAATACATAAAGATATAGAAGTCCCCAAATCCCCCACAGACATTAAGGCAGCTTTTCCTTACTATAAGGAATTCATCCAGTCATATAGTTTATGCACATTTTATTTAATGAGTCTTCTGTAGTTTGGTAAGTCAGATTCTTCTCACGTCTTCATTTGCAAGGGACTGCATCCAGTCACCAAATGCCATGAAAATTTCATGTTTGCCTAAATACACCAAGTATAAATAATTCACATTATTTCATTTTCATTTTATTGAAATTCCTACTAGACCTGCCACTTCTGAGAGTTTAGGCTTCAAAACAAGCTCTGATTGGGAATTGCTGCGTTTAATTGCTCTTTGATGGCCTCTGCTGTCCAGGTGTAGAAATAGGCGAATTAGAAGCAATGTTAGTGAGTGAGTCAGCACAGGGATGAGCGGTATGTATGTGTTTTGCTCATCCTCTCTCTAACCTGCAGATTAGAGGTGACATTTGATAAACCAATAGTAGTAGTATCATAGAAATTGAGGGAAAACTCTGAGCTAATCCCACTGACCTGCCTGTCTGTGCATCAGACCCAAACATGGATGCAGAGTTTACACAAAGCTGAACCACCCAACTGGTACTCAAAGTTTCAGTTCTCTAAGGCAATTAGTGTCTCACTTTCCACCAGCAATAAAAGTAATTAAGAGGATTATAGCCATTCTCAGGAGCATTAGCCGTTCAACAGATTTTTATTTGGTAATAAACTGATAGGGTTAATTTGTGCATAATACCTCTGCACATTGAGGAGTGCACTGAAGTTCAAGAACTACTGATATATTTAGCATGGCTTCCCAAACTGGGGTCCTTTTCTTTCTGGCTTCTGGCTTGCTACTCATATCATGAGTTGGAAGGGACCCACAAGGATCACCTGGTGCAACTCCTGCCCCTGCACAGGACAAGCCAAAAAATCACACCATGTTTCTGAGAATGTTGTCCAATAAATAGCAAGTTATTTAACTTCATTCAATATGTGTTGTTGCTCTCATCTGGCCTTGACATGCTGTCCAGTCTCTTTCCTTGCATTTGGAATCAAAAGAGGGATTGGAAGAGCTCTGATAAACTTTTCAACATTTAGATTTAAGTGCCTTGTAATGACTTAAAATGTTGTACTCCATGGATGAGAGAAAAGTAGATTTCAGTTCTAGGACTTTAAAACACATAAAGTGTATGCATTCACAAATCCTTTAATGTTAAGATGGGAGTGAAAATATTTTTTGCTAGTATAACATTGCCTGCATCCTTTTAGCTCAGCTAAGAGACTACTAAAGAGCAAACTCATCAGACACTACAAAAAATGTCTTTCTGTTCACTGAAGAGCCACTCTGAAATCGTTTCTAGACCAACTCCGCTGCTTGTAAGGGAAATATTGGTCTCTTTAGTGTAGTTTAAAAGAATATTTTACATTAAAATAACAGCCTTGACTTCCAAATGTTCAAATGTTTTAAATTTTGTGTGTATTATTTTGATGTTTCTTTATGGTGGTTTTGGGGGAGTTTATTATTATTATTATTATTATTATTATTAGAAGGAAAGAAAGAAAGAAAGAAAGAAAGAAAGAAAGAAAGAAAGAAAGAAAGAAAGAAAGAAAGAAAGAAAGAAAGA
>JAWMRA010000078.1:80393583-80406279 GCA_035584735.1 Pseudotriccus pelzelni
AGAAAGAAAGAAAGAAAGAAAGAAAGAAAGAAAGAAAGAAAGAAAGAAAGAAAGAAAGAAAGAAAGAAAGAGAAAAGGAAAGAAGGAAAGAAAGAAGGAAGGAAAGAAAGAAGGAAAGAAAGAAAGAGAGAGAGAAAGAAAGAAGGAAAGACAGAAGGAAAGAAAGAAAGAAGGAAAGAAGGAAGGAAAGAAAGCAAGAAAAGATAAGGAAAGACCAAAACAAACCTTGTTATCATGCACCTGCTGTCCTTGATTGACTCTGTTGATCGTCTCTGTTGTTAACATGCACCCTCTGTTCTTGTTTGAGTCTGCTCTTGATTGAGTCTGTTCTTGCAGTCCTTGCTCGCATTGATATTGTCATTTGTTCATCTAAGGAGCAGCAATGCACTAAGGATTACTTGCGTGTTTGCCACTGGGGGAAACATCTCATCTGAGGAAGGACTTACTTTCCAATCCTTCACTCACTGAGAATTGGATGTTTCAAGCTTAATAATTTTGATCGGATTAGCAGTTCAGGTGTTCAGATCAATGGTTTAAAAGAAGCCCATTTTTCAGAAAGTGTTGAAAATGTCAACTCTGGAGAATTTTTCCAAGGGCACAAATGTGTGGCCAAAATTATAGCCAGTGGAATTGCTGCTTACTTGTTTTGGGGGAGTTGCTTTTTATTTTAAAGCCAACAATTTTTTGGCCATCAGCCTCTGTCACATGCATAGGAGAAAGAAGAAAGAAATATCCTAGTGAGGGAGTTGGCTTTTTTGTTTATGTGTGTTTATCCGACATAAACCCCTCAAATTGCAACAGATTACAAATCAATGCTACTAGAAGTGTACTTAATTCTGTCATGGTCTTCCAACTCAGTAGTATGTGGAACAGAATTGGACTACTGTAAGGAGCCAAATCATCTGCAGAACTATTAGGTTTATTTTGTTAATAATGAGATTCCTAGGTTTCTGATTCCTATGAAAAACGTTTACAGAGATCTGTTACAGATAGCATAGACCTTCAGATTTTGAAAGAAAAGGATTTTGAGGGGGTTGGATATGACACATCCAAGTTCTCTTTTACCCTAGGGTATACTAAAAATGTGAATTTTGCCAGCTATTTTTAACCCTTCCCTCCACCCACTTTGAAGGTGTTTCCTCATTATGAATGATTTCTCCCCTGATTAGTCATCTGTATTTCCAGCTCACTCAAGCTGCTTTATGAGGTTAATGAATACACTGTTCATTTTATATTCTTTACAAAAGGAACTATCCATGATGACTACAAGCTCGAATACCTCGAAGGGAGCTTCTTTCGTGTTCCCAGTTAATTAAGAGATCTAGTAGACTTGACAAGTTTCACTCATTTGGCAGGAAAAGCTTTTATTTTGCATCAATTTGAAGTTGCCTCTTGAACAACTTACTTTTCTGTGTCCCTAAGACATTTTCCCCCATTCCTATTCCTTTGAAATCCTTCATACAAACTGTCACTGCTTGACAGCCCTGGATCCTTTACTCTGTCTCATGCACAAGCACAAGTAACTGTGCCTCTGATGAAAAGGAAGCCTATTTTTACTTGCATTACTTAAAAAAAAATCCTAGACTGATCATCTGAAGTTAAGATTTACTTAATTTGTGGAAATTATCATGTAATAATAAAGATCTTTGGCAGCAGAGACTCTTAAATTTAGTTACCTTATTATAAGTGAGCAGTAATTTCATTGAAGCTAATATTATTTCTGATTTAGCTCTACTGCAGCTCTGATATAATTCTGCTGCAGCATTTTGTCTGAACAGGCCACCAATAAAGCACAACATAACAATGAATCAAGTCCCTTTTCAAACACATTTAAATAAATTCTCTATTGCATCAATGCAGTCTGCCCGTTGTTACCCGGTATGTCATTTTGGGAGGAAATATCCTGGTCCTTTGTGAACCATGACAAAATTTTTATTGCTAAATAATTTCTAGAACCTGATCAGAAAAAGTTTAGTCAGACGAGCTGCCACTATGTGTTCATTAAGCCTACTGTGGCACCTACATGCTTTACATCATTCCAAGATGACCTTGTCAGGATAACTCACAAATATTTGGCAGTAGCCATGAGTACTCACTAAGATGTCTTCTTTGTTTCACTGTGGTGGATGTTGCTTTTATCACTGGAGGGAGGGAGACACTGTGTATTTCCACAATACACTTGCAGGGCCGTATACACACTGGGTATTATAAACAGTTCTGCTTGCTGTCTCATGACATTGCAAAAGATGTAAGGCCCTCAAGCCTATGTCCTTCAAGAGAATCACTCTGAATGCAGGGCCAGTAAGAAAATAATGCTGATCCATCTCATTTGCCTAAAGGTTGCTATATTCAATAATGCTGATCCATCTTGTTTGCTTAACGGATGTTATATTCCCAGTGAAAAACATCACAAGGCTGTGGATAGCGCTGAACTTGCTTTAAATATATCCATCCTATCTTGCATCTGTGCTCACTCTGGGTCAGTGCTGCAATGTCAGTCCAAATGTGAGGAGGCTGGAGCAGAAAGAACATATGCGCAAACATAGGTTCTACTTCTCAAAATTCAGGTATATTTAACACAATCAAGACTCCACAATAACCTTGAAGATGCTTTTTTTTTCTTGTTGACTTAATTTAGATTTTAATAAGATCGATCTTATGACCAGCACTTTGCTGGGGGACTATTTATATTTAAGTTCTACGACAATTTTACTTTGCACATTTCTGCAGTTCTGTTACATTCACTCTCCCAAAATCTACATTCTGGAAATTGTTTGCATGCCAGAAACATGACAAAAGGAGGTTGTTTATTATGCTGATGTGTTGTTAAAATTCTAAATTTTACTTTTTTTTTTCTTTTAATTTTTTTGAATCAACAGACAGGTAATACACTTTTTGGGACTATTCTGTGATCCTCTAATAGCATTGTCTGGTTTTATTAACAATTGATTAAGAATTTCTATAGTCAGGTTACATTGTTACATTATACATTGTAACATTGTTTCAGAAATGTTTTCCTATTTGTTGACATTTTTGGAACAATCTCGATTGTAAAGATAAATTAATACAGTAATGGCTGAGTTTATTATGAATTGATGAAAGAGATGCTCAGAACAATATCCACATTAATTTTTCACATTCTTATCTTCCCCAAAGTGTTAGTAAGATCTAAATTTACATCATTAAATACTTCTCCACACTCGACAAAAATTACCATAATATGCAATTCTTGAATTCTCTTGCAAATAATGTGTATTTATGAATGTAGCACTTTCACATTCAACTCCTTCATAAAGTTCTTCACTTCATAAAACACTAGTGTTTTGCTTCATAAGGCATTTCTTCCCAGCCCATGTGAAAGCAATCTGCTTTTGTCTACATTATGAGATAAGGGAGACCTTGAAAACAGTTTTATGATTTTCTGGGGCCCATCACATGTATACTTTCTGCACAGCTGTTCATCCACTGTCTCATCTACTGAAAAATCAAGAAATTGATATAGGCAAAATAAATATTTCTATTGAACTCTGCTTGAATTTTTAACTGTATTGAAAATTTTAAAAATTATTATTGCAATGGTTCTGTTAGCTATTTCTAAAATTACAAATTCAACTGATTTTAAACAACCATGCTAAACTGCTAGGATGCTTTAAATGACATGACCAGACTTAAAAGGTTAATTAAGATTAAAACACCTTTATCTATCTGTGCATTTCTTTTATGCCTTATACGAACCATATATCTTATATTATTTCATATTCTCTTAAAAAATCTTTGTCAAGTTTTGCTGCTTGATCTTTTTTACCAAGATCTGTAAGGAAATTACAGCAGAGAGGTATTGTAGAGGACCAGACCTAAGCATATTTTGTCTCAAACAGTCTAAGTACTAAAACAGGAAGGGTGGGATCAAAGGGGAGGGTCCCATGGAGGGGGGCCAGAGCTGTTCTGAGGAAACTTCTTGCTCCACCCTCAGACTCATGTTCAGTCCCACCCCTCCCCCAGCTCACTTCCTGGAGAAGGGATGTCTGTGCCCAAGTGAAAAAAATTGCAAAAAGTCTGATTTACGTAAGAGGCTTATGTAAAGAGCCCTGGTTAATTATAAAAGAACAGAGATTGGGCCCCTTCACTCTCTCTTTTCCTCTCTTCTCTTTCTCCTCTCCTTTCTTCTTTTTCCTCTTTCATTTTCCATGTCTCGCAACCCCAGCTCCAGACCACGCAGCATAGGATCTAAGGACTGATGATATTCTTTGTTTTTGCCTGGGCAAGGCATGGCTATTGTATTCTACCCCATAATCCATATTAAAGTTTGTTGTGGGAGGGGAGAGCTTGTGAGGTGTTTTATGTCTTGTAAACCAGTACCTTTGAGGAGGTCGTTGTGGGAGTTGTGAAGTGAGAAATTAAAGGACTTGTTAGTTTCCACTCCTGTGGAAGTGTATTGTATAAATTTAAAGGCGTCTTAGCCAATACCTTTTGAATCTAAATATTGGGCTGGTTACCAGAGTTATAGAAGACCATAATAAAATGTAAGACTTGCCTGACACGTGTCCAGTGTCTTCGTTCAGCCTGATGAGAATTTATAACAAATGTCATCCCCCTACCAATGGGTCATAATATAGCTAGCAAGTCAGTTTTCGTGTAGAATAGCTTGGTTTGGAAGTGACCTTAAAAATCATCTAGTCCCAACCTCCCTGCTGTGGTCAAGAATACTTTCCACATGCCCAGGTTGCTTAGAGCTCCATCCAGCCTTTCACCAGCCTTCTAGGTATGGGACATTCACAACTTCTTTGGACAACCTGTTCTACTTCCTCACCACCCTCACAGTAAAGAATTTCTTCCTAAAATCTAATTTAAATGTATTTGCAGTTTGAAATCATTCCCCCTTGTCTTGTCACAATAGGCTCTTGTGAAAAGTCCCTCTCCATCTTTCTTGTAGGTTCCCTTCAGGTACTGGAAGGGTACGATTAGGTCACCCAGAAGCCTTCTCTTCTCCAGGCTGAACAACCCCAGCCCTCTCAGCTTTTCCTCTTATGAGAGGTGTTTCATCCCTCTAATCACCTTGGTGGCCCTCCTCTGAACTCGCTCCAACAGGCTGATGTGTGTTGGGAACCTTCCTGTGTGGGGAACCCCAGAGCTGGATGCAGTGCTCCAGCTGGGGTCTGACCAGAGCAGAGTAGAGGGGCAGAATCCCCTCCCTTGACCTGCTGGCCACGCTGCTTTTTATGCAGCCCAGGATACAACTGTCTTTGGGCTGCGAGCTCACCTTGCTGGCTCATGTCCAGCTTCTCATCCACCACAGCACCTCCAAGTCCTTCTTAGGGCTGCTCTCAGTGTGTTCATCCACCAGCCTGTGTTGATACCAAACATGGTTTCATATCAAAAACAAAGAAAACTAAAATTGTTTTTATATACAAATTTTTATTATATATATTATATATATAATTATACATGTATAGAATATGTATTTATATATAATTATAATAATTATAAATAATATATTATATATAATTACATATAATTTTATATATAATTTTTATAAAATTATATTTGGGGAGTACTAAATGTAGAGGGAGGTCATCACAGAGCACTTCAGTTTCACATAAAGGTCAGTGAAATTAGATATATAACTTATCAGGTAATCTTTTAGTCTTCATGACCTAAAAAACTTGAAGGGTTGGAGAGCTAGCTTTTATGTATATATTGAATACACTGTGGTGGGCAAGAGCAGAAAAAGGTCTGAACAGCCCTTAAGGTATTGACAATAATAGTCAGTATTTGGTACAAAAGTATCTTGTCATGCACATCTCAGGCTTTAGGGGAGGTTATGCTTCTGCTCCACTGAAAGTATTAGCAGAACATAGTGCATCTTTCCTCTGATTTTTTTTTTTTCAAATAAAAGAGGTTTCCAGGTTTGGAATGGAAAGGGAAGAGGGAAGAAAGTAAATTTGTGCACAATATATGCATGCAAACTCCCTCCACATGACTCAGAAGGAATAGTATGGCAACAGCAACTTGTTTTCTGTAAAGCTTTTAATGAAACATTCTTTAATGAGACCAGGACTTGATCTGATATTATATCAGTGAGAGTTTTCCCAGTACTTTCAATGTGAACAGGATTTGAGTCATTTCCTCACTAAATGGCAATGATGAAAATTAAGTGACTAGGTCTCATGATCTCCTATTTTCCAGTATTTGAATACCTAATTGATTCATAATCCACATACATAATTGTAAGGTTGTGGAACATTGTAGGATGTATGAATCTGCTTATTTTGAATGACCTAAAGTCAACATGAGCAGTATTTTCTGAATTCTTAAGACCAGATGTGCTCTACAGTTGTTACTGACCACGCTCCTCAGTTTGCAGTTTGGACTAATTTGTCAGATACAAGAAAATGTGGGAGGATTCAAAAGGACAATTTATGGCT
The DNA here is from genome assembly GCA_035584735.1 of Pseudotriccus pelzelni. Lineage (NCBI taxonomy): Eukaryota > Metazoa > Chordata > Aves > Passeriformes > Tyrannidae > Pseudotriccus > Pseudotriccus pelzelni. Next base: position 80,400,009 of record JAWMRA010000078.1, read on the forward strand.
AACTTCCACAAATACACTGTTTGTTTTATGTTCTTACATGAATGTGTCTTATGCGTCAAATGATTATTGTCCAAGTTCTGACCTTTGTCGCACAGGTACAGCTCAGTCAAAATAAATTAGCTAGGACCACTGTCAGCTGTAGAGTGTAGGTTTTACTGTATTGTGATGTATCACATGCAGCCTTGCACCCTTCTGTTTACGGTGTGGCAAGAATAGCTCCATACTATGGATATGATTCAAGAACACGTTCCCATTAAGGACACTTTCCCCACAAAGAGTAGTTAATGCTCTCCATATTGCATTTTGCAAAGGAATTGTAGATGCTCCACATTGTTTTAAAAGACAGGCTCTTTACAGGCAAATGAACGTTAATATAAACATGTGACCGGAGTTACTGCATTTGGCAACTTTGGGCCTTACTTACAAAAGCACATTAATGTTGCTTTTGTAACAGACGGTTCATCCCCAAAGACCTAAAACTCTGAGGTCTTGAGCAGCACTGGCAGAATATTTTGTGGAGTTAGGGGTGTCAATTATGGCACTCAAAATCCCTCTGCCTGTTTATGTTACCACAGCTTAGAAGACAGTCTCAGAGAAAAGTTATGAATCAATAAAGCTTGTTTACCAAGAAACACAGCCACATGTGGAAAACCCAATAATGATGAATTCTGGTCTGTTTTAGCCTCAAGGAAAAAATATGTTTCCATGCCTGTTATTATGTTTCCATGTTCCCCACCATTCACACACAAACCAATATAATATTTTCCTTCTGTCTGTTTTTCTCACTTACAGTACCTGGTAAGCATTTTCACACTCTGTTGATTGAGGAGTGATGATGCCACATGAAGTTAGTACTGTGAATGTGAATCCTAAGTGCTATGTATGGATCTAATGTAGGAACTTTTTTTCTGAGTAAGAACAGGTATGATTTCCTTTGTTTTTCCACTTGTTCACCAAAAAAAAAAAAATCGGTGTGTAATTTTTTTACTTAGTTAACTTATGATTTCACAGCCTAGACAGATCAGTCTACTTCGTCCTTACCAAAAAAATCCAAATGGAACATAATGTAACCCAGGATACAAATTTTAGATCAGTGATGCTGGAGAGCTCAGGCTCTCATTTAAATTTAAAAAAAAAAACAACAACCACAACCTTTAATATTGATGTACACAAGATGAAAAGATTTTGATCTGACAGTATCAAAGAAGCCTTAGATTTCCAGCAAAGCCCTAGAGGTTTATAATAAAAGATACTGCGCTTTTTTTTTTCACCTCCTGAAATAGGCATATTCTTCATACTAATTATATTTTAAAATATTCAATAGATCAACAGCTGCTAGTGCACAGAGTCTTATGAAATAAACAGGACTGGAACAGTTTTAAAAGGCTAGATTGTACCTTTTAAGTGGCTTGTGAATAACTTGCCCTCAATTTATACGGGATATTCTGTCTGGTCTTAAAAAAACCCCAAGAGTCTAGGGAGATTTTTAGTAGTGAATGTACAGTCATTAAACGGCATTCTGTTCTCTCAAGATGGGAAGAAACTGCCCCAAGTAAATTGTGACCTAAGGCAACCTTACCAAGGTTCAGGGTATTTAGGAATGATGAGGAACCTAAGGAAGAGAAACGCATTATAAATCAGAAAATAATCTCTTCCCCCAAATCTTCCAAATCTAGGTATCTGTTCAACTTCAAAGACTGTCTGTCTTTGAGAGAAGAAACCAGGAATTTATAATTGAAACCAGGGGACTAGTATTTTTGTCTTTAGGAATCCTGGAAAAAGGGGAAACTGGCAATGATTCTGAAGGTCTAGTAGCAAGATTTAATTTCTGAGAAAGAACAAGAGACAGTGCTTAAAATGACGAAGGAATCTAGAATGGAAATGAAAGTACCAAAATAATGGCACCCTACAGGCCCAAGGTGGTCCTACATAGGTAAGTCCAGAAGCCTTTTACAGGCTTGTTCTCACATATCTGGTCACTGTGGACTGATAAATGTCAAAGAAGGAAACTTGATAATATCTGTGTAGTGATTATAGCTGTTCATAAAATCATGGCAGAAAAAAAATGCTTATTCCTTCAGGAGGAAGCAAAGTCTCAGAATTCAACAGCTTTGTTCTTGCACTTAAAAGAAATAATGATAAATTGTTGCTATCTGACCAGGCAGAGTACCAGCCACTTAATGTATTTCTTTCTTTCTTTGTATCTCATTCTTAAATGCTGAGAAAGACTTCTTTCATTAAACTTGAGCACTTTCCTTCCATCTTTCAGGCCTCAAGTCATGATACCAAAAATACTAACAATTTCACCTGGAAACAGTTGCTAACAAAGGTATACATTCTAGTTTGGAATCTCACAGTGTTTTTAAACACTGATGAGTTTAGTAGTGAACAATATATAGACAACTTTAAATGAAAAGGTAATGGGAAAAAAAGCACCCTCTTCCAATCACAGGACTTTCAAAAATCTGTTCAAAGTCTTGTATAGGTGGCAGATGTACTTATGTGCTTTCCATTGCAATTTGTAATGATTAAGTAGCAGGGAGGACTGTGATCAGGACTCTAGAGGTCCTACCCCAAAGACATTAGATGAGTTGAGACTAATGACTAGGAACTATTAGAACATGATATTATGCCATATTAACAACAGCTTCTGAAAGGTGCAGAAGTACTCAAGTACTGTGCATTTATTTGGCATCCCTCTGTTTCAAAATGACCTTTGCTTAAACCAATTTATGTCTTACTGAATTCTTGTGTGGAGGCTCCCTGGAAGGGATCAGTTGATACATTAAAAAGTTCTGAACACTTGCTCTGTAGGAGTTTAGTTTTGTGTAACTTAATACATAATCATAGTTCCATTGGTTTAGGGTTGACTTTCTTTCCCCCTATATTTTTTTATTTGAATACTAATTGACTTTCTTATGAGATTTATATAGGTCAATTAAATTCTTACAACAAATTGATATTGTATATCAATATACAGACTTAGAGACCAGTGTTTAGGGTGTAGAATCAGTATTTTTATTGCCTATAATATTAATGCTCTGACTTTGCCACTATTTGTTGACACAAAAAGCAGCTTTTTTTCTTCCGAAACCTGGAGTACTTCTTCTAGGATGTCACTATATTCATGGAACATTCAAGTTATGAAAATGTAACCCATAATTTATTGGAACCCTTTGAACATGTGCAGAGGCTCTATAAGTAGTACTACAAACAGTTTGTAAATGTACAGAAATTGTTCACTGACTAAATACAGACATCAAGTAGCTAGGAGTAAATATACTAAACATGAGTATGCTCAGCATCTGCAGTAGAGGTATCTGATGAGTCCCTGCTGCCCGGAGAGTTATTATGCATTTGGGAGAGTGTCAGATCCTTCTTGGTCCTTGGAACAGGCTAATTCTTGATCTTGCTGAGTTCTCATTTTTCTACTCGTTTCTTCTTTTCTTCATTTCACCCCTTTTCATACCAGCATTTTTCTGATTCCCCAAGTTGCTACTACCATTTCAATGATTTCCCTTATGTCTTTGTTTCTGTTTTGCTCAAGAAGAAAATCTTGGCTTTAGCCTACATCCTCTCTCACAGTTCAGCAATTTTTCAGTAAAGCTGACCCAAGGCCTCATAACTGCACCTTACAAAATGGGGCCATGGGCTACAGACAGCTCAACCCCTGTGCCACAGATTGCACTGAGTGCAGACAGTTCTGTTGGAAAAGTTATGGCTTAAGACTGAGTATGCAGGTCTTGCACATACTTCTGTGCAAGTATATACATTGAGAAGAGGAAATTGTCATCATCAAGGTCTCCAGAATGGATGGTTTGTTCACTGATAAGTTATATTGTCCTTTAATGTTTTGGTTTTTTGTTGTTTGGTTGGGTTTTTTTTAACCTAGTGGCTGTCCAATAGTGAAAAAAACTCTAATATTCTTGACACGTGGTGTCTGAAGCATCAAGATGCTTTTCATAAATTAACACAGTGTTATTTTATGGCTAATGCAAAATTATTTGATGTCTATGTCTAGAATTGCATGTCTGCATTTGGTTGAATAGACACTTTTTGAAAGAAGACTTATGGTAACAGTTTCTGAAGACATACCTTCTTGAAGTTTAAGCTCAGTGGCTTATACAAAAGTTTGCATAGTCTTTTAACACCTATTTAAAAGTGTTTCTGAAGGGGTTTTTCCTCCATAGCAGGGAACTGCATCCATAGATAGCAGTTGAATTGGCTAGATTAATATGACAGTTTAAATCATGCAATACTGCACCCATTCCTACCTTTGTATCACCTTAAATATTAGAATGAAATATAGCTTTCTCCCAAGATCTGAGAGAAAATTCATCAGCCATGAATAACCCTCCTCTACCCTGTTCATATTAAAAATATTTACAGAATAAATATTTTGTGAGCTGAGGCTGCTATCCACTGTCTACATTCAGCAATGAAAACCCCATAGGTAACTAAAGTCTGTTTAGCTGGAATTTATGACCCTAATTCTGTTTAATTCCTACACTCAGACTGCCCCAGAACATCTAACAATCCTTTTTACCTTTCTTTGAAATATTCTGCTATGTTGAATAGCCTCGCTTCTCTTACTTTGCATGTCCTTATTGAAACAAGATGTTCTTTCACTGTTCTCAGGAGAAGTGGAAGTCTTTGTGACTGTGTGCTAAGAAAATTAGAGAGAAAGTGTTTAGTTCACAGCTTGAAAATATGGAGACCAACTTTTTTTACACTATGCTCAGCTCTTAGTTTTGTCATAAGGGCAACAAAATTCTTGAATAGCAGCAGTGAGACAAAATAACTAGAGCTGTTCTCATCTTTTCTGTTAGTTTGTGATGTTCTTATTTTTGAACAGACAGAATCTCTACTGAACTGTTGAAATACACTTCACAGGCAGTTTTGTGGAGAGAAAATTCAAATATTTTGATAGCAATTTGACAGGAGTTTTGACATTAGACCAATCAATTTTGCAGTGTAAATGAATACAGGATAAGTTGTGACTAGTGATTTCTTCAGGAAGGAGCATGATATGTTTCTCTTATATGTGTAACTTCAGATCATCCATGTTTTCCTTGGCTACTCCTGGATTGGCACTGAAGAAAACACCTTTCTGCATTTGCTCAATGCACATGATACACTCAGGACAGTCTGCTGAGAGGATCTCTCAGTGATTATTCTTCACTTCTATCAGTAAAATTTCCTGGATATAAAGATATTTGTCAAATTCCTGCATTATTGATAGTTACTCTTGTCCTTAAAATTGCATGGGTTATTATTATTTCTTTCTGAAGGAAAACTTGAGTGTCACATTATAAGGAGATGCATATGTCACTTGCAGGAAAGGATGTTGCAGATATCAACATATTTTAGTAAACAGGGAAAGGGTTCGTCTGCTGGGAAAAGATAGAACAGAAAATATTGCATGTCAAATTCAGTTCACTGCACTATGATTTTTACACAGACATATCCTAGGGACCTTGGGATCAATAATATTCATAATCTGATTTCCCAGAATAATTTTTATCATATGCAAACAACAGCAAATCGGCTGTCATTTACAATCCAGCACTTCTGCATAATGCCAGAGAAGCTGAGCAATAATTAAAAAAAACTTCCTTTCTCCTCATTTTTGACCTTGAGAATTTATGTGAGAGTATCTGGCATGTTGGAACTCTGTGGACCTCATTTAGTAGCAAAAACTGATCTCTGATCTAAGGCTATTAATCTCTCCATTCAAAGACATAAGCATTACTGCATCTGAACAGCATCAGTCCAGAAGCAAATCTTGTTCCGGGGACATCATAAAATCTGAATAATGACACAGAAAAAAAATTCTCAGAAGAATGCAAGTTGATTAAAATACCCACAGACCTAAATTTGAGCACTTTTCTCTTCCAAGAATGCCTGCAAGTTATTAGCTTGAAAAGTTGTGACTTCCTTCTTCAGGATAATAACTGCATTTTAGACAAGAACAATGTGGTAATGTTAATCTGGCTAAGTATAAGCTGTGTAGTAATACAAAATCACATTAATATATAGGCTAAAATGAACCTTCAACATCTGCAGATATCCTATCCTCTCCTCTGACTTGACATTATTGTTTAGATAACAATGTCACCACAAAGAACTTTCCCTATTTCTGAGAAAATCAGGATTTTTCAGGAGATTTTTCTCCTTTTTTTGCACTTATCAGGTGAAGGGGTTAACAGCTGGTCTGTTGGCCCCTCAGAAGAAAAAGAGGAGGTAGACTTAGCAGGCTTTCGTGTGTTTC
>JAWMRA010000078.1:80414036-80509489 GCA_035584735.1 Pseudotriccus pelzelni
TCTGTATAATCGTACTTATTGTATTATTTTAATAAATTGTTATTCTGACTTACAATCTCTCTTTTGAGTTGAGTTCATTTCCCCTGCTGGTTAACTTTTAAACCAGCACACTGTCTAACCATGTTTTACCCTTGCTGACAGATGAGACCATAGGCCTACCAGTATCAGTAGGTTTCCTTTGACAGCAATGAGCAGCAGATGTTTGAGGAGTTTAGTATTCAGGCCTTCCCCAATGTAACATATTTGTAGCTTCTATGATGCATCAATATGAGGACCTCTGAATGAAAGAGCACAGCGGGATCACCGTGTTTGAAAACATCAGTAACTTTAATTTTTTTTCCCAGCCTTCCTCTTTGAACCATTTTTTTTATTTTACCTCTAAAACATTCTATGACACTGAATTCCACAGTACAGGCTGTATGAAAACATATGTCCTTTTGCTGTTAAATAGATGTCCTAAACCCGGTAAGAGGGTCACTGTGTGCTTCCATCTTCTTGTATTAGAAGTCATAGTGATTTATGATATCATAGGCAGTCTCTGAGCCAACCATGATTTTATAGACCTGTATAATATTGCTTCTTATCTCATTTATTTCCAGAAAGAGGAATCTCAATGTTTGTTTTTTCCTCACATGAATTTATTCACTATGAGTATCATAGTTGGTTCCCTCTCTATGTTTCTTTCTTAGTTCTATTTGATAGCTGGAGAAACTACCTGAAGTTTGTAACCACCTACTTCCAGAACTGAACAGAAGTTGCCAAAAAGAAAGCTCATTCAGATCAAAGATTTACTTTCATTTTCCTTTTACTTAAACAAATGGTAAGAAGCAGTCATCAGTAGTAGTCCTTCATTTTAAAGTACTAAAAATTGTAATTATTAAAAAAGATTATTGTTTTTCATGTTAGCTCAATATTAAAAATTTATTTGCTACAGGAGTAGCAAATGGGACAACTTTGGGAAAACTTTATTATTATCCTCTTGACAGCTGGGTGCATGCTGCAAGATGTTTGCTGTGAATATTCAGCAGTAGTTTTAAAGAAATTGACCTCAGTTTCAGTTAGCCTCCTGTTGCTTCTTTGGTAGTCATTTATTGCAGGTATGTTGGCAAATGCCTTTGTTTCCTATTCTGTTTATTAAAACAACTTGTGCCTAAGAAGAAATCATGAAGTTCTGTAATAAAAATTCTGAATTCATAGTTAGGAAACATTATGAAATTATTTTTATTTTTATTTTTGAAGTGTGGGGTGATTTATTGAGGTTGCTTAATGTAATAATTTAACTACTTCAAGTCTTTTGCAGGAATAAAGGAAGAAACCTTTTAATATTGATATCTCACACATGATGACAAAGGTGACATTGGATTTTCTGTTAGTGTTCCATTATTTACTCTTGTAAAAGTGTGGAATCAGACTTTTTATTCAACAAGGATTGCTACCAACTATGTTGTTGTCATGAAGACTCTCTTCTAAATTGAAACTATGGCATTTCATTAGAGGTATCAAAATGTAAGAGATGTACAGAAGTTTACACTTAGTCAGCCACATCAACTACAAAAAAATGCAAAATGTTACAAAATGCTTTCAGTTAAGGGTCACAGGTGAAATAAATATCAATGTTCAGAAAGTTTTAACGTCCAAATGTGAAGTGCAGAGAGAGAGAGAAGGGAGCTTGCAGAATGTCCTTTGTCAGAGGACAGTTTGCTAATACCAACATATATTCTTTCCACAGAAGAATTTCTTGTTGCCATCCATCTATTACTTTTAATAAAAATTCTACAAGAAAAGATTGTGACAACCAACCAAAAGAGTGGCTATTGAGCATGTACTGATCACTCTCACAGGATCAATTGTAGGATCCACCAGAATTGCTTTTCTGGTACAACTGTTCGGTTCCTGAATCTCTGCTTTTTTTTTCCCTACCTGTCCAAACAATGATAAGGCAAGAGTGATTCTTCTAAAAGCAAAAAAGTAAAAGGAACAAAAACTAGTCAAACAGATAGATTAAATATCACTCATACCCCACAATTGGAAGCAGATACATTTGATCCCTTTGTGGAAAAGTCCTGTTATTTTGTTTCTTCCATATCTCTACAATTTTTTCACCTTTCATTCAAGTAAACACAATGAAGGAAAAGAAGATGACAGTGGTGTATGCAAATGAACAGACAAAAGAAAACCTTCATGGAAACCAGGTAACATTCTAAAAAAGGTGCCAAAATTGACTTTTTTCCTGACATAGAATACATATTGTTTCTCTGAAAAGGGTATAACGTGAACCATGACATCTAATAAAATATTGTTGTTATATCTTTTCATGTGTCTGAGACTAACATACCCAATACAACCTAAAGGACTGTGTATACCTGTGTCTCTCATGAAAGGGTAAATCAGCATTCAAGGGAAATACACCATTTGTCTTCGAGTCAGTCGGATAGCTTAGAGAATTGAACAGTCATGAGTCTAGAAGCTTTAAAACAAGGAATAGCCATAAGGCTATCTCAGAGCACAGTATGAAAATACTGAGAATGTCAGTGAGAAAGGAGTCCTAAGCTCAAGATTTTTGCAACAGAGCTTCAACTCTTGAAAAAAAATCGGGCTGGTAAGATTCCTTTTTGGTTTGTTGGGATCTGGGTTCTTTATTATTTTTGGAGATATAAGCAAATACAGCATAGAGCATGTTTGGATTTGTGTATCCTCATTGGTTGGTACATTAAAAAAAAACATTTAGGAGGCTAAAATGCATCCCTAATTAAAGAGCAGAAATCCTGTTAATGTTTTGAGGTCTAAGGCCTTATTGTTATAAAGGAAAGGCTTTAAAGGACTTACGTTTTTTCCTCTAGGGACTTCAGACAACTGGGCCCAGCCAGCATGGATTTAGGAAAGGAAGGTCCTGCTTGACTGATCAGATCTCCTTTTATGACCAGGTGACCCACCTAGTGGATGAGGAAAAGGTTGTGGATGTTGTCTACCTGGACTTCAGCAAATCCTTCGATACTGTCTCCTGCAGCTTTTTCCTGCAGAAAATGGCTGCTCAATGCTTGGGTGCTTGGTGCACTCTTTGATGAGCTAAAAACTGGATGGATGACCAGGCCCAGAGCGTGGTGGTAAATGGACTTACATCCACCTGGTGTTCCCCAAGGATCAGTATTGGGTCCAGTCCTGTTCAATATCTTTATCAGTGATCTGGATGAGGGGATCAAATACACCCTCTGTAAGTTTGCAGATGACACCAAGTTAGGTTGGATTGTTGATCTCCCGGAGGGTAGGAAAGGTCTACAGAGGAATCTGAACAAGATGGACCAATGGGCCAAGGGCAATTGAATGAGCTCAAACAAGGCCAAGTGCTGGGTCCTGCACTTTGGTCACAACAGTTCCATGCAGTGCTACAGACTGGGGGAAGAGTAGGTGGGAAGCTGCCTGACAGTAAAGGACCTGGGGGTGCTGGTCAACAGACGGCTGAACGTGACCCAGAAGTGTGGGCCCAGGTGGCCAAGAAAGCCAATGGTATCCTGGCCTGTATCAACAACAGTGTGGCCAGCAGGACCAGGGTGTGATCTTAACTGCATCTGACGTTTATATACCAAGTTTGACTGGAATACTTTCTGTACTCTGAGGATAGATAAAATACTGCTCATATTTCGGCAACACACACCTCACCAAAGCAATTGGCACATAACACATAAGGTGAAATGGCTCAAAAAGGTCTAGTGATTATCCCAAGATAAGGACCATTTTAACTGAGAGTCTCTTGTGCTTCTTCATACAAAATAATAACTCACGTGAAAAATCACATACTAAAAAAAAAATAAAAATGTTTAAGGTCATCTTATGGATAAAATACCTTTCTAAAAGAAAAAGAAAAAAGGTTAAATTATTTATTTAAAATTCAAACGAAGAAAAAAATCATCATTTCAAAATCTATTATGGTCACATCTCTTTCTGAAGCATGGAGTGTGTGAGCAAGTAAAAGAAAAGGAAAGGGAGAAACTTCATTTATGCAGTGTAGCATATACGGTTCCTCAAGTCAGATGGAGTAGGTTTGTGTTTGCAGCTACACTAATAAAATGCCTCAAAATGAAGCGCAGCAGCAATATGCTATTTCAAAATGGCTTTTACAGAAAGTTCAAACCTCATGTGTACTTTGTCAGAACTGCCTTGTTTTCTGGTCCCTCTTATTACTGGGTTACTAGTATAAAAATTGTCAAAGAAATGAAATCTGGAAGAGCTGTCAAATTTCAGAATAACGCCTTGAGCTGAATTCTTTGTTTATCTGAAATACCAAGGCATAAAAAATAAAACTGCCAAAGAACTGCCAGCTTTTAAGGAAAACAAGGTGTCAGCAGAAAGAAAGCTGTTATCAATAAAATTTCCATACTAAAAAACAGGGTGTGTTTTCAAACAATGTCACTTCAGATATTCATAAATAAAAGGTAATTTTCCTTTCTGAAAAAAGTTTTCTGTTGTGGCTCATTTCATTGTTATGAACTCCTTGATGTGCAGTCATTTTATCGTAGTTCTTGTCAGAAAGTTCAGCAGCTTGCTGTTACTCTGGGCTTGCTAGACATTGATGACAATTTCCACAGCCCCCCGCAAGTTCAGCTATTAGCAGCTAACTCGGCAACTTCAGCCCTAAACAAAAGGATTTTGTCTGTGCAGACAGCAGAGAATTGCAGTTGTGCAAAAATATCAGCTAATCCATCTCAGACTCTTCATTTAACAATAAGACCAAATACTCAAGAAGAGGCAAAGTCTTAGAGTTCTATATTGACAGAATTAAGACTGTTACAGCAATATAAATTTGTCTCCTTATACACACGCAGTGAGAAGCTGACTTTAATTGCATGATAGACTAACCTTCACCTCTTTCTGATGGTTCTCCCACTGGGCTCCTACTCCAGCTTACTCAGCCAGTCGTTCTCCTTGTTCTCCACGTCTCCATGTCTCCATGTTCTCCATGAGTTTTCAATGTGTAATATTCTAATAAATACTCATATTCTAATAGATATACATATATTTGTGTACCTGAGTGAGATTTGCACTTCCCTTTCAGATTTGCTAATTTCACAGGTTTTTGTAGCATTACCCTGTGAACTGAGCACTAAAGTAATTTTTATGTTTAAGACAGGTACTTAGTGATGGAACATTGCTCTGAAGAGCCAAATTTTGATTGTTTTTTGCATGTGTGATTTTTTACTGACTCCAAAAAAACTTAGTTAAATGTTATTTATGAGGTGAACCATGTTTGACCAGCAGCTTTGGAAATGGCCTTGTGTTTAGAAGCCTTCTCATCTGCTGGCACTAACCTATCATTTTTTCCTAGACACCTAACAACAAACGACCTGAACAAGGAATATTCCTTACTGTTCCCACACAGAAATCAAACCCTAAACTCTAGCACTTTGCATCCTGAGGCAAAAGCACCCATGAAGACAAAGCTGAATAGGTGATTAAGTCTAGGGTCATTCTCGGAGCTGCATAAACAGAGCATCATAAACATGAAGCCAATGCCCTATCAGACCATGGACTAAAAGTGCTAGGGCAGACCTAAAGTAATAATGAAGTCAAGCAGTCTGATAAGTTTGTATAAGCACATAATACCTTATAACTAAGCATTTTCCCTTTAAATGTTTGCTTCCATGTTCATGCATTGAAATGCGTTGTTGTGGGATTGTATCCATCTAGAAGCTTATATTCAATCTCATAATCCTCAAAGTTGGCACTACCTCTCCACCCACATATACACACACAAAGTAAAAAAAGAAAAAAAAAAGAAAGAAAAATAGGTAGGATAAGCTGACCATCACTTTAGATTTTTTTTGCCAAATTGTTCTGTCAACAAGTGTGCAGCATTCCCAAGTTTAGAACATTGCATTTGGGATTCTAAAAATGATTTCTGGAAATGTTTTGACCTGTAGTACATAATTTTGATAAGAAAACAGATATTTTTACAATTTCACTAACCATGTAAATTAAATGTATTTCAGCTGCAGAGTGGACAGGAGCTTTTTGCCATTTGGAGAGCTGGATTTTTTTTTTATTGAATAATGCATGCTATAAAGTGATAATGTTTCTAACATGTTTCTTTTAAAGGTTACATAAATTTTCTCTCATTTCTGTGTAAATGTTTTTGCTGTAGGTGTTACACTCAGGGAAGTTTTGGAAGTTTACTGTACGCAAGGTGTTCTTGAGAGAAGATAACTCATTTCAGACTTATTTAAAATGTATCGAATAAGATGATTGCTTACCAACAGGGAATATTACAATTTTACTTCTTCAGCAGAGTATTCCTATTAGGTCTGTCTACTTCTCAACACTATACATTCTGATCACCACTTTCATTTTATCTTTATAAGCATAAACATCTCTCTCAAGTACTGTGGCAAAATCATTTACAGGAAAGTGGGAGAAAAAGAAAAAGTTTGTCTTAAAACTGGAATTTTCTGCCACTCAAAAAACCCACCAAAACCAACCAACCAAACCTAAACAAAAACCCATACCAAAGAAAGCTACCTCTGCCCTTCTTTAACTGTGAATTAGGCTATTATTTTACGGTATAAAAACAATTGTGACTTTTACATCTTGAAATTTCTTCAGTATGAGGCCTCCAAAAACATCCAGTATTTGAACTGTAGTTTAATGTTAGCTATATCCCTTCCTCTTTTTGCCAATGTTTGTTACTAACTGAAGTAGGAAAGCAGAAGTGGCAGCATGGTGGTGTACCCTTTGAAATATGCAATTTTCTGAATCTTCCTCAGTCTTCAAATATTGAACATGTATCATTGGTTCTTTTTGGTGTCTTCAATGAAAATAAATGGTTTGAGAGTAAAACCCAAAAATGCAATGAAAATTATCAGTGTTCAAGGGAATAAAACTGTAAATCTATAATCTTGTGGGAAATGTTGCATAGTTTGCAGAGAAGTTTTGCTGGTAGTGCCACCTGTAATAAAATTCACCTAGACTTTCTGTCTTTCACAGTTCGTTGTTTCATTTTCCTCCATTATTGCACGTTCTTGTAGCTTGTCCCATCAAATGAATGACTGATTAACAGAGGGGATGAGTATTGTTTTCTGTTTACTTTTTCTAGTCATGCCATTATGTTATCTGCCTGTGCTGTCAATACAATTTTATCCCTGCAAAAGATCAGTTATATCCTAAATGAGAAAATTAATTACAATGTGTACAATAAATAAAAATTGTTTTGCTCATTTCCTGGGCTGTTCAAAAGCTGAATGGCTCCGTGAAACCACAAAAGGCTCCACTTCATTTGTTTAAAATAAGATGGTCATGTCCCATTCTGCTGGGTTGACCTTGGCTGGACAACAGGTACCCACTAAACTGTTCTATCACTACTCCTTTTCAGTTGGACAGAAGAGAGAAAATAAGATGGAAAATGACTCATAGATTGAGATTGAGCACAAGCAAAGAGAAAAAAAATAATTTTATTCTCTACTTCCCATCAGCAAATGATGTCTGGCCGATTCCTGGGAAGCAGGGCTTCGGCACTCGTTAGCCATTGCTCCAGAAGGCAAGTATTTTAAATAACCGATGCCACCCCTTCTTTCTCCTTTTCTTAGCTTTCATATCTGAGAAGATGTCATACGGTATGGAATACCCCATTAGTCAATTTGGGTCAGCTGGACTAGCTGTGTCCCCTCCCAGGATCTTGCCCACTTCCAGCCTACTAATCCTGGGACAATGTTGGAAAGACAGTGCCGATGCTGTGCCAGTGCTGCTCAGCAGTAGCCAAAACACTGATCAGTACCCTTCCAGCTACCAGCGCAAAGCACAGCACTGTGAGGGCTGCTATGGGAAAGTGAACTCCACCTCAGCCAGACCCAATACACACCCTCTTACAAGCGTACGTGGAGTGACGAGTAAAGGGGAAGCTGAAGAACTCCTCAGAAAATGTGTTGAGCTCCACACTTTCTTACCCTTTTGACTCAGTTGTGGCCTAAACCCTGTACTAGGCACACTATACTACAGTGAAATGAGCCTCCTGCAGCAATTCCTTTTAGTTTTGCTTTAGTTCTTAGCATTAGAGCCTTGTTTTCAACTATCTATATATATTTATGTCTATTTATATATATATATATGTGTGCATATATAGATTTAAGTGTGAATATATATAAATACGTAAATATATATATATATATATATATATATATATATATGCGTAGTCTGTGTAGGGCTTCAAACAGGAGCAGATAGTAGAAGCCAAACTCTGTTCTTTGCTATATTTTGTTTCACTCTATTTCTTATTCCAATGTCGCTCTTTTTCAAATTATTACAGATTTTCCTTAGCAATGCATAACACCAATACAAAAGATATTAACAGAGCTAGTTTGCGAACAATAGGATCGTTCATCATACCTGAATACACAAAAATTTATTTGGAAAGCGCACAGATATCAGTAGATAGAAAATAATGCATTATACTTGAATCCTTCTATAGTTAGTTAAAAATAGAGACTTCTAAACTGCCACCAATACAGCTGCAGAGTTAACAGCTTCTTGAGATGAATGGCTTCTTTCTGCATGAAAATATTGTGATCATTTATACTCAGTTATTATTTTTAAGGTTAGCTTTGTCATCATAAGCAGCAAGAATATTTTTGCTTCAGTGAAAGCTAAGTTTCTAGGACCCACTAATACAATAATTTTTTTTTTTTTGCTGACAATTAGGGGGATAAATATTCACTCTGACACTAGTTTACAAGTGAAAATTTAAATAAGGGTAACCTTACTGTATATATGTGCAAAATTATAATTTAAGTCCCTTTCCTTCAAGAGATCTTTTTAGTGAATATTTTCAAAGTAGGCAATAGTGATTTCATTTAGGGGCAGACATTTATTAAGCAAAACAGTTTATACCATAACTATTTATTTTAAAGAAAATATAAGTTTGGTATTATTGGATTTGATAGATATCTGTCCAACACAGAGGTAAGATTCTGTGTATATATATATACATAGCTAGTATGTTGTTAGCTTGTTATTTTAATTTGGTGTTAAACTTACATGGATATTCATTGACAGATATCTAAGACATGGTCACAGCTGAGAGGAGTCATATAATCTCGTTAGCATTTTTGAATTTTGACTTTTTTCTGCATTATGTAATAGAGATATTTTTGAGCTAGGATATTTACCATTTTTTTTTAATGCATCATTTATTTTCCAGGATATTGCTTTTCTCTAGATAGTTCTTTTCAAAACTAGTTAGCTGGAAGGGTTGTGTTGTTCATGTCTGTTTGTCACATTAGATTCCCAGAATCTCATCAGAACCACGTCAAATTATATCAATCCAAACTCTGGGTTTCTGATAACAAAGTGCTATAGGAAGAGCATGGCTTGAAGGTTATTGTAAGACAAAGAGCTTATCATCATCACAGAAGTACTATAAGGGACACAATTGTTTATTCAGTGCTCATGCAATATTCTTTTTGTTGTGCAATAGTAATCTGAAATTTTCAGTAACCTATGCTTTACAAAAAAATGTGCAGAACACAGGACTAAATTTTATAGGGGTATTTGTAACCACAGCTAGGGGAAGGATTCTCTTTCTGCAAAGAAATACAGTAATGAGGTAGAGATAGCTTTCATTCTGTCCCCAGAAAAGAGCAAAATACTGAAACAGGAAATTAAAAAACGCTCCCCGAAGTTAAATATGTTACAAGATATCACTGCCCTAGCTATAAGACTAAGAACAAAGCAAAATTGCATCCTCTGGCTGCACGAGCTCTACCAGCAAATCTGGCATAGAGGCAGATAAACCAGGCAGGGTGCCTTTGTGCTTCTGCATTATGTAGTTCATGACAAAAGACAGTCTATCAGAAAAATGTACATTATCATATGCTGCTGCTACTGTTTCGCTCAGCTGCCTCTAGAGTTTGGACAAGCCCAGGCACACAGAAAAGGAATCTTTCTCATTTCATCCCTGGACTACTGAAGCAGAGAAACTAAGTCTGTCAGAATCGAAGAAGAGTAGGCCTTTTTCTTGAAGTGTGGTACGGCTTTCTCTGATAAAGCTCGTATCTTTCAAAGACAACTTACTTCCTTTTTTTTTTAACCTTATCTGAATGATTGGAAAGATCTGGCAGGACGTTTTATCCATGACCCTAAATTTTCCCACAAGAAAGCAAGAGCTTTGAAGGGACAAGTTTAATTTTTTTCTCCCACGCCTGCAAGGCTAGTTACTGTTGTGCCAGGCTTAACTTGCATAAATCCCTTAAATCATTCTATATCCTTTTGGGACTGAGATTAGAAAATTTTTCAGTCTGCAATTACCAGCTCATTGAGGGAGGGAAGAAAAAAGCAAAATACGTTCCTGAAAGTTCTTCTGCAGTGAAGGGCAGCAATTGTTATCTCAGGAAGTAGTTTCTATTTGCTAAACCTGTTCATTCAGTGAGAATGACACCTTATCCAGTGGGTATGATCTTACTATTCCTTTTCCATATGCCTTGTTCTAATGAGCCTCCTAGCCAGTGGTACACAGCCTAGTACATTACCTTTTTCATACTGAAGTTTTATTGATTCTCTTGAGTAAATTATATTTGACTGTTGTAGCAAATTTGCTGCTGGGAACATATTTAAAAGACAGTTTATGGGATTCCCTAGCAGTGGCACCACTTAACTCTGAGAGCCAGAATATTGCCTCCACTGTATTTAGTAAAAACAGAAAACTGAATTTCCCATGAGTCAGTCCAAAATACTGGCCACCTCTACACCAAACCTCTGTCACCTTCTTTGAATAATTCTTATTGGAGATTTCCTATGTTGTCGATTTTCTTGGGGATCTTACAAATATTGATAGATTTAGCCCTCATAGTCAGAATAAAAAGTTTAGGTATACTCAAAATACCAAAGATAAAGAAATATCTTGCTTTTTTTTAATTTTTAAGGAGTAATATAACTTCTATTTCAGTTGTGAATATAGTAGAACAGAATAGTAAATAAATATCCACCACATTAGATGCCCAATTAAATGGCTTTTTGCACCCAATACACATCTCCCTTTCATCAAAGGAACTGTCTTTGACTTTTGGGGAAATTGGCTCAGACCCAGGGAGATGTGTATATAAGGGTATTGGGAGTGAGAGATAACAATTTCATATGGCTCTGTCAGGTACAGCCTAGGTTTAACATATCTGTGTTTCCTATGTACCATTTCTCTAGTATCACCACTGCTGCAAAATGTGACAGTAAAGTTCAACATATTCTACTTGGTCAAATATGTCTCTGAGGTTATGTCTTTTCTGCTTACATAAAGCTAATCTGGTCTGAATGGCTGCAACACAGTGAGACAATACTTGAACTAAAAGGTACAAAGTAGTGCCACCAGTTCACGTAGAGCTCTAAGACCTTCTACTGACACAGCTCATAATTTTAATTGCTGCAATAACATATTCTACTTCAGAAATTCCTTTGTGCTAATACGGTGAAGAAAATTTTGTGCCCTGTTGGATATTATGTGGATACATGTGGGAGTTGTGAGAAGGCGTTAGGAGTCTAATAGAATTTGATAACTTCCATCTGCATTAACACATTACTGTGGTCTTTTTAAATGATGATGAGATAAAAATTCAACTCGAATTGCTGGACAGGCAACAAACTGAGTAAAAGAGACAATATTTTCTATACTTCCCTAGCTAGGACCAACCCCCAGTTTGAGTCATCTTTAAAGCAAAGACAAGACTTGAAACCGGCCAGGTTGGGTGGATGGATCAACTTACCTATAATGTTAGAGTCACAAAGTTTGCAAGCTATTCCTGTCATGCTATATGTTGATGCAATGTTGTAATAAAATATAATACACTGAGAAAGAAGGAAAAAATTAATTTGGAAAATAAGCATGAGCATTTGGCTGATTCTCTGGAAACCCCAGCACTTTGGTATGCACAGTGGGCTTTTTGTCAGTTGGTTATTTGTTTTATTGCAAACTGAAGTCACGAGGGACAGACTGCAGTGAAATCACTGTCTCTGAGCTGGCTGTGAGATAACTAGAAACCCCTCAGCTAGGGAATAGAATTATCTTTCTCCAGTATAAATTTCCATACTTTGCTAAATAAATTATGAGCTACATTGGCCCACAGTTCCCAGACTCTTGTGCAGCTCAGTCTGATACCAGAAAATTCATGGACAAGGAGCTAGCGTTCCTCACACTGCATGTCAGTGCTAAAATTCCTACTTATTTTACAGAGAACAAGAGGTCTTTTTCAGTCAACCTTTCTTGATAGTAAGGAAAATCAAATTTCTTCTGAGGCCAAAAATGTACTATCCTTATTTTTATGGCAACAACAGTAAATAAATTGAAAGTTACAGTCCTTCAGTTTTGCCAAATTGTCATCTAAAGCAACAATAAGAATATGAGTCCAGTTTGTTCTGCCAATTGCTGAAGGTATCATAGAGGTTAAATAACAAATACCTAATGTTTCTGCTTTGGATGGTGTTATAAAGGAAATTGGATAAACACCGGAATATAAATCAAGAAAATGATGCCATCAGTTAGACAAATATGCCATACTAATACCTGATCTGTCCACTTACTCGCTGAAAGCAGAAAAAAAGCCTTTAGTATCTTGAGCAATCCAGGCACTGATTGATTGCATCCCATAACACTTTCTAATGCATCTTCTAGAATATGTTATAAATCATATGCAGGCTTTTTCTCTTTAAATGCTACTTTATCAGTTCTCTATTGCTCAACTTTCAAAATAAAGAAGAAAGAAAATTGGGGTCTGAGCAGCTGGGATTTCTCTTCCTCCTGAAGGCCTTGATTCAGTTCAATGTTTAGGTGCATGTACAGCTTGAAGTAGGTGCGCAGTCCGATTAAAGATATGCTGAAGTACCTTTGCAAATGAAAACAATTTTTCGTCTTTCAAAACACTGTGACATTTTATGTATGTTGGAAAATCATCCTATTTGACAAAGGTCACACAAAGAAACAAGGAAAGCAGTTGTTTTCATGAATATGATTATAAGCTTGAGTTTCAAATCTGTGATACAGTGAGTTTTACATGGCTTCACATTTCACTGCTAGTGTGTGTGTGTTTGTCTTTTATACTTGTTTCTTCATGCAAATTGATCAGCAAGTTGTAGTTGCTCACCTTAAAGGCCCAAAACATGGAAAAACGGTGAAACTCAAACTAGAGAAGGCAGTTCTGCTTTTTCCACCCTGCTGTTTGCAAGGCGTTTGCTTGGCAAAAGGAAGTGGGGAGATCTTGTAAGGTTTGGAATACAGATGCACTGTTGAGGAGCAACTGAATCTCATGGCAATGAGTGTTTGCACAGAACCTTTAAGTTCTCTGATCTGGGTAATCCTGCTGAAATTTTTTCTTCTAGCAAACAAATCTAGTAGCCCAATACAAATCAACTTTGCCCAACAAGCAAGAAGAAAAAGAGCAAGAGACAATGACAAAAAGTAGGTCACAGGGAGAGGAAGAGGGAGCACATTTACAGAGAAGAAAAGTAACTAACAGGGCATTGGCCACTCCAATGTAAGCTACACTTCTATGATTTCATTCTGATTTATATCAGGCACTGGGCATTGCCAACTACTTCTCCCGAGCAGCACTTGATTTGAGCCCTATATTTTCAAACCTGGAAAGCTGTTCAAGTCCATTTGTAACTACCTGTGAGAAGTATCTTGCAAAGCCTTCTTTAGGTAAGAGCTACTATGACTTCCGTTTCTTTAACCATAGATGCACACAGGGTTTTGAAACTGAGTTGGAAATATACGGTGGTGGTGGAGAATGTCATAACTCTGGCAGCAAGCATGGATCAGCAAAATATCGATAATTGCAGAGTTTTGCAAAAGCTGTCAATTTCGTTGAATAGAGAGGAAATTACTGCTTTCATTACGCATTCCTTTGGCCCACTTTTTAAAATGATATAGGAAATAAGGATGAGCAGTTATGTAAAACAGCAATAGAAGAAGTCTTTATCTGAGTCAGGAAGCCAAGTTCAGGGTACTCTCTACCATTACCTCCTTTCCCACTTGACAATGAAAGCAGAGCACTACATGTCAGTTAGTACCTGTTCTGCTTAAAATTGCAACCAACCTTTTTGCAACAAATTGCAATGAAGCTGTCCTTCTGAAATACACTAGTAGAAATTTATTCTGAAAATATTCCATATATGGTTGTTGTAATATAAAATGATGTTCTGATGTTCTGTGGAGGTGTCTTTTGATGTTCTGCTTTCTATAAAAAAAAAAAAATTGTTAGCCATGGAACCAGAAGTCATAAATAGAAATAGCCTGTTAGATAACTCAGTTCTCTTCCTGTGAGGAGGGGAAAGGCTAATAAAAAGAATCAAACTTTTTCATAAATAGTTAGGAAGAACAATCAGAAAACTGTAACCAAAGCAAATCCAGCATACTGTACTGTATACTACAGACTACTGTAGCATACAGTGACTACTAAGAGTAGTCACTCTTTCCTAATTACAATGACAGGGAAATTCAAAGATTTGTAGGAACCCTATCTGAAAACTGCCCTCATTTTCCAGCAAATGTGTACATGATTTTCCAACTTCAGATAGAAATTATGTCTTCTTCAGATATGATGTACTTTTCCTACCAGACCTATTCTGGGGTCTTTGAAGACCAATATGAAATGGACTTAAAAATGTTTCCAGAATCTGATGTCAAAGTGATCAGAACACTTGTCATACTTACAGAGCAGAACTGTCATGGTTAAGTTTCTCATGGGGGCCATCCATGTGGGAGCAGCCCACCATATCATGGTTATAGAGTTACTGGTACCTGTGTCAGTGTCACACAACCCACGTATTTTCCCAAGTCTGTCAGTTACCTCTCACGATGCCTTGGCAGTCTGGATAGTTTTAGCCACCACAGTGCAAAACCACAGTAATGCTACTGGTTTCCTGAGGATAGGCAATGTCCCTAACAGTGAGTGAGAAGAAGAGGGGAAATGAAGAAAATGGGATTGCTCAGTGTAGTTAAAGAATAAAGTGCAGCTGTTTTAAGCACATCTGTCCAAAGTAAACTTCCCTGTGAAGTAACACTGCTTTCCTGCTAAGCTATTGTTGAAAGGATTTACATCTAACAGGAACAATGAATAATCCTTCTCGTTCTTCACTCCTTCTGTCAGTGAGCTCATGTACTATGCAAGACTTAAGGCTTATCACAAAATGCTAGAGGATCAGGGGACTGAAGGGATGAAGTGACTGTCAAGTTCTGCTGAAAGCGGAAAATACAGAGATGACAGACCTGCTTAGATTATTAAGAATGAGGGCTGGTACCACACACAGCACTGTGTTCAGCCTCAGCAAGGCTTACTGCTTCGCTTAGTATGCAGTGTTTAGGAGCAAGTCTGAAAATGAAGTTGGAGAATGGGGGGCTAATTCCTTTCCGTATTCTATAGCTGTCATAGATCAGTATTAATGCTTTATAAATCACTGGATGAACAATGTAAAACATACACCAAAAAAAAACCAACAACCAAAACCAAACCAAAAACAAAAGACCTTTGCTTATTTTCTGTTATGTCACACTTTAATAACTCCCTGTTTCCAAAATATCTACTTATTTGAGAAGGTGAAGATTACTTGATGCATGTGGTGACTATTTTCTCCAAGGTCAGAGGGTGATACCAGACAGATTCTGTGAATGAGGTTTTATCTTCTAAAAACTGTCAGAGTGGCACCACATGCCAGAAACAAATACACATGAAAACGTTAAGTAACAAAGCAAGCAGCCTTGCTTTTATCTCCAGTGTATTATTCCACAGGCAATATTGGTCAAAAGGACAGATTATTTTGTTAACCATTGATTCAAGGACTGCATGTAGTGAGCTGTTCTCCCAACCATATGGAATAGGATTTTTCTTATATTATCAAAGCCTTTTTTTTCCCCCCTCAGGAACATTATGGTCCACTGTTTTTGACATCCACGTCCGTCCACATTGATACTAACCTGTGACATCCTGTGATATTAGTCACACACAACTGGATGCACAGTGGTCTGTTGGCATTCTGGCAGAGTGGAGAATCTGTCATCTTTAAGGTCTCTTCCTCAAATCTCAGATATTGATGGTTTGCAAGCAGTTCTTTGCAGACAGATACCCTTGTCATAACTGACATGTTGGACAGCTTGTTTAACAGAAAGACAAAGGATTAAAACAGCAGCAAGAGGCTGAACTTCAGGCCATTTCTCTTCAATCTGGCATATTCTGTGAACACTAAATTCCACTTAAAAAATCCAAATAAAGTGAAGTAGTCTTTCTATGCAAATCCTCCCGCTGTGGAGACAGACTCACTGAGCAGAGCAATAGCAAGCCCTGTGACAACAGTAGCCCACAGGGCTTAGTGGTCAGCACTCTGCTGCCCCATGTCACTAAGTCAGCCTCTCTCCTGCTGAGCATAAACTCTGTGAGTGATTCACTGAACACAGAAGAAATAGAGGAAGTCAGGGAAACTAAAACTGAGGAGACAGGACAAGAGAAATGTCAATATTCTCAGCACTATTCCCTAACAGAAGAAAACTAGAAGAATAACAATTAGCCATGCTGGAAAGAAAATAATGTTGTGAAACACTATTCAAATTCATCAGATATTTGATACAAAATTATAAGCTTTATGACAAAAAGTAGTTTTAAAAAAGATATTTAGGTTTCTGCAAACAGAAGAGCCTGAAAGAGCCCTTACAGCAAATGAAAATTACAAAGTGTAACTTACAATTATTTATTAAATTTCTCTATAAATGTAAACCTTATTATATGAATTTTCGGTACAGATTATTTCCTCTAAATTATAAATGTATTCATTTATAATATTGTAAGCACTGGAAAATATATTTCATCTGAAATATGCACAATGTTCTCAGTTTGAAAAATTTGGGTTCCTATGCTCTTATGTTCAATCACAGATCCACACTTAAAAATGTCCTCCAAGGGTATGAAAAACATTGCTATGTTGAAAGAAATATTCTTCACCAAGTGTACAGTATTTGTTCAAACAAACATCAGACAGAAAGCAAGACTACAACTCAAGAGTGCTGTGATTTAGAGAACCAATAGGAAAAAATTAGGTAAAAGACACACTGAATTTAGAAGTGGTAAACAATAAATTGACAATATGGGTAAGATCTCAGAAAAAAACCCAAAACAAAACAAAACAACAAACCAACACAATAAACCCTTAAGTTATATGAGCAAGTATACAACTACAGATGATAAAGCAATGTTAACTGCAAAGAGTTAATCTCTGGATTCATATTTTTTAAGAAATGTGTGTTATTGGAAAAGTTATCTTTCTCAAGGAGGAAGCACATGCCTAAAGTACTAGAAAAAAATATCAGAGAGTGTAAATGCTGAGAAAAAGAATTTCACTTTTGACAGAAATTTTTCTGCAGAAAATATCTGCAGAATCACAGAATGGTTTGGGTTTGAAAGCACATTACACATCATGGTCATTTGAAATAGGAAAGGATCTGAATTTAGTTACTTTATTTCCTTTTATTTCCTTTTATTCTGAAGGACAGGCTGAGCCCTACAAGACAAGGCAGGAAAGATGTTATATGGCATACAAGTATGCAGGTTGTTTAAAATAGTAAGCAGATATTGTTTGCAATAGTAAACAGCCCTGTCTGTTTGCAGACAGTGGCCTAAAAGTTCAAAAGTCAGCAAGGTTCCACTCACTGTTGTTGTGGATTTGCCCTGGTTGCCAGAACCACGACAACTCTCCAGGAAGAGCAGAAACAAAGTAATTCATCTGTTAAAATTTTACTTTAACCTGAGAAGCTGTAGGGCTGAGACAGAAGCCTTAGAAATAACTTTGGAGAAGGCAAGCTGCCACAGCCTCTGCAGTCATTACAGGCAGGGCTCCTCATCGGCACCCAAAGGCTAGATGAAGGAGTGTAATTACTGAAGCTGTCAGGATGATGTGGAAGATGCAGAAGTCACAAGATTCAACCTGGAGAAGACCCAGAAGAGGAATCTGTAGGACATACAGACATTGGTCACTCAAATACAGGAAATAGTCACATCCAGAGTCCTTCAATCCCAACCGAGGAATACCAAGCAAATTTACATTGCTAAACACCAGGCAAAACAAGGTTTAGTTGGAGAATCTCCATCAGTTGGTGCTCCAGTCTAAGTAAATTTTTGAAAGTCGTCTCTCAGCTGTAGTGTTAAATATCTCCCAGTGTATTAATGGCCTCTTCATAAAGTAAATTTTCAACAGTTCTGCATACAATCCCCTATCACTATCAGGACAAAAAGGTAAACTTTAATTTAGTAATGTGCAGATGTGTATGCATGGAAATTAGATCAAAACCCTAGAGAATGTATAATTACCTCAATTCAAGGAATGAGTTTGCACTATCTTACATTTATCAAAAATTTCCCCACAATCATATTAATTATAGACAACCCTTGAAATGATACCTGCCCACAGGTTTTGAGATAACCACCTTTCTTGCAGTCCATTTTATATGAGTAATTTAGTCATCTTTAATACTAGATGAATTGTTCAAACAAGGAAAAAACTCACATATTTCTGTTACTGCATTTGATACACATTTCACACAGGCTATGTCTGTGAATTATTTGTACGTTGTGTTTCCACTAATTGTAGTGTATGCTGTGATCCTTTAAATCTGATCATTTGTTTTTTGCTCCTATTAGAGACTGAAATATCTTAAACAGGAAGACAACAAATATTGAATGACAAGTATCAGGCAATGATATATCTTTGTTTCACACCAGCTTTAATAGATGAAAAATTACTTGTGCTATTATTCTGGAAACATGCTGAATTTAGCAAGGCAAATTCCCCCCATGCTGATTGTAACATCTTTTGAAAGATTTTTTTTTTTTCAATATTGAAAAGCTGTACTTTCCAATATAATGTCTGCTGCTGTACAGCTTATATAAATCAGTGTTGCCGACTGAGGCTATCTAAATAAGTGGAAGCACTTACGTGGCTATTCAGATCTGGTAAACTCAAGCTTCATTTCATTTTAATCACAGTTTCTTCTTTAAAACTAATCTATTTTTTACATCAAAGGATAAGATGAATGAACTGCTTGACATGTCTACCCTGTTCTTTAGTACAAGCATTCTAATTGCTTGGTCTGTGTATATATTTATATCATTTAATTGATGTTATAAAAAGGGACAGTTTGGTCTGTGTGTTGTATCGTCTGACTCTGTTTACCTCAAAGAGGAGAGAAGTGGCAGGAATGAGATGTGGATTTCAGTTTCTGCATGTGTAAGGGGCAGATCCTCAAACAGGGAAGCTCAGAAAAAAACAGTGGGAGGAAGGAGTAGGAGATGAACATAACTGGGGTATACATCTGGGGTATACATCTCTCCAAGACTCTCCTTTGCCACTAGATCACAAAACAGTTTGGCAAATTCATTTGCTTGGAAGCAGATTTGTGTTCATCTCTTTATCTGATGTAGATCAATAACACAGATTATATAATATGATATAATCTTATCATATAAGGAAAGAAAAAGAGCCAAGATACTAAAAAAACAGTCTTGGCAGATGAAAATGATGTGACAGTTGCTCTCATGAGGATATTTGCCTTAACCAGTAGGTTAGTTTGCTTCTATGATAACACAAGTCACATTTTTCCAGCTTCTTAATCTCTCAGAGATGACTGAATCTCAATGCTAATGGAAGCAAATCCAGTTTGTAAAATACTATTATATCATTTGGGTTAAAAGATACTATGTAGATATAATTATCTTAAATAAATGTACCGTAAATTATGGGACAGCTTTGATTTACAGCTACTTAAGGGATTTCAAATTTTACATTTCATACAGACACTTTGACAATTTGGATGCTACAAGACTTAGTAGTCCCAGAGCAATACAAAGCCAGAGGTAGTGAAAATTAAAGGTCTGTGATTTTTCTTTCTTTCTGTTTGAGAATATGTGTCACCAAAACCCACATTAAAAACAAAATGGCTTTTTCATTGGTCAGTCATTTGAGGAAATAAAAGCAATTAAATGGCACATTGATTTTCAAATTTTCTTCTTCCAGACTTGAAGTGTATCTTCTCTGGAAACTAACAATGAAATATTGTTATTTCACATCCACTTCTAGCTATGGCACAGTACTTCACAAGACCTGCTTGCACAGCATTATGCAGGGCGGAGGCCAGCAAATTAAACCGGTCTCATTCCCCTTAAGCAAAGCAAGTAGTGAGGGGTGAGATGCCATTTTAGGAATAATTCTGCTTGGGTTAAGCTAGGAGCAGACAGTTCAGGTAGCTTAAAATTTGGGCTGAAAACTTATTGGAATAGATCTCCTAAATGATGCTGAGCACTAGACTTAAGCTCTTCTCTCCTGTAGAAAGGTAAGTAACTGCATGGAGTCTGTCTTAAGGCCAGAAGAATAGCTATATCCAGTAGAAGTTCCTGGTCATCCAGCATGGTCTGTAACAGCACCCAAAACCAAACACTTAGAGAGGAGTATAAGATTAGGCAAATGAGGCAAATGACATGCTGATATTCTCCCAGCCTCCAACAATTTGAAGTTCATTTTTGAGCCTAAGATGGTATATTTATATTTGATAGCCCTCACTCGATTTTTTTCATTAACTTGACCATCCACTTTGAAACCATATAAATATTACTATCCACAGTATCTGCAATCAGCAGATTAATGCATGCTAGTTCATGCATTACACCTCTGGAAAAAACCATTACACCTTTGGATCAACCCTCCTGCCCCATGTGGTATTGTCTGCAAACTTACCACACTTGATACCTTCATCTTGATCGTGGATAAAGATATTAAACAGGACAGGACCCAGTACTGATCCTTGGGGAACACCACTAGTGACCGCCCGCCAACTGGACACAGTACCATTCACCACCGCTCTCTGAGTCTGGCCATCCAGTCAGTTTTTAACCCACCAAACAGTGCCCCTGTCCAAGCCATGAACTGTCACTTTGTCCAGGAGAATGCTCTGGGAGACAGTATCAAAGGCTTTTCTGAAGTCCAGGCAGTCTACATCCACAGCTTTTTCCTCATCCACTAGGTGGGTCACCTGGTCATAAAAGGAGATTGGGTTAGTCAAGCAGGAGCTGCCTTTCCTAAACCCATCTTGGCTCAGCCTGACCCCCTGATTGTCCTGTAAATAAAATTTTTCATTCTTTAGTGAAGAAAAATAGATTTTTAAACTTGAAGTTAGATAGAAAAAAATGAAAGAGGCAA
The DNA here is from genome assembly GCA_035584735.1 of Pseudotriccus pelzelni. Taxonomy (NCBI): domain Eukaryota; kingdom Metazoa; phylum Chordata; class Aves; order Passeriformes; family Tyrannidae; genus Pseudotriccus; species Pseudotriccus pelzelni. Next base: position 80,435,235 of record JAWMRA010000078.1, read on the forward strand.
GGAAAACCCCCATCTTCGTAGTCAAAAATTCAAGTTTGAAATAATCATTTATGTTTCCTATCCCATAAGAAAGAGGCAAAATTTGGTTATCATCAATAAACACAGTGGTAAATCCAAGTAATTATACAGTACTCTTTATCTGAAAATCCTGAGCAGTTAATAATCACTAATTAATTAAGCCTTGCAGCATTTCTGGAAGGGATATGCAACTTGAATAATGCATTTCTCAGGGGACCCAAATTGTAGGCTTTTTATGTGACCCACAGGTTAACTGGAAAATTCTCGACACAATATATCTCAAAACCTAAGATGTTAATGTATTTTTAAACTCATCTCCAGTAAAATAATCCCGTATGCCTGCTCCATAGAGGCAGAGCACAAACAGGGCTGTGTGGTTATAGCAACTGCAAGTTAATGGAGAAGAGAAGCCATGGGAATTTAGAATGGATTACACTTTACTCCACACACTCAGAATTTCATTTGAGGTTTATTTGTCAGGTGTGTTCTTCCAGAGAATTTTTTATCACAAAAAGCAGGCTTGTAAAAAATTGTACGATTATACATGTCCCACTTTCATTAATGCTTTCCATAGATATAAGTCATAACACAGCTACTTTTTCCCTAAGGGCCACAGGTTCTTCTACGGGTAGCATGTTTGCTCTATCAAAGCCCCAGAGTGGTGTAAAGTCAGTCTCCTGTCACTCACAGTAATCTAGAACAACTCTGGCAAAACCATCAGGTGGGTTTAGATCAGCACATATGAAGTATAGTCCCAATGTAAACTGAAAGAATCATAGACTCACAGAAGATGCTGAGTTGGAAGGGACCCATCAGGATCATTGAGTCCAACTCCTGGCCCTGCTCAGGATCATCCCCAAGAATCATACCATGTGCCCGATACTGTTGTCCAAACACTTCTTGAGTCCTGTCAGGCTTTGTGCTGTAACTACTTCCTCAGGGAGCCTGTTCCAGTGTTCAACCATCCTCTGGGGGGAAAAATCTTTTCCTTATATCCAACCTATACATCCCTTGACTCAGCTTCCTGCCATTTCCTTGAGTGCTGTCACTGGTCACGAGAGCGAAAATATCGGTACCTGCCCCTCTGCTTCCCCTCATGAAGATGTTGAAAACTGCAACGAGGGCTCCCCTCAGTCTCCTCTTCAGGCTGAAGAAACCAAGTGACCTCAGCCGCTTCTTATAGAGCTTCCAGAGCCTTCACCATCCTTATAGCCCATAATATGAAATAATAATGGTCTCTGAGAGAGAGAGAGAGAAGCAGAAAAAATAAGAATATATGTGGCCTTAACAGCAGTGAAGGTGCTTTCTGATGGCCATTCAACAACTGGATTTTTCCCTTTTGGATAAATTCAAAGCACAAGCAAGACTCTAAGGTTCCTTCAGTCTTTCAGCAAAGCTAAATTTTCCTGCTGATTTCTAAAATATTTTCTTATAATTTAGAGTACTTGAAGGACTATAGATCCCAGAGAGTACAGAGAGATTCTATGAGCCACTATCACATATAAAAGTAAAAGCCTTTTACTTAAAATACTAATTTTCTTATCTGTTGCCAGAATTTTAATTAGATTTTTAGTTTGTAGTATTGCTCTATAAAATCTTGAATCCCCTTCTCAGAGGGAGGATAACTAATAGATAATAAAGTGGAAAAATAAAGCAAACTGGGAAACTGAAGGAGTGAACTGGGTTCTCGATTTAGAAACATGACACTTGAATGGGATTTTCACCAGGTTAAAAGAAGGAAAGGATTCTCCTCTGCTTTAACATTTAGTCCTGACCAAAACTGATCAAACTAAAGAAAGTTCTCGAATTCTGAGCAAGTAGTCAAAAGTTCCTAGGTAATTAAAAGTGAAAACAAATAAAAAACAAACCAAACAACAGCAAAATCCACACCACAGCAAACAAATGAACAAGAACGTTGACTGTTTATTACTTTATCATTTCACAGCCCACCAGTATGTAAGTGGGTGAGAGAGCCAAGTGTAGTTGTTCAACATATCTGCTTTTTGCATTAACCCAGCTATGATCTATGTATTTTTTTAATTCATCCTGATGTCTTTAAGCAGAATTTTGCCCCTTCCTTTGATCTCTGTTGTAGATGGAAGCTGATGGTATCATTCTCACCTTTAACTCTTCTTTTGAATGCACATAGATATTATCAGGTGTTTTAAGCAGATGTTACTTAAAGCTTAATGGAAAGCTTTTGTATTCTGCTTGGCAGTTGTTTAAGAACACGGGGTGCTGGAGCTGCAGATCACATCTTATATGGTACATGATCTTGTGTTCAGTGCTTGCTGAACTGAGCTTTGGTTGAAACTGAGTAGGGGGCACCTCCCCAAATGACCACCAGAGACCCCCGAAGAGGCCCAAGCAGGCCCAGCAAACAGTATTGAATAAGGTTGCGCAAGTTAAACTATCATGCTTTAGGTAGGTGGGAACTATGCATTAGATAGGGGGGTTTATGTAAATTTCAATTTATAAATTCTCTTACTTTTTACTCACTGGTGTGCTTGATTTGTGGAAAGTTTCCACCTTGAACCCTGCTCAGAATAAACAACGTCTCCTTTCTAAACCGGGCTCTTTTTCTGTGTTTTCCTTCGATTAACCTAAGATTTTACCTTTTCCTTTAATTCATGTGCTACTACATGCATGGCTACATGACTATGCTTTGTAGAAACATTTCCCTGAAACTATCCTAATGCTAGCATACTTTCATATTAAGTTTTTGTATAGAATTTTTGCATGCAGTCTAGTCAATCTATTTGATAATTCAAATGTAATTTTATTCTTCTCAGATTTGGATACCTTCTCTGAATATCCAAAATTACACCAGCATGCTGGCAAGTGTTCGGTATGTTCCCATTCTCCTCTTCTGCTTTTAAACTAAGACAAGACAAAGAAAACCACACATATATTCTTTGGAAAGGTCAAGTTCTGCTCTCAGCAACAGCAGCATACTTGAATATAGATTTAGGCCCTAATGGCTGTTGTCTGTCAGACTGTCCAATGTCTAAAAATGGCAATAATTTCAGTAGTTACCAAGTTATAAAAAATAACATTAGAACAAGAAAAATTCTGCTGATGAGAGAAGTTTGGATTATAAGTACATAAATATGATCTCATTAATCTAACAACTAAAAGTAGTAGAAAAATAGTCAGTGTGTATATCAACACAGATGATGACTTGTGGTTGGCATAGCTTACTTTCTGCATGTATATCCTATAGATCTTTTGCCTAAATAAACATACATCATTTTAGCTAAAATTTATTCTGAAGAAGAGCACATAAAGGCCACCTCATCGTGACATGGCTGTGGCTCAGTTAAAGCAGCATCACCACAAATATGTGAAGAAGATACTTGATCACTTGCTTCATGCAACTCTATTAACTGACTTTGTTGCAGAAATGTTTTTTTATTGTTATTGTTGGTAGTTTGCAAATTAGAATATGATTTATTTATTTACATCTCCTTAGCTGGTTGGCATCTTGCAGTATTGTGACAGATTTAGGCTTTGCTTATGCCTGTGTTCTGTAGAAGTTTTTGTTCTAAACCAGTACATTTCCACAGCCTTAGAGCATCACCTGGACAAGAGAGCACCACACCCTCTGCTAAAATGAAATAATGTGATTTTTCAATGCTTTTCCATTTAAAGCCAAAATAAACAAAAAACCCCTGAGTTTTGAGAATCCTGTGCAATCCAGCATTATTTATTTGTCAGCAAGCCATGAAATCTTTCATTGACTTAAACAAAGGCAGATTATTTGGTGGGATATTCCTTAGGCACAGTACTATTTGCCTAAAATTGAAGAGACTCTGGAAAGCAATTGTATACAAACAAAAAGAAGGAAAGAATTTATAATCGTAATTATGAAGCCATGCCTCAGAAGATGATCAGTACTCAAAGTGACGTGCAAACTAGAAAAAAAAGAAATATATGAAAGCTATAGTTGTTGATTATTTGCTTATTTATTTTAGATTATGTATTAAATTAGCACAAAAACTATCCCTTGAAGCGCATCTGACAGTATGAGGTAGAAGGTTTTGTGATTTCTTTTATCAACTATATTTGGGATAAAGGTTTAACGTGGATGATAAGAAGGGACATTGATAGGACCTTAACACCTACAAATAAATTCGGTCCTGTTGGAGTAGTGTATTCCATGTGGGAGAAATAGCAATCTATTTTTAGTTCATCTGTACTCCTAAGAAATGCACTTCTCCTCCCACAGTAAGAACTTATTGTACTTTCACACCTCAGTGGACTGTTAGTAAAACATTTTAAACACAAAATCCAGTAAGATGCAGTCAAGTGTACTACAGACTTGAAAGTCACTCATGGAAAATTGCAAATGCTTTATGTGAGTTAGTTAAGTCAAATTCCTCCCTGAGTAGTACAAATACTTCAGTTCCTCCTTCTCATTCTTTGGTCAAATCCCTCAAGCGCAGTATAAATCCCTTTTCAGTTTATTTGTTTGTTTATGTTTTGTCCTATTATATTTAAAAAAAAACACACATTAACTCCAATTCTGCTTATTTAGCAAGTTAAGTTTCCAAGGGCATTCTGTAGATAATACACAGCTCAGCTAAGCTTTCAAAAATCATGTTATAACTGATGAAGTTTTTCCATTGCTAGGAATAAGATTCAGGCACGGAATAAATTAGGCAGCTACTCTTACCACTGAAAAAAAAACACCAATAACTTCAAACATATTTCATCATGTAACCTCTTTCTGAATTACTTACAATTAGCATAGTAACTATTTAAAATGAAAACTTGTCCTGATAGCACTAAGTTGGTTTGGGTTTTTTTTATTAATTTATTCAAAGTAGTTTGTCCATTGTGAAAGTTCTGTCAAAGTTTAAGATTTCCTTAGCTTTTTCTTTGAAGAAGATGAGCTACTCCATGCTTTTGAAGCATGAACAGAAACCTAGAGAGAGTGGTAAAATAATCAAATCAGTTTGGTTAGGCTGCACTTCTAGGAAAAAACATCTATTTGCACAAGTTCAGTACTTGGCAACACATTCTTACTGATATTTTCTTTAGGTTTACCCGAAGTCAGGCATTCTGAATGATCTCACTTGTACTAAAAATTAAAACAGACTGCATCTGAGCACCAGCAAGAAATCAGCCATGTCCTCTGGTATCTCTTGCTAAAGTCAAACTAAACAGCATGACTGCTGACCTTAGCTTTTCTTTGGCCCACCAAGCTAGTTTCACAAGTACCAAGCAGAGAAGGAAAAATCTCTTCCCTCAACCTGCTGCCTGTCGCCTTCCATGTGAAAGAGCACTGCTGATTCCTGCCCAACTTGCTGCCTGTCAGGACACCAAGGTCTTGTTCTGCAAAATTGCTTTCCAGGCAGCCAGCCCCCAGTTTCTACTTTATTGCTTGGACCCATACCATGAACCACTGCTCCTGTAGTGGCATATATAGACAGATAGATACCTTTTTGGGTATAGATACAGACACAATTTTAGACTACTTAACTCTGCTGTATGTCTGGCTAAAGGGATATCATCTATGGATCCATGGCCTGGGATTTCAGTTTAGTGTGTTCTCTGATCAACCTCAGAACTGGGCCTTATTTGATCTAGAACCTAGGGAGGAAGTGAGGATGCCTGGGAGGACTGTACTTTTGGCCACCTCTGCTCATTACCATCACCTGATCACCCATCCCCATGGCAAAAGTGAGGCCAGGTAACTAAGTACAAATGAGGCAATATTAGTTACAGAAAGTAATATGGCAATGTTAATTACCCTATTAATCTTCATGTAACCTAATTTCTTGTTAGACTCACAGCTACAGCCACATATCAAGAAATCTGTAGCACTTTTATGTCTGCTCTAGGAGTTGCTTCCATAAATTTAGAGCCGTCTGAGAGGCTGGAAAAGTGTGAACTTCCCTTTTCAACATGAAATCAAATATTTATTATGTTGATGAGTAAGCTACTTGAATTAAGCCTCTCCAAAGCTTCTTTCAACCTCTGTGACCTTTCCTGACTTAAATGACTGAGTAATATCTGCACACTTTAATAAGAAGTGGCGCTACTGTCCCACAGTTCTTTCAGAACTATTGATAGACATTAAACAATAAAAGTTTGAGTGCACTAAAGTGTTTGCTGTGTTCAGTTAGTTGGTTTAGTTTGGGTTTTAACTGGTCATTTAATTGTGCTCTTTGGCCTTTTCTTCATGACAGTGCTGCCATTCCTTTTGAGATTTTGTTTCATAGAATCATAAAACATCTCAAGTTGGAGGGCACCAATAAGGATCATCAAGTTCAACTCCCTGCTCCTTGCTGGACTGCCTAAAACTAAAAGATATGACTATGAGCATTATCCAGACACTTCCTGAACTCTGACAGACTTGGTGCCATGACCCCTTCCTGGGGAGCCTGTTCGAGGGACTGACCACCGTCACAATGCAGAATCTTTTCATAATGTCACATCTGAACTTCCCCTTCCATTTTCTTGGGTCCTATAATTGGTCACCAGGGAAAGAAGATCAGGGTCTGCCTCTCTGCTGCCATCCTTGAGGAAGTTGTGGACTGCAATGAGATCACCCTGAGCCTCCTCCAAGCTGAACAAACCAAGAGACTTCGGCAGTTCCTTGGAAGTGTCACCCTTGGGGCCTTGGTTTGTCCTCTGGACACATTCTAATAGCTTGATGTCCTTCTTATACTGAAGCACCCAAAACTGCACATAATAATTCAGGTGAGTCTGGTCCAGTGCAGAGTAAATTGGGACAATCACCTTCCTCAACCAGCTAGCAATGAAGTGCTTGACGCATCCCAGGATATTGTTGGTCCTTTTGGTCTGTTTCTTTTACAGAATCTTACTCAGTATCATGTCAAAGGCTCTTAGGTAGTTTTACTAAATTATGTGAACCAGTTTTGGGGTTTTTCTCATCTATTACTTTATAGAGATGCTAAAAAAAAAAAAAGAAGTAATAAATGAGATTTTCCCTTGCAAAAATCGTACTGTTTTTATTCTACTTCATTATAGCCTAGACACTTTATTTTTCATGCCTGGTAACCATGATTTCAACTAACCTGCTAGGTACAGACTTAGGCCTTAAATCTCTAAATATTGTTCAAAGAATAAAAGTTTTACTACGAACTGGATCAGGTGGCTAATCTGAGAATTCTCCTGAAACAAATGGTCTATTGATATAACAGCATTTAGCATTTAGCATCTAAACTAATGAGTAGTTTCAGTGTTATGGCTTTAATTCACAATAGAAGAAGACTAATTAGTCCAAAGAGATCACAGTGCTAGCAAGTTTACTAAATCAGGTCTTGTTCTCTCTGACATTATTTGGAATAGACATAACCTGAGATTTCCACTATTTGAAAAGTTTTTATCATTTTGTTTGAGGAAGAAAACCCAGAAATACAAATCATTTTCTTTAAAACTGTCAGTACCTTTTTCCTAATATAAGAATTGGTCACACCAAAGATCTGTTGAGCTGAACAGCTATGACCATGGTCAATAGAAGATACAAGAGATTAAGTGTAAGAACTTAGACAAGTAAACAGTGTTACTTCTTGAAAATACTCTGCAGCCTTCAAAAATTTATGCTTAGGGATTTTGTCAGACCTTAACTGTCCATTTAATAACCCTCGATGGAATTTTTTGTAATATTGTTCCATCACTCTAAACTTATGTAAACTTATAGTATCCATATCACCCTTATAGCTGAAGATTAGATGCTAATATGACAAATTCTATACTTTTTACTTCAACCCTTCAGTGAATCTATACAAAAGTGATTAAGTATTATTGTTTTGCAGGAGATGTTCAAACCACTTTACTGATGTTAGAAATGGTTTAGAAAAATAAGTACATCTTTTCGCAGACAGAAAAGACTAAGATTTACAGTGCAATTCTATCCTGTAGAAGGGGTTTCTATGGCTGTTCTTAATGCCTATGTTTCACTTGGCATCAGAGCAGAATCAGTCCATTAGGCAACAAGGCTTCTGCAGAATAAATGATACTATAAAATTCCATTATTTCCACCATTAGAGCCAATGTATACACATGGGTGCTTATACTCTTTTTAGTATCAATTTGAATATATTCCTCCTTCCTGGTATAGCTTCAGAGGTGATTAGTCTTCAAAACAGGCCCCCAGTAATGATTTTAGTAAAGAAGACTGAGGCCATTATCAGATTCACAAAGCAACCCTTGTACCAATGGAAAAAGAGTGTAGGAGCTCAAAGCTAAGCATTATACTGTACTAACCTCCTGTATAATTTGAAATTTTCCTGTTGTAGGGTCGTGCTGCCATCAATTAGTATGTGAAATTTCTGTTGACGCTTTCAGTGATGTTAAGAATGTCACCTTTAAGGTATCAAGAGTCATTTTTCATTTATGTAATGATGACTTTGCTTGGCATCAAAGTTTTGTTAACCAGAATCTCTTCTGTCCTTGCCTGATAAATAGGCAATCAAATCACACAGGGTTAGACTTTCTGAAACTGAGATCCATGAATTTCTGCCTGAGGACAAGAACATCAGGACAAAATATGGTATAAAAGAAACCACATTTTAACTGTATGTTTCTAATATTTGTCCTGCTTTTTGACGGAGGCAGAAACAAACAAAAGCAAATATTTAGCTTAAAATAAAAGGTCCTGACATGTTCTAGAGATGTGCTAACAACATGATGAAAAATCATTTCACCTCTTTTTCCTTCTAGTTTGAAACACACAAATTGGCAAAGCTGCTGTTTAAGACATATTTCCAGGTAAATTGCTTTCAGGTAGCTACATGTCAAGACCCACAGAAAGAATAAATAGTAATTACCATTGCAGAAGCTCAAGCTGAAGAGTACTCTGCACTTCACAGCAGCAATTAAAGAAAGCAAACTTGGTACAATGGATAATGAACAGGATATAAAGCACACAAGTCTCACATTGGAAATCAATGGAACACTCAACGTGGAGTCAATCCTGAAAAGGATAAAGAAATAAAGAGTGTTCAGAAACAAGCAATAAGGTGTGTGGCACACAGAAAAGTGTTTTATGAAGTGACATTATGACATCAAGACGGAGTAATTTGGCAAGTTGATTCATACAAGCTATCCATTAGCATATATTACAGAGAATCACAGAATAGTTTAGGTTGAAGGGACCTTTGGAGATCATCAGTCAAGTCCTCTACTCAAGCAGGGTCAGCTAGAGCAGGTTTTCGAGGACCATGTCCAGCCGTATTATCTCCACAGAGAGAGTGTGTTTGTCAACAGTGTTTGCCAACAGTGTTTGCCAACCCTACTGTAAAAAATGAGGGGAGGTTGAGGGGGGGTGGGTGTATATATATAGAGAAAGAGACACGGGTAGCTAGATATAGCTACAGTTATATAGGTACATACACACGTATTTACCTTCATCCTGCAATTCCATGTGAGTAGGAGTGATACACTTGTACAGGTAGGGTGAAAAGAAATTTATGTAAGAATTCCTACTTACTGAATCTTTGCTTCTTCCTGCAATTTTATATACGATATCAGACAAAGAGCCTACTGGAAGCCATAGGTATGCTAAGAATTTATTTTCGAGTTCCAGTACTCTCACAGAAGACATGATTGTCTGAAATGTGTAGCAAGTATATGAAAATATCACTGCTTGTTCAACTCATTCTCAAAAGATAACTGAGATCAGTTTATTAGGATACTAAGTAAAGTCATGATGATGTTATTCTCATTTTAAATAGACATTTAAATTTATAAATGAATATGTCTTTCAGAATCAGATTTAGAATACTATTCTTTTAATTTTGAAGATATTTTTGAGAAATACTTCCAAAGATAGAAATATTATAACCTTAAAGCAGATTTCTCTTTAACTGGTTACTGCAGGATTTCAGAATCTTCTCCTAAAATATCAGCTAAACTTTAGTACCAGAGACTTGTCACTGGACTGTGAAAATGTTGTCCCTGTTCTCTTGTAGTCATTCTTGGGAAAGCAGAAACATAACTTGATTTTCCACACAAAAAAAAGAAATGTTTTTCAATATTTTAGTATTTCACTTTCACTTTTATTTTCTGTCTTTAAATAGTCATTCTAAAAATTGCAATTGTAAATCCAACATAATGTGAGAAATATCCCATGACCACCTACCAGCATGTTTTCTCAGTAAATGACACAGAATAGTTTAGCAAACAATAAAATGACATTTTCAGACTATTCAAACCCCAAAGTTTACAGATCCCTTTCCCTTTTTATCTTAGGTCATTTTTGTACTCAAATTTTTCTCACCCAAATTGTTCTCTGCAGCCTCTCCTATTAGTCCTACATTCTAGTCTGATGCCAGATAAATTAAAATTTCCAAAAATAACCACTAAATGCCTTGTTTTCAGTGCAGAAAAAGAAGAAAGTATTCTGGGGCAGTTCTCATATATTAATTGTAGCTCTGGTTGATTTTCAGGAACAACTGCTTTAGAAACCTGCCCATGGAATGTGAAACTGATCAAAGAATTTTTATTAAAAATACTGCTCATTAAAATAAGTCAGAAGGATTGGTTTCAGACAGAAAATAGAATAGTGGATATAGGACTTTAGACATAATAGTCATCCAGAAAAAAGAAGGAAATAAGAATGTCAAACACTTGAGGCATATTTAGTGGCAGAGATACATAGATCAAACATATATACACAGACACAAACATAGACATGTACACACACACGGATCTTTGCACTTGTTAGATTCTCTGGGTATTGTTTATTATCTTGGCAAACATCATCATCAAAGATAATACAACATATTGTGTACTAACCTGGTCCACAATTGTTACATGTCATTGTTACATATTTTCCAAAGAAGCTTCAAATTTTTACATCTGTCTCAGATTTTCAGTGTGCTATGTAGGTCTGATTTAAAAAAAACGAAACAACTGAATATTCTCATCAGTAGCTGGAGAAAACAAAAGCTTCAGAATTCTAGAAGTAGATGAGAAGTAGACTTTTGTCAGGCATGAAGCATAGGCTTCTCGCCCCACTGTATCACAGTATTTAAGGAGGGCATGCAAAAACCATTGACTTCTCAGTTGTACCTGGGAGGCAGGGATGACATAGCATAGCTAGACATAAGAAACATTTAGCTCCACAGCTCTCATAAACTGCTAGCAAAACACCGAATCAACTATTCTTCCCTCATGTAATGATCAAGTTAACTAGGAGCATTTGTCCCTTTAAAGTGTTGCTTATTGCAACAGCCACTAAGATACACAACTGCTGGTTTCAACGCTGGTGGACGAACACCATTGTTGTAAGACCTTTATTGAGCAGTCCATGAAACCTCTGATGCCAGAACGACAATGACCACAAGGATGGTGGGTTGCCAGTCAGATCTGCTATAGTAACATGACTGTACATTTCAAGCTAATGCAGCCGGCCTATAGGTGCTTATTTTGTGTAACTTGTACAGATTACAATAGAAATACCAATTTCCCAACAGTTCTGTTTGCTTTTTGTCTAAGTTTTTAAAAACAGCGTAGTTTTAATCCCTTTATATAAGTAAAAAGTTATGACCCTCTTTTGCTCTGTTTTCTGTTCCACCCTATGGAACAGTGAGTGCTTGTCTGGTTTTTTTTAGGGAGGATGAAAAGGCATTTTGGTAATTAGTGTTTGCAAAGTTCTAAGAAGTCCTGAATTTCAGTCACTGGGTTCAAAACAATATGAAAAATCCTTTATTCCAGAACTTTTGTGAATGTCCCTAAGTATACACAGTCTTTGATCAAATGATCAAGGTAGTTCTGATGCTTTTATTCATATGCAGTAGATTATTGCACAACATAAATAGACCTATAGAGATCCAAATGAAAGTACTTGTGGTTTGCAGTAGTATTTGAGGCAAACAACAGTGTCTAGTACAAACTGATAATGAGTAAATGGGGTCCACTTCAATTTTAATTAAATCAATAGCAGTGTTTTCATTTGCTTCACTAAATAGGTACTTTTCCTTTTTTACAAGCTTTCTAATAGTCCATTTTAAAATACGTTTCTCTCCTGTGAGATCAGAATGCATCCTGTACTGTCATAACAGAGCACATTCTCACTGACATTCTTCAGATCGAAAAGGATTTTCAATGTGGTTGCAGTCATTGTGTTGTTTTGCAGAGTGTAGCATTTATGATGGTTGGACTTCTATGGTCATTTGTGTGCCCCTGAAATAATGACATGGACACACAGTGCGACATGCGAATAGTAAAGAATGCTTTCCTAAGCTATGGAATAGATTACAAAATGGTCAGCCATCTAAATAAAAAAGCATCACTGTTCTTAGCCAGGAAAAATAGCATGAAAAAAAATGTTACACTGACTAAGTAATGTAAAGGATGAAGCATTTCCAACCCCAACAGAGTTCTTAAAACCTGTTAGTTCTTAAAACCACTTGTAACTTGCCATGGCTACAAGATATTTAAGCACATGATGTTTTTTCTAAAAACTGAAAAATCTTAGAGCAAACTCATTAAATGAATGCAACTGTTCAAACAGAACCTTCACCTAGTAAAGCTTCCTCTTTACAATGTAAATGTTTTGTTGCTTACGAGTTTATCAGCTTAGAAAAGAAAAACAAAACATTTTTAATAAAGATCTACTTTACTTGAAAATTATTAGGACAGATAGCCTTCAAAATGAAAGAAAGGATGGCTTGTGTATATGCTAATACTCCTGCCTTTGTAGCTCATATACATTCCTGCCATCAGCTATTTACACTGTCTTTTCATATAACACTGAGTACCAGACTTGAACTCTTTTATTGTTTTTTAGGGCAATGTTATGAAATAATGCCTTGAATTTAATTAGACATTCCACCCATGCAAAACTGTTCCAGGATGAAAGTCTAAAGTTCCTTGAAAGTTTCAGGAATTTTTTAGTATACTGAATGAATACCAAGTTTTATACATGTCTGCCTACTTTGTTTTGGTAATCCAATTGAAGGGTTTATTTAATTATATATAACCAAATTCTACAAAGCCCTTAAAAATGTGAAGGCACTGATTGAGCTCATTTAAATTAGATTACTGAAGATAGTAACTATAACTATCTGCAGGAAAACCAACAACAGCAACAACATTTCCTTAACATAGTGTGTTACAAATATGCTTTTTCATGAGTGCAGCTAAAAGCATAGTCCTGGTCACACACTTCCCTTGAGCACTCTAGCAAGCAAGGGCAATAGCAGTAATCCTGTAAAGGGGACAGAGATAGATCACTTTTTCTCAGGATAGCACTGATGAAGTCAGCAGTTCAGTGATGGAACTTTGTCTCATTTATGAAATCCTTTTGTAAAACCTGAGTGGACTATCAGGTGAATAACCAACACTTATCTCTGTTTTCTGCAAAACCACAGCTAATAGTTTAAAATTAGTCTGTGTATATTTACATGAACTGAAGGGTTACAACACAGAAATCTGGTCCAAATTATGTTAAGTATGTGTGCAATATTATTTTAAATTACATGAAGAAATCCAAAATAGATTTTCAAAGCTGCTTTGATGAATTTGATGCAACTCAAACTATCTCTCCTACTGGACAAGAACAACCCATGTTCAAACAGATCACGTAGATTTCACAGTAATAGTATACCAAACTCTGTCCACAACAGAGAGTGCTTATAAAACAAGACTCACTTTCCTTTGACATATTACCACTGACTCTTTCTTTTCCACCTCTTCTTTCAGTTATATTTGCTAGGCCTTAGTGGAGACTGTGATTTCTTTTCTCCATATCCACTAAATGTTTGGACTTCTGCTGTTGTTCGCTGTTTTTTCTTGGTCCTTGCCTTTAAATGCTGTAAACTACTTGAGTCTTCATGTAGTTGCTTGGATGTTTAGGAAAAGGATTAATTTTTATCTGGGGTGGTTTGAGTGCTTTGGTACTCTGATGTATTTGGGGTGAGTTTGAGGAAGAGCTTTTCCCCAAGCATTGTTTGGCCTCTGCTACTCTGAAGCTCGTCTTGGAAGTAGGAGGGACTGTCCTCCTGACCTGTGCGCGTATTGCCATTCTTCTCAGGGCAGCTGGATGTTTGCTCTTTATTTTATTTTGTGTATAATTTCTTGAGTTAAAGCAAATTCCATGTTAACCCATGATCCTGCCTGTGGAGGGGCTCTATTTCACTGTCCACAGGCCTCTATGTGACTTCCTATAAATTCAAAATAAGGACATAAACTGTATTGTTCTAAAGAAGTTACTACTTAGCAAACTCTGTAGAAGCACTTACAGTCTAATTATAATCTGGTGGCTGAATATTTGTGATTGAACTCTGTTGGTGCTATACAAAATAGTAGCATTAAATGAGATGTGTTTGATAACAATTCTATCCTTCTGTTGACTGCATGTCCTTAGTATTTACTCTTTCAGTTTAGTAGGGGTTACCAGGTTGGCTTGGATCTAATTGCCAAGTCTTGATCTGGCAGGTTCTTGTTTATTGTCATAATTCTGATAGTGTTTGGTTTTGTTACTTTACAAATACCCTGTAATATATACAATATAAGCAATAAGAAGGGTGTAGAAAAAGAAAGCCAGCAACACAGGCAGTAACAGATACAAATATGCCCTGTATTTTTCCAGTGCTAAATGTAAGGGAAAAGGCTACTTTGTAAATCTTCTAGTAACAGAATCTATAACCAGGATGGGTTTTTTTCCAAAATCCAGTGTTTCTTTCTGAAACTAGTCTAAATCTTGGTTTTCAAAACATATATAACTAGGAATTTAGTTGGCAGAGTTATGCTTACTACCCTATGACAGGCCCAGTTATAGTCTTTTTTGATTGAGGATTATATATTTATTAAGCCATTACCAATAACTGGAAAGTATCAGAAGAATTGATTTAAATTCCACAGTCCATTTAATCCAGCATATGTTTGTGCTGCTGCTGAAAAGGTTATTTCTACTCTTGCCTTTATGCTGTAGCTAATCTTTGTGTGGCTTCAGCATGAACTGATTAAAATGATGTAAGGTGAAAGGTAAGCAGGGGGAAGCTTGTTCAGGATGAGCAATGGTTCCTGAAGCAGATTGCAGTGTGGCTGCATGAATGCCAGCCCTGGCACATGGGAACACAGAAGAGCTGCAGGACACAATGGCTGTGACAGCTTCTTTAGGCTCTAGCCTCTGCCAGATTTAAACCTGAACCTCTGAAAGACAACATTTAACCCTCTGTTTCCATGGTCTGTGCTGTGTTCTGCATTGATTCCACTGCCCCAGAGATGTGACTGAGTTTGTTTCTTTATACTGATCCACTTAAACTATGAAAACAAGCAGCACTTAGCCAAGAAGCAATTTCTCTTGTGGAGAAATAAAATGGAAACCTTGATGTAGCACACTGTATTTCCCAAGCCCATAGTCTGGTTTTGCTTGTGACCTAGAAGACAGTGCTCTATGTAGTTTCATTAATTTAAGTGATTTCCGACCATGTGGGTTTTGTTTCTTGGTAAACTAAACATAAAATTTAACAGTCCCACTAAAGGGAGGGTCTGCAGATGCACAGCTAATGTTACTGTAAATCTTCATTAAAAAATTACAATTATGTGTCCTAATGTATTTGGGACTCTATTTTGAGATAACACTGCCTCTTGCCACTGTGTTTATTCTTCTTAAAATGAGCATAACAGAATTTTAGCTTTAAAGCCTTTACAAATTACAGACATGTTTCTTTGAAAAATATTTTGGGGTTTTAATATCTGTTCCTTTTCTAAATCATAATCATTCCTCTCTCCAATTTTTGAGGTTTTTTTGGTCCCATGACTTTAGAAAAACATAATTTCAAGAACCCTGCAGAAGTATAAAATTGTACTGTTCCATATATTAAAAAGTTCTCACTTCATCTTCTACTTTGGTGATATATAGGAACAAAGAAAAATGTTTGTTCACTACACATGAAAATCCCTGGTGAGTTGATTTTTTTCCAGTTACAGGGCCATATTTGAGTAATTTATGGCCTGTGATGCATGGGAATGCACACACAAAATTTAACAGGTCTTTTTTAAAACCCAAACAACGTAAGAAGGCCTCATTATAGGTTTAATGTGCTACATATTGTGGTCAGTATTTAATCTTATGTGCAACAAGATCCATTACCTTATGACAGTAGCTGATGTCAATACAACATGTCCTGACACACAGAAGTTTTTGTTCCCAGTATTGCAACCAGAGATTTTAATTTTTTTTTTTAAGTCTTGCAGGAAGAACATAATTCTGTCCGTGCTTACAGTGGATGTGTTCTCAGTATAAACTTTTTTAATCTTAATTTTGAGTATGGTGTTAAAGGGCGAAATGTGCATAGCTTTACTCTGTGACATTGTCTCCCACCTCACTCTTATTGAAATTACAGTGCCTGGTTATGGCTCTAATGTTGAAAAGCAGTTCTTTTCCAGCATCCTGTGTGCTGCCCTTGTTTGCCATGGGACAGCCTTCCATAGAATCATAGAATCATTTAGGTTGGAAAAGACCTCTAAGATCATCCAGTCAAACCACTACTTTCATTTGTTTCTGCAAAACCCTAGTAGTAACATCTTATGTGTCTTTTCATAATTTTCTTTTTTTATTTACAGAACATTAAACCATTTTTAATGTTCCTGATTGTCTCTACATACACATATACATAAGTACTTCCCTCTCTCATAGTTACTTCATTGTCGACGAAATTATAGCATGGAACCAATGAAAGTAAGTAATTTTTCCACTTATCTTACAGAAATAGTTATGTTTATATCTATGAGTTTAGTACAAAAGTTAGTATTCTATACTATCTGTATTGCACTGCACACTCTATCTTTTTTTTAATACAGCCACATTGAAAAGAAGGGCAGGTAGTACAGTAAATGAATACGGAATCACTGCTACTTGAAATAAGTGAGGCTGGGTCCAAAAAAAAAAAAAAAAAGGAAATCTTCATCTCTCAATCAGTTTGAATCAATGTTTCTGTTCACAGAAGCACATATAGTAACTTAAAAAGAAACATGTTCTCCTAAACTACAGCAAACTAATATATTCTGTAGTGCTGCAAGGTTAGAATCAGTGAGCACTTTTCAGTCCTCAAATAGGAGGTGCCATGCAAAATTAGTGTTTGATCTTAGATGTTATACCTTTGAGGTACCTTCTGACATTGACAATTTTGTGATTCTAGCCCTGGTGTAAGCTATCCATACTTACGGTTTGTGTCTGTCTATGTCAGCATGCAGACACCTTGGATCTAGTAGAAGTGATCTCCTGAAATGTAGTCCTACAAAATGCTTTAGAATATGAACGAAGCTGAGGAGACAGAGAGTTCTTATATCGACCCTATGCACTTCCACACACTCCCCTCATTTGAAACACTACAGATGGGAAAGAGAATGAAGTGCCCATAGCTGAGCCTTGATTTGATCCCATACTGCTTGTATGTATCATTTACTTTCATTCTAGAATACGATTATCAAATTGCTTTGTATAGATGGGAGTGGTATAAGCATGGGAAAGAATTATCCACTTAATTCCAAACTGTGAACATGGTCAATATTAATTTAACAGAAAACCATGCTCTCATGTAAGTGTTCTCTAGGAGATTTAATACAGCTTCTGTACAAACATTCAGGATTCTGAATTGGGTCCTTTGTTTCATATTATAGCCAGAATATATAATTATAATTATAATTAAAATTTTGCTTCTTTCAACAATAAAAAAATCCCTTCCGTCTCACCATGCTTGTGATAGAGATTTCATATTCAGAAAAACATGGCTTTTAAAATGCCTTGATACCAGATGTTGCTGTTAACCAAGAAACCCAAAGATCCATGCATTATGAAACAATCACTTGGAAAGGATGTAAGCTGAGCAAGGGAATTTCACTGCAGAGTCGTAAATATCTCATTCTGCATAGAGTAACTGCTTGTTATTGCTATCTATATAAAACTATGGCTGGAACAGAGGAAGAAAAACAAAGGTAAAACTAATTAACCCTAAACACCTGGTAATGAGGAAAACTGTTGTCAGGGCTAAAGCAAGTAAAACAAAGCTACAGGTAGGTCAAGAAACCTTCCAGCAAGACAGGCATGAAAAGCCTCTATTTGGAGTCCCTGTAAACTCATTACAAAGTACTGGCAATACTGTATTACAGGGCTACTTGGTTACACATGTAAAGTAATGATATTAATGGGTGAAATTTAACAGCGTGTCAGGAGAACACATAAGGACCACTGGCTCCTTAATAAGTTAAATGAACAGATTAATGTTTTCTAATATGCAATTTTACTTCTTGATGATGGTAAATGTGGAGTCTAAAATTGATGCACACAATTCTGACCCTATAGTTATTATTACACTTGATTAACTCCTTAATGCAAGTCATGATCTTTCTTAAGTCTCTCTGGATATGATTGAATGGTTTTGTGTTTTAAATTAGCACTGCTGACATGTTTGAGGTGAAACAGAATTCATTCCCATCTGTATTTCAGGGAGTAACACAATAAATACATTGCACTTCTCTGCACTTGACCTTGTTTATACTTTTATATCCCTCAAAGAGAGAATGGTCTTCCATGGCCTTTAAAGAACCAGAGAGCACTGGGAAAGCCAAAAGAGAATCAAAAGAGGATCTCAATGGCAACACTGATTTAAGCACATTAACCTCTCTAAGCTCACAGGTCTTTCATGAGCTTGTCAGCCTTTCTCTTTTCTGTAAAAATGAGTTACATTTCTGTAAGGAAGCTCTAACTCCACACACTGTCTGCTTATAAAAGGCAGTAGGAAAACTGTCTTTGCATTCTTATGACTCATCTTGACTTGCAGTTTCAGGTTCATACCCTTCATGGCTGCCCACAAGAAACAATACCACATAAAAGCTCTAATTGCTCTTTTCCACTTTTCATTGTACCTTTCTTTTCTGTGGGTGCTTCACGGTCCGAGTTCATTAGCTTCTAACAGAAAACTCTCTAAACAGAAACTTTAAATAGAAAACATTTTGATCACATCTTAAGCTGCCAACAAAGTGCTCTTGTTTTGGTGTTCTGGGTTCGTCTGAAATCTTCCACAGGAATAATTCCAGATCTTACATGAATTTTCTTAATAAACAGCTAAGTCTTGGCCTTCATCTCAGTTTGCTTTTGGGATAATTTTTAAACCTTTCACCATCCCTTCCATTTGGATATTGACTCTCTCCAAACACTTGAAGCCTACTGCTATAGCCCTGGCTCCAGTTCTTGAGCTTCCTCTTTGCTAAGACTATGTATGAGATGAAAGTTTAAGTTCAGTGTTACAGCAGTAGTCTCCATGAGCGAGCTTATGAGCAAAACATGCTGTGTCTTGAGATTTAAGCAGGAGACTCACTCTTTCACTTGGTGCCTTGTGCTCCCCACTGTGTGGCTTCTGGTGCACTATCTCTGCCCCTTCTTGCTCTGGGTCTCCACAAGCCAGGTGAAGGTCTAGCTAGCAGATTTGTCATGCACCAACCAAGTAGAGCTGATTCAAGGGCCCTGAAGCAAAGCAGAGAAAGCTGAAAGAATGTTTTAAGAGGAATTCATACTCCCTGAAAGTAGCTTAACACCCAGATCTAGATATGATGTATAAACTCACATGATACACAAAATCAGTATACAATCTTTCTGCAACAAGGCATCCATACCAAGTGTTGAAATTCAAGTCTCACTACTCTTCCAGTGATTCAAGAGACACTGGCTTCCCTTCAGTCCTATAAATTGAACTGTAGTACCTTAAACTCCATGAGAAATGTACGAGTGCTTCTGTTATGCTTTATGAGGCTAATTTAATCACTTTGGTATGATGCTAACTCACCTTTTCTCCACGAGAAGCTATTGGGTTTGAAATAAGGAACACCTTGCTGAACTGTTATGTAAATGTTACAAGAAGGTGAAAACAGGGGCAGACTGCCCAGGAGCAATATAGAAGTACTGCCTAGCCCTGTTACAAGTGACATGCCTCAGGGATAAATACTGAGGCCAACAATGTTTAATGTCTTTCTTAATAACCTGTATAAGTTTTCAGTTCTGTGAATGACAGTAAAATGGGCAGGGGGTGTGGCAGGGGATGTGGAAAGATGGGGTATGCTGTGCTGGGGGCAGGACTTCTATTTAAAGGGTCCTCCACAACACCCTATTTGGCTTAGTCAAAATACTGCAAGGTCCTTAATTTTTAATTTTCTAAAGCATTTTGGCTGACTCATGATTTTCCAAAATCAGCTCTGCAAGAAAGGAAAATGTGAGGATTTTATGGAGAACAGCAACATGGGAAAACAGCACAGCACTTTGGCAAAAGCTGACTCTAAATAAGCAACTGAGAAGTTGATCGAGTTGTAATCCCCAAGGAGCTGTACCAGCAAGTACTGATTTGGCTGTAGGAGTGAAGAAACTAACATGTTACTTTTCTTCTTCCCTTGCACACATCTCTTACTACCTTTTCTCCATCTGATGATGAGGGGTACAACAAGGAGAGAAATAGTTATCAAATTTCTTTAATCTTGAGTCTTGGGTCAATTGCCTCACTTTATCTCATTCTCTACTCTTTTTTCTTAGTCTCTGCTTAGAAGATTATAGTGGATTTAAAAACAACAAAATCTCAGTTGAAAAACTAGTAGAAAGACGTGATCTACCATTATGGGTAAGAACTAAATTCCTGTCCTGAGCTACGTTTGCGGTGAGAAGACAACCTGTTTGCATACATTTATAGTTTTATGTACAATATCAGTTTTGTTTTGTTTCAGCTAAATTCACTTATTTCTGTGTTATTCATTAATAATGCAGAAGAAATTTTTAAAATCTTTTCCTTTAAAGTTTAAGCATTAAACTAGAAGAAAACATAGATGATTTGATCTCTGGACTGTGTATCGATCACTGTGCCAGGAGAAGAATGCAAGATCCATTGCAGGGTGCTTATGCAAATATGAAACGGTACCATATGCAGCAGTTTTATTGCATTAAATACTTTCAGTTAATCATTATTTACCCTTGGAATTTAACAGTGAGCAGAAGGTTCTGAAGGCAGCCTCTGGAGAACTGCTGCCTCTATTCTACTTGCTTGGTGATTGCCTATGTTTAATATAATCAGCTGGTAGCATATGCTGTGGCAGAAACAGCAGTAAGGATTCATTACATGTAATTGGGAAAAATTCCATCCATGCTTAATGTCAGCAAAGTGATGTATTTGGACATCAGTACAGTCCCTGGGTATAAACAACAATGTAAGCAAGTGATTAGGAAGGTCAGTGTGCAAGATCTGGGAGGAAAAGTTTCTAAATAAGAAAATGGAAAAGAGAAGTTACAGAGACTCTCTCTGAACTGATAACAGTCTTTAGTTTAGAGATGGAGATTATAATTTGAGGAGTATCAGCCACAAAGAGATTGCAAGCAAAAACCCAAGGGGCAGCATGGGGCGAGTGCATCTCCTAGGCAGCAGATGTAATTAACATCATCCTGTCCAGATTATAAAGGTAGGCACATGCCTCTCAGGAACATCTCAGCAGTGGGTACAGCAGCACAATGCACATAGCAGCTGTACTGAACACAGTGAGCTGCTGGACTCACTAACAGGCCCAGTTCTCACAAACTTGCACAAAATGGTCCACACTAAGAAATTGCTGAGCTCATGGAGGCAGTAACTCCAAAGCTGTGCAGCCACTTTAACATTGTCCTCAGAGCTGTGACTATGTGTTACAATGCAGCCTTCAGCATGCATAAGCACTTTGAGAATGTTAAGCACTTTACAACTGTTAGAATCTAGCAATATTCAATTGCACTCTACTCAATCCAGTGAGTGGAATATTTGTTCCTTATTGTGACCATATTTTGTGGCAGGATATACTCATATTTCTGTGGTAATTGGGCTTAATGATTCTTTCATGTCAGAAATTGTCATCGTATTATCTTTTCAGAGATATATGTTCCATGCCTCTTGGTCCTTTTCTGGCAACTAGTGCCCACAATGTCATGAAAACTGGCATCAGGGTTGGTGCCAAAGCTGCTGTGGCTTGGAAGCTTTCACATCACACCTGCGTGTGTCTGCATGATACTACTTGCGCCTGAAAACCTTCCCAAGTGCCAGAAGCTGCTGCCACATTCCCAGCAGCACACAGTTAACCTGGGGACAGTTGCTGCTGCAGGCTGCAATCTGGAGGGAGTGATTCCAGTAGAGCTGACTCATTCTGAAGTTGATGAAAGAATTCATTGTTTCATAGGACGAGATTCCCTCTACAGTGCTATCCTCAGTTTAGGAAGTAGGACGATGATGTGATGCTGGAAGTGCTAAGCTTAGGCTGAGAGCACTTCCTACATCTGTATTCAAAAAGAATGAACCATTTTCTAGGTCACAGCACTGTCATCCTGCAAAACACACTGTGAGGAAGAGCAAAGGACCTGGAATGGACCCGGTATGAAGGAAGTTACAGTAGGCAGGGCACTGCAAAGGTGGAGCAGAATGGACAATGGCAGGCCACTGGGAGTTAAACTGAAGAGAGTGAAGAGGAAGAAGAAGGGAAAGATGCCCAAATGCTAGCTAAACAGATAGAGAATGTAAATCAGCAGGGAATTTTCCTGGGAAATGCAGGCACCCTTACATGAGAAACAAGAGAGCAGAGCTGCTGTGTAAAATGTTAAACACCATCTCATTTCAACAGATCTCTGTGATTCTATTTTTTAAAGGATTTAGCCAAACCTTCAAGGACATTAAACAAACTGAGAACAGGTCTTAGGATATCCTGGCATTGAGCTCAGAGAATTGAAAAATCAGTATTGACAGCAGCTGTACTTCTCACGCTCTCCAATCCACCATGTTATCTATTCTCCCTCCCACCCCCCAGGCTTTAAACCTGTCTCAACACTATCATAATGGGTAGCATTATATCAGAACAAGGCATATATAAAGATTTCAGGCTTTTGGCTTTTGTGGAGGGTTTTGTTATCTTTCTTTAACAAGCCTCTCCTCCTTGCTTGAAAATGTCATTCTAGCCAACGATCTTCTATAATTAAAGAGCAAAACTGTCCAAATAATTAGAAGTTTTCTCTTGCCCTGAGCATAGCTCTGGGCATAAAAACAGGGAGTTTAAGGCAAACTGCACAGCAATAGGAGTAATTGAATTATTTAAAATTAATGTCTACTTTCTAAACCAAGTTTAGGAAAAAAAATAAACAGCAAGACAATGAACAATGGAAAAATTATAGGAGATTTTCCTTAGGAAAGTAATCAGTGTAAAAGTAACAAAAATCCTCTCTAAATTGCAGTGAAACAGTGGGATTTTGTGAAAGTCAGTGACTGTCAGGCCCCTAGGGCTTCTGGCCCTGATTATGCAATGGCTGCACAGGCAGGACTGGCTGCCAACAATGGCTTTTGCATGCATTTCCTGAAGAAAATACTACAATAAAATGCACATTAGACACTTTTCATTCAGAACACATTGCCTGTGGTAGAAATCCTGGAGTCCATTCTCCCTTTCTGATGATGGAGGGAGAGAAGAGTTTTGTCTAATTAGGTGTATCCCCTCCAAGATTCCTTCTCGCAATTCTCCCATCTCTGATAATGAGGTGTTCCTGCTCCCTCTGCAGGGGCTAAGCAGGCTGCAGTCACAAAAGAGCCAGCTTTTGCATGCCTGAGAACCAGGTGAAGGCACAACCCTGACCATAATGGTCCTCTCATTAGTGCTGCATTGAAAAATTTGCTCAGTTGAATGTTTGGGACAGATATTGTTTGGGGTCTTTTATAATTGCCTTTCAGGCTGATGTTGGTTTGGTTTTTGCTGTTTTGGTTTGGTTTTTTTTTTTTAGTGTGATAATGCTAAAAACATAAGTTACTTTATTTTGTGCTTGTGCTAATTGAATTTTCTGTTTCTCTAGGCTAGTTTTCAGGGAATGGGATGGCACAACATCCTTAGGGAGAAGCAACTTACCCTCTTTTACTGGTGGAATATCAATGCTATTAATGGTGTTTGGTAGAAAGGAGACAGCTAACTATGACAGAAAAGAGACAATGTGTAAGCATGCCTGTGCTAGCTGCAGCAAAACCTCCTTATAGCAAACTTTAAATAAAACTCCTCCTAATGTGCAGTCAGAGTTCTGGACCACACCCATGTATTTCAATACTGTTTAGTTCATTTAATGAAGCTGCACTTCACTTACTTACCTCAAAATACTTATGTGGCTGTCACCCAACTGTTTTGAAATAGAGATAACAGCTACTCCCCTTTCTTCTTCCTTGGAGACAGGAGAAATGGCGTGATTAATTTATTATAGGTTTTTATTTGCTTTATGTTTGTTTGTATGGATGACTGGGCACAATGTGCTAGAGTCTACGTGGGAATAAATTATCGAAGGAGAGCTGTAGCAGAGCTGAAAAAAGGGAAATCTGTGGATGTTCATTTCACCTCAGGGTGATTTCCACAACCTGAAGTCCTTTTCTTAGTGAGTTCTTTTACTAACAGGATGTATTACTGCATTTGCTAAGAATTTTGAATTTTCGATCTGTCTGGCTTCATGTCTGTATTTTGTTTGATAGCATAAATTCTTGTACCCAACACATATATTTTATTAGTTTATACTCTTCCTCATAGCCATCATGACAATTTTTTTTGACACTTGAATTCTTTGAGCAACAAATAATATATACATACCCTTAGACTTTGCAGGAAAATAGACTTACAATTAAAATTCCTATTTTCTCTTATTTTAATATAGTATTCTTAGCATGGAGGATGAAAAGGTATTCTTTCTTGTAACACCTTAGACGCGACAACTGAAGAGGAAGTTTATTTCTTACTCCCTGGTGTGAGAAAGGAAGAGGAGGCTTCCATGAGAGTATAGAAAGATGTCCATCTGCCCTGATTCTGGCCAGGACAGGGTTAATCTTTGCAATAGCAAGCAGGGGGCATGGCTAGGACCCGGAGGTTATTTTGTACCTCGGGTCATTGCTGGGACCTGGACAAAGGGACTCCCTTCTGAGGAGAAGGGGTTCCTTACAGTCAAGGTAGCACAGCTGCAGTCAGGTACTGTCTATTTTTGAGGACTTACATAGTGAACAGTAACATTTCTTTTCTTGTGCATTCTGTCATTTGTATTGTTGCTGTTACTCTTCATTTTCCTATCGCATTGCTGTTTACAGTAAATTGTTCTTATCTCAACCTGAGATCTTCACCTTTTGTGCCTCCGCTTCTCTCTCATCCCATTGCAGGTGGGAGAGAAGAGGAGGGGAAGAACGAGGAAGAGGCAGCATGATTTGGAATTTCAATGGGAACATTAAATTGGGTAGTACCATTCCTAAAACACAATACCATTTCCTAAGGGAACTTCTAGCTGGAAAAGGGTGATTTTTAATGGGTCTATACATAGTGTTCCACAATTTCTTGGGTTCAAATTGGTGGAATTTTGCCAATGAACTCGATGAAAACTTCATGACTTTGAAGAAAGCCTCTTCATCCAAAGGTAATAAATTCCTTTCCAGTGGTGAACAGGCTGTAATGACGAGGTTTAGATTGGATATCAGGAAAAATTTCTTCACTGAAAGGGTTATCAAGAATTGGAACAGGCTGCCCGGGAAGTGGTGGGGTCAGACAAATAGACGTAGCACTGGGGCACACGTTTTAGTGGTGGACTTAGGAGTGTTGGATTAACAGCTGGACTCAATGATCTTGAACATCTTTTCCAATCTAAACCTATGATTCCTCTACGGTGAAGAGAAGTGTAAACTGGCCAGAGAGGCCCTTCCCTATCATGTTGAAGTGCGTTGATGGGGAGGAGGGGGTAAGTACCACAACAAACCACACACCATTGCAAGGAGCCTTAACTGCAAGTAGAAAATTACATGAATGCTCATTTTTTGCATCCCTGATGTCTCTTTGGAGTGTCACATGCACGTACAGTTATCAGCCCCCTACACACAAGCGGCACAAGACAAAAAAAGCCTAATCTAGCACCAGGTGGAGCCTGGAAGCAACTCACTGATAAACACTGCTGAAACCTAATGCCTTTGCCTCTTGGGGGTTTATAACACTTTAATGTCCCAAACTGCATTCACCTGAATGTCTGCACACATATTACACTGGCATATGATTTTAATTGTTCCAATATTCTCCTAAAGCTGAGGCTGGTAACTGCTCGATGAACATTCTTGTTTGCTTTCCAAGATAGCAAAGATGTCTGATTAGTATGAAATGAAATTATGCAATCATAATAAACCTATAGATGTTGTAGACTGGTTTATCTTTGCATTACCCTTCTAAATAGTTTGCGATTTCCTCTAGTTTAAAAAACAAACAAACAAATAAAAAACC
This sequence comes from Pseudotriccus pelzelni, assembly GCA_035584735.1. Taxonomy (NCBI): domain Eukaryota; kingdom Metazoa; phylum Chordata; class Aves; order Passeriformes; family Tyrannidae; genus Pseudotriccus; species Pseudotriccus pelzelni. Next base: position 80,461,494 of record JAWMRA010000078.1, read on the forward strand.
TAGTTATACTTTTATGTGAAGAATAGAATAAGGATAGACATTTTCAGGAAAAAAGGATCTTCTGAAAGGTCAGGCTTAAATATCTGGATATTTAAACACTAAACAGATCTGAAAATTTCAGGCCACATTGGTATGATATGGTGTTATTATCATTTTTGTCTATGCCTTATTAGTGGATTAGGGAAAACTATTTTGAGACACAAAAGATTCTGTTTTCATAGTCAGCCTTTTGGAACCCAGAGACATACCCTAAAATTCAGGATGCTCATTCAAACACCCATCTAAATTTTCAGTTACTCCCTCGAAGGACTGGAGGTCTGCATTAAACATGCATTTGAATCCCTTTGTGGAGAATCTAGACTCTTATTTCTGATACATCTGTTCTTCCCTTGAGGAGTCAAAAGAGATCTATAGATCTTTTAGGGAAATGGCCAACTTTATAAATTATTGAGGCATAACTGCAATAATTAGCTGGCTTTTGTCATCATCATACTCCATATATAGCAGAGCTGCTAATCTCTTACTGTTTTTCAGGGCTTTTGTCTCCGCAGTAGATTATATCTGTATGATTGGTTTTGATCATTTTGTAATGAATATTGTATCACAGTCTGCTAAGTAGACTAGTATCAACATGTGACTAACTTCTTTAGGATTATAATGTATGTGGAAAGTTTTAAAAGGCATTCACATTGACTGGAAAAATACAGTGTTTTCTAAACAATTCGATTCTGCAGATTAGGACAGTTTTTGCTTGCACTGATATTACTCTGATGTTACTGAGAATAGTAAGTCCACGTGAAGCTGTTTGAGTTCTAAATTGGCTTACAAAGACAATTCATCATTGTCTCCATCCTGAGGTGCATACATCCATCATGTGCTTCAAGGGATGGTAGCAAATATTTCAATCCTGCTTTACAGATAAAAAACCTCAACAATGAGAGCTGAATAGGTTTATCAGACATCACAGCACAGCACAAGTGAAGCAAGAAATGCAGCCATAGGATACCCTGATGTCCTAACCATTAGAAGTATATGGTCTTCCTAAGAAATCTGGATAAAGGTGGACCTGCATTTTGTTTAATTATCCAGACCCAACTTTTGAGAACTTCTGGCTGAGAAATTAATCCAATTTACTTCAGTATGCTAATAGCTGCAAACATCTCAGATGTAGCTCACTACATCAACCTTCCTGGCTTTTCTCCATTGCTCTCTTTGTGCATACAATGTTAATTTGAGTTGGTTTATAAAAACTCCTAGGGCACGTACAATTCCTCTTCTGTGGCAGATGCTGCTAGGATTACATGTTGTTGCAGGGCCAATACTGCAAAGTGATAATCTTGCCGAGTGTGGCCTTATAACATTCCAGAAGTGTGCTTCCCCAGTCTCCATGCTTCAATGAGCCACAGAAAACAGCTTTGGGCAGCCCATTTGCCATCCTACATGCTCTAAAATACAGTAGAGAGTAGAGAGTCAAATGTCAGATATGATGTCCTATAGACCCCTGATGCATCAAACATAGATCAGGCCCACGAAACATCCTTCAGTGCGTACTGAACTGAGTCTACACCTTCTCTATCTGGTTTGTACGCTCTTTTAGACCTAAGCAGACATCGAAATACAAACAGAGCCATTTGTCACTCTTCCAGCACAGAAGGCCTGTCAAATGAATCAAAATGCTGCACTCAAAGTCTTGAAAGCATTTCACTCACAGAGCATTAACACATTTCAAACTACAGTAACTGCTAATAAGAAAAAAGCAGTAACAAATCAGAGAATATCACCTCTCCAACCATCATGCATGACTTACCATGGCAAACACATCCTTGCTGAGTAAGGCGAGTGCTCAGCGTCTGTTTCAGGCCTCCTGCTGCAGCCTTTTATGCTTTTTATTTTTATCCCGTTTGTCAAAATAACAGCCCTTTATCAGTGCTGATTGCAGACATTTTGACTCTTCACCTGCTGGGTTCCCCCTCTGCTCCATAGGAGTTTCCTAATTGAATATTTCCCTGGTGAATAGAAAAGCTTTGAATAAGAACAGGGAAAAAAAAATTAACAGTCTTGAAACCACCCCTGAATTTTCCCACACAGTCCTGCACACAAAATCCCTTTCTCTCTCCAAAGTGAAGAACAGTCTTCTTTCAGTGAGCAGCATCAGCTCTTTTTCAGAAGCTACTCACATTTATTATGTGCTGAACACCGTAAATGAACACCAGTAAGAACCTAACATGAGTAGGAGGGGAAGGAGAGAAGGGTATTAATTCAAAATAAGTTATAAAAGGTGTCTGCTTTGGTTCGATTCACTGGTGCCTCATTTCTCACACTTGTAAGACAAAAACATGAAATCATTTACTGCCTGCATTGAGACCTGGCATTAACAATTTCTGTCTGTGTCTTCGTGGATGGTGTAGGACTTTGAATATGTCAAAAAATGATTTGTAAACTCTCTTTTCTGGCACTATTATTCCTGCTAGAGCACCAGCAGGGTGCATGATGAAGCTCACTTGAAGAAAGACTGAAAACTTTTATTTCAGCCCTCAATGTGTGTGGGACACGATGTTTTGGCTTGAAACAAATGGGTGTACACTGGCCTGCAAAGCCAGAGCTGGCACAACAAAAAGGGAAGACGCAGAGAGACCCAGGTCAGCAGCAGATACAGCTCAGGTGTTTTTAGGCAGGTAGGTAACATAGGATTTTAGCTGCAGGCCAGATTCAGTTATCACATGAGGAGAAAGAGGATGGGCTGGGCAGGATGACCAAAGCTGAGGGGTCCTATGGCAGCAGGCCAAGACTGCTCTGGACAGTAAGGTTCCAGGGAAGTCCAGAGCAGATGAGCCTGTCAACATGAGGGTCAGAGACAGGTTGTGATTGTTGCTGGGAAGCACTAGAGGAAGGCTGCATTTTATTCTCTGTCTCTGCTTCTGTCCCTTACCTGAGTAAAGGAGGTGTGGCTCTGGTTTTGCAGGGTGCCTGAACAGCAGGAAGAACAAAGTCCTGGGTGTATAGATGCTCCTGAGAGCTTATTGCCAGTTCTGACTATACTTGGAAACAGCCCCAGTTGCAGGCAAGAAAAAGTAAATCATTCTTTTGTAAAATAAGCATTTTGCTACAGGAAGGTGCAGCAATTAAATGTGGGACAAGGGCTTTGAATTTCCACAGGGGTTCTTCAGAGTGGCGTGCCTCTTCTTATGAGGCCCTACTAAGTATATGGAAGAGCACAGTAAATGCCCTGTGTAATCAAGTATGTTGACTAACAGAGAAATGGTAAAAGGCTGTAGCAGAAGGACATGTAGTGCTGAGTTGCTGCACTTCTTCTAGCTCTTCACAAGCTGCCCAGTAAGTGCAGCACAAGGGAGAGAGCTATTAATAGTTCTTCTCATCATGGCTGCACAGTGAAACTGCATAATCCCAGCACAAGGGAATATGGGAGCCATGAATTCTAGAGCAAAAACTTCAGGCACAGAAGTCAGCCTCAAAACTGTAATAATTAACAAAAGAGGGAAAGAATATGTTTAACAGATGTTATTTATGAAGCTACAAAAGAGTGCCTCTGTATTAAATAAAATTTAAATGAAGCCTTGCACCTGAGACTGAGAGCTGAGTGTCCCAGCTCTCTCACACTCTATAAATATTTTTCTGAACAGATCAATTAAATTGTTTGCTATACAGGTATCTAATAAATAGTATATGTGCAGGAACATGTTCATCTCATTTTAATACATATCCATGTCTTCCCTAGGGTTCTTGTGTTCTTTTACAGCTATGAGCTGCTTCTACAAGTGATGTGCTTTTAGAAATTGTTGGCAGAGCAGTACAAACCTGAATTTCTATCAAAAGGAAATTACAGAAATGGATACAAGTTCAGTTTGACAGTGTCCTCGGATAGTTAGCAGTTTCCAATGAAGCCTGTGATAAAACAGTATGTCTTGGTTATTTGTACATGCCAAACACTTGCATAAACACATATCCAATTTTGGCGCACGAAGTGTATTCAGAGTTTCCTGAAATTACCAATGCTACTATCGTGACTCTCAGGCAAGAAGAATAAAATCCTATTCATGCGTTCCCACAAAGAAAAACTGTATGTTTTGGAATAACAGTAGCTTGTGAAGGCCCTGAAGGTAATATACGTAGAACATGATATTTGAGAAAATATCAATATTTGTATGTGAGTATTATGCAGTATTTATGAAGAAACTTTCTCTGTTAAATGCTTATATCTCAATTAAATCCTGTAAAGAATGCTAAGTATATTTCCATGTATATTTCTATTACCACTTTACAACAATTGGATCTCTTGTATTCAGAAGGTATGCAAATGGCTTTAGCTGATATTTCTAACAAATGTAGTGCTATGAGGCATTCCTCTTGTCAGAACACATTGATTTTATTATCTAGATTATTATGGCTGTATTTTTTCCTTACATGTTCTACCTTGATAATATGCTGAATTCTCAGATTTTCAACAAGCGCTTACAATGCAGTTACTCTAAAAATAATAGTGTCTCCTATCCTCAGTTTTCATAGAACGTTGAAATTCTTCAGTTTCTATCAAAACTACCAGAGAAAACAAATTGGTTATTGCCCATTTACATATGTGTAACCAGCACGGATACTGGGCCAAAATACTGCCATAAACATTAAAAATATGTATAATAAAGGATGCAAATGCTCACAGACAGATTTTAGGAAAGATAGAGCTGTAGGCTACTTATTTCATTGTTTTCATTCAATTAAGAGAAAATAATTCTAACTTATAGTCAATGTGTTTTGTTAAAGAATTTGTTTTAATTCAAGGTGTGGAACAAAAAGAAAAGGCAATCTATATTTTAAAAACAGGGAGTTGAATGTGAGCTCTTACTCTCTCAGGTGTCTTATTAATCAACCCCTAGTCCCATTTCTATTACTGCTTTAACATGAACAGTCACTGGGAAAATTAAATACGCAGGTATTTGAAATAATGTCCCCCACATACCAGCTGAGTAACTTTTCAGATTGCTATGCTAATAATTCATTTCTAACAGCTCTCATTTGTTTTACACTGTCTTAGCTTTCTATTAAGGCCTTATCAAAATAATTATTTTTATTTATTATTTTATTTTAATTCAGTCTCTTTTCAAATGCATAAACATTAGAGTTTAAAAAATAGTCTTACTAGGAAGGAAATCTATCTGTTGTACAGAGTGCAAACTGTCTTGGGTAAGGTTTATCAGAGAGTACACACAGGATTATGAAAATATGAAAATTAAGATAGACCAAAAGCAGGATCTTTCTGAGTCACCATGGTCCTCTAGAAACAGCGTATTTTCAGTGAACAGGAAAAAGAAGTAACATAAGTAATTAATAACAAATTCATCTAAAAGTTGTGTCAATAACTTCATTAATAATGTGATTAATACACTGTAGGTTTTATCCTGGTCATAAAAATTATTATCAAATAATTCAATAATCCTTCTATGATAAAAAATAGTCAGGATCAGTCAAATCTGCCTGGACCAAAACCAAGGTGTCCTAACCCCAGGTGAGGTCCTGTCAGTACAGCTGTTGTAGATACCAGTATGAGAGATGCCCTACTTGTGCAACTTTAGTTCAAAAGAGCTCTTGACCATAAAACCAGATTAGATGGTTTTTGGTCTCCTGTCTGGCAAACATAGTGTAGCATATACTTAAATATTGTCATTTTATAGTTATTTTATCTGTTTGCCATAGGTAGTATAAAAATATTGGAAAAAGCAAAGTCTGCAACGATAGTAGAACCAAATAAAAATTTCAGAAATGGATCCTGAGTGTCTGGATCTCTATTTCCATTTAACCATGATTGCCAAACATAAAGGCTGCACTAGCGGTATTACAAGAAGGCTTAATTTCCAGGGAATCCAATCTCTGCTCTCTGCTAGCCATAAAACATTTCCACAGGCAAGAGGAATTCCTTTGAATGTGTCATGGGATTTTCCACATTAATAATACTGCAGGCCTTTAACTTCTTACACACCTACTACCTTTTGATTGAGAAAGAGCTTAATGGAAGATAAATGAGGATGGGACTGCATAGGGCAGCACCTCTGAGGATGGGGGATGATCCTCGTATCTGCCAGCATCTGTCTTTGTTCAGCTGCCACCCTACCTGTGTGCCACAGCACTGCCTTGTGGGTATGGCCCCCTGAGACCAGCAGCAAGAGAGAGGCTGGAACCATTTGGAGAGGAGGAAGACAACTGGCAAACCCCTTCAATTTTCTTTCGAAAGCAAAGCATGTTTTCTGCAGAGGAGCACACAAGCACTAACTATACACCTGTTAGCAAAAAAATTTAAAAGAAGTTTTCATGAATACTTTCAGTAGTGTAGATATATTAACCCCCACAGCTTACACTGATATCAGCCCTTCGCACATTTTATATACCATCTCTACTTATCGGGATGGAAAAAAAAAAAGAGGGGAAAGAAAAAGAAAAGCCATGAAACAAAGTGATGTGCTATTGAGCTTGAGCAAACCCTTCTCTGCAGGGCTTGTTGCTACTTGATGTTCGCCAAAAAGGGAAGAGCAACCACACAGCTGCTTTAATTACTCAAACTATTCACCTAAAACTCCAGATAAACTGACTCACCAAAGAGAAGGGAATCACTGTGTTTTCTGATACCAGAAAAAGAAATTCTGAGCTTGAAAAAAAAAAAAAATTAAAACTTTCATTTGCCTAAGGTTTCTGCCAAGAATTCTTCCTGTGACAGTTGGGCATATACATGAAGAACAAAACAGGGATTCCATTTCTGTCAGGAAAAACTGACAGCAGTTTCTCCTGCACTCCTTTGTACCCTTCTCCCTTGTATCACTAAGGGAAAAATGATGTGAGACTGATGTCTCTGTGCAATAACATGTAATGCTGTCATCTCTTTGTCCTAACATTCATCCTAACTACTGCTAAAGAGAGGAGAAAGCATGAGTGCTGGGCTAAACTTTTTCCCAAGGGACTGGAGACTGTTTTCCCAGAAGGCACCTGAAATTTGGAGAAGAGACTACTGTGGTCCTGGGGAATGTATAGGGGCTAGTGGAACATACTGGTTAGTTGCTTAGAGGTAAGAAATCAAAGGTTTCTGCTCTGCCTTTTATCAGTAAGCCTCTATGGATCTCTCTTTATGTGCTTGAGCTCATACCTTTCCTACCCACACACATGTTATACTATAGTTTTGCATCTCCTTTTTATTAATGCAATAAGCTTTGCAGAGAAACTCTCCTTTCCTGAGTAACTGTGCAACAATTACCTGTTCATGGAGATGTGTCAGCAGACATCATCAGACAAGGCAAAAGAGAAATGAAATGGCAAAAGGACATTTACCTACTGAAAGTCACTGCACAGGGGAGTTAATTGCTGCTGAAGTTGTTAATGGTAAGTGGTGTGGTTTATTTTTCATATAACTAGTTCCTGTGTTTCTGCAAGTTGAGGCTCCATTTTCCATAACAGATTGTTCCTTGACACTCTAGAAACTAATTAGGAATTAATTTTGAAGAAAAAAAACAAGATGTAGGGAGCTAAAATTGCAAAATCCTGTTTTTCTGAAATATTAATCAACAAGGCTCAGCCTTTGAGTATAAATTTTTCAATTTACTTTTTTCATCAGAAGATGCTAGAAAACACATATCCCCTTTTGGAAATATTTAAAATACAACACAAGAAATGCAAAATCAAAATCAAGTCACAGTGAATTCTGAAACTGGGCTGAGGAGTAACGCAAGACCAACTACTGAAGCCTTCGTAAACCCCTTTGGCCCAAAGGGGCTGACAGACAGTCTCCTACGCTGTAAAATAAAGCTGGAAAAAAAGTTGTGTTGTTGACTTTTCAAGCTGAGTTCTGTGAGAACAGAAGTAATTTTCTCGTACTTGACAAAACAGACACAAAAGAGAAAGAGACAGTATAGCAAAAGTAGGGAAGCATGTTTTTGCGTTAATGTTCTCAGGGTATGTGGCAGCTGGTCAGTCACAGATGGTTGCCGTGGGCTGGCAGGTCAGCCATGACAGCTGTTGCTTTAAACCTTGGCTTGCTTCCCTGATTCCCAGCATTATCAGAATCAATCTCTTCCCTTCCCTCATTCCTTGCAAGCTAGGCCCAAGTGAAGGGGTTGTTCTGTGTTATGGCAGTACAGCGCAGCTCGCTTCCAGCTCAGGAAGAATGACAAGAGAGGGGACAGAACAAGGTGGGGACCAGTGAAGAAGAACATACAGCCCTGGGATGATAGACCAAGAGCTCACGCAGCTCAGAGCATCCAAGCTGCATAGCCCAAGAGCTGAGGCTTACGCCTAAAGATCAGAATTACACGGACCTGCTAGCCTTATGCCAGTGCACCCTGCAGCAACTCACCATCTTTGTTTTGGTCTCTAGTGTTGAGTGTGTATATAAAGCTCCTCAACCTCCAAACAAATAAAGTATTATGTATTTTTATTATTAATTAGATCTGTTTTTTTCATTCGCTTAAAGGTCTTGATAATAAAAAATTAATAGCTTATTGTATTTGAATTTCTCTTCTCTTTGTATTCCTTCTATCAGTAGTCATTAGAAACTATTTAATGACTGCTGACTACTGCCACAGGTAATGACACATGACGAGCTTTTGCCAGTTTCCTCCAGGTGAACTAACAGATCAGTGGCCTCAGTTAATATCAGTATCTTTTCCTATTACACACAATTGCTATGCAGAATCAACCATTTGTTCATACGATTGCCATCACAAAATGAAGAAAAAAGAAAAATATAACTGATAGCTCTGTGGTCTTTGCCAGATCGCCCCAGAGACAGTTATGGATCAAACATCTATAAATGTCCTTTTCAGTTTTTGAATGCTTGCAAAATTGCTGCCCTGAGGTCATCAGGAAGGACTAGCTAAACAATCACCATTTTTAAGTCTCAACTTAGGCCTTCCTAAGCCCTAAGCCCCATGGTACACACCTCTACAGTGAGGCATGCTAAATGTGGGGTGTCTGATGTGAAGCCAGAGCTAGAAATTTGTCCACTGAAAGGGTGGTCAGGCTCTGGAACAGGCTACCCTGGGAAGTGATGGAATCACCATCCCTGAAAGTGTTCAAAAGTCTTGTGGATGTGGCACTTGGGGACATGGTTTAGTGGTGAACACAGTGGTGCTGTAACAGTTGGACTCGATGATCTTAGAGGTCTTTTCCAACCTTAATGATTCTATGATTCATGTATTGAACACTGCTGAAGAGAGTGGGAAAATATATGTGTACTCTGAGCTTGCACCTGCCAAGGCAGAAATCTTTTATTCCTAATTTCTAGCGAAGTCTGAGAGCACAAGCAGAAGAACCAGAGGAGTTCTGTTGTCTCCAGGAAATTTAAACAAACTTTTGGATTTGGGTAAAATACTGAGTGGGAAGTCCTGAAAGAGATTTGCTTCCATATGCTGTACCAGGGGACAAATGTAACTGCAGTGTGCTCACTTTCACCACCTAAAATATCATCTATTTTAGTGTTCTGGTAATAATTGATGGAATATAGGTACAATCACAATCAATGTTTTCTAAAACAGATTACACAGATGTCAATCTACATACATAAATACAGCTACAACATAACTAGTTTTGAATGAAATAATTTTCAACTCATACGTTGGTTTGAAATTGGGACATATTTATTCATTTGTATTATTTGAAGCTGTTTTTTCCACAAAACCACTTATTAGAGAAAGAACGTTCTGTATGACTAAAGAAATAAAAAGGTTCTAATAATTAATCTTAAAAATTGTATATATACATGTCTTTAATGCATATATTCATTATATTTATGTATGTGGAAAACTCTATTATATGTGCAGAGTTTTAATACGGAAATTCAAGAGTCACACAGTGCTTTCAGTTCAAATAGCATGAGCATATTAAATTTGAAAGCACAAATAAGAGCAAAATATAGCACTTGGTCTTCCAAACATGAGAAAATATTCTAGTTAAGACTAAATGGAGGCATTTCAGCACTTGGAGAATGCAGATTATCCTGTACCTAATTTACTCCGGCCAAATGAGCCACATTTTCTAGACAGCAGGACTTCTTTCTAGACTAAATCCCACACAGATTAGATCAAGTTTAGATTTATGAGAAGGAAAAGGTAAGTTTGTTTTCAGAAACTTTTTTTTCTTTCCTTGTATAAAAAAGGCAAAACTATGCTTCTTACAGTGTTTTTGTTCACTGAATTTTCGCATGAGCACTAGAAAAGTACGTCTTCTGATTTCATTGTGCATGTTCTTTGCTGTGCTGGGAGCCAGGAGCTAAGCAGTGCTTTTCTCTGCTCCTCAGGGCCCAAGACACACAAGGATATTGTTGGTTTCAGCTCCTCGGGGGCCACTGCGGAGATGCTCCAAGTCTGCTTGTTTAGTACCACAGAGAGACTAAAACTACAGACAAACTGGGATTCCTGGAAGAGCAAGTCTGACAACCCAGCTGTGATGGCAGCAGAGGAGAAATTTATGCCTCTGCCACACATTGCAGCCAGGCTGTGCTGAAAGTGTGGGAAGAGGGCATTTGGCACTCTATACCAAAACCTATGTGAACTACACCACGGAGCAGTGCTCTGCCCTCTGCCCAGCACAGCAAAAAGAGAGAAACACAGCTTCTCCTTCATGACTTCAGAGCCCTGCTGACAAGCAAAAAAACTTGTCAGTGCTTCAGTTTAACAAACCTTTGGCTAGCCATCAGAAGAACAATGTTTTCCACAAAGCAAGGCCTCCTTTGCCATCTTTCTGCAGGTTTTGTGTGGAAAATTTGCAGGGCCAGGGGGGAGGTGAGTAAAAGCAAATCTAGATTAATTTCTCTGTAGAGAATAAGATTATAGAGGGTTAATTTCTATTTCAGAGAGGAAGATGAACTGAAAAATGCTGAAAGTGAATACATGTATAAGAATTTCTTCAGGGTATATATTCCTCTACAGCAGATTGTGCAACCAGGCTGTGTGTAAGACTTTGCCTGCTGAGGCTGTGCTTGTTTTTTCAGTTTTATTTTAGGTAGCAACCATAGAAATCTTGCCAAGCAAGATTATAGTGCCAACTCATATGCTGCATATGGCCTGAAGTGCTGGGCTGTTTGGGGTGTTTTTGGACATGGGGAGGAGAACAACATTGTTTTGGTTCACACACAGAATCCCCAAGTCCTCCCATTCCACTGAGTTTTCAGGAAATGAGCATATGGCTTTGAAAAATCCAATTCTTACTCTTGGGCTACATCACACATATGTGTCTAGCACGGCAAGAGTACCTTCAAAGAAAGCTGAAGGAGTTGGATATTTCATTTGGGAAGATAGCACTTGGATTTGGGTACTAAACACCATCATCATCTTTTTGGAAGTCATAGCCAGCTGTATGCTTTCAAAATGTGCTGCAAAAGGTGCTGTATTGATCTGTTGTGCAACATTAGCAAGCAATTCTCACAAACTCCTAATTCTCAAGGCAAAAAATGGTCTTCAGAAGAAACAAAAATGTTTACCTTTATGAGGCTTGAGCTTCAAGCCATTATTTGTCTGCGATGCTGCTCAAATAAAATGGCACAATTTTTGGTTTTAGCAGAAGAAAATACTTTCTTTTTCACCTCTCACCCACCAATGTCTGAAACTGTTATATTTTCAGACTTGAGAATGCAAGAAGTGTAGATAAACAACTGAAAATTCAGGGATTTTCTACTTGGTAGCTAGAAATTTTAGAAACTTAAGTAAAGAAAATAGTATTATTTCATGTGCCTGTGCACTGCAAAAATGAAGGGGAGCTTTGTTGTTTGCTGCAATAGGTACAGATCAGGCCATCCATTAAACATCACTAGCTCTGCTGTTGCATGCTATATTAAAAGAGCAGAAGTCTTCAAATAATAACAGAAAATAAAATTATTGTCAGGTAAGTTAACTTTGGTAATTATTTCATTTCCTCTTTTCTTCCAAATTCCCTGACTGAAAACTCATCACAAACATCAGGAAAACAAGCATTTCCTCCCCAGGGACTTCTAAGGCTACCAGAAGTGGGAAGCACTGTATTGTAAAATGCACTGTCATTAAGCTAAAGCTCAATAACTGATAAATCCCACTATTATGCAAATTTTTGACCCCACTATTGGAGGAAAATAGTTAGTACTTGGTCAGTCTGCTTCAAGCCTTCAAATGGCTATAACTTCCTGGTCCAAGCATGGATCACAATTTCTACCCAGTGAATTTGCAAGGTGGGAACCTGAAATTAAAATGTAAATGAATGAAGCCAAGTTCCCAGCACCAGCTAGGCAGTAAAAGACAGCTGCAGTTCTGAGAACTACAAACCAAGATCAATGACATTTCAAAAGCATCCTGAAATTGTTTACTGCCGTTAAAGCACAAATGCCTTTGACTGGATATAAAGCTAGAGTATTAGATTCTGCTCTTGTTCCAATGTCTCTTAAATGAACAAGCTTTAAATACACTGCTTTTTATATGCTTCACTTTTGTTTCCTTTTATGTAATGGATTATTCAGAGCACTTTCTTTGGGATAGAGTTTGTCACTCAGATGGAAGTTATTTGATTTTGCAAACACATTCACATAGCAAGATGTGTGCCTTTTATACTGAACATTAATGCAAATACATGCACTCTACCTAATTCAAGGAGACACCATTCTGTTAGAGCTCCCATGCTAATCTGCAGCTTTGCTCTGACCTCTTTACACAAAATCAAAGTGAAAAAAGGTATGAAGATGTTCAAAAATCCCTGACAATAGCAACAGGGGGACTTTTCTGACCACGCACAGCAGGCAGCAGTCATGAAATTGCTCTTTGAGTACTTCATGCAAGCTTAAACATGGAAATGATAATTGTAGGACTTGAGAGACAGGTATCAAAGATTATAGAGAGTTTTAGGGTGAAGTGAATCTGTTTTAGATGGGACAGCCCCAGGGAGGTGACTGGACTCCAAACATTTCCAGTGCTGAGTTACACAGTCTCCAAGGCAGATTGAAACACACAAGTATTTATGCCCTATTTTAATGACGTGATCTCAGTTTCAGACCCTGTTGGTTTGCCTACCTGTGGACAGCAGAATGAAGCTCACTATGATTTTTCTTTTTCTCCCCATAGGGATTTTCTGGCCAGGAAGAGGAAAAAAATCAAAGCTGCTGCAGTGTGTTACATAACTTTTTTTTCTTTTTTTTCTCTTCAGATGAAAAAGTGTTGATCCTTTCCTTTTTCACAGGCTGGCTTTCCAGCAGCTGGCTTCCTTGCTTTATTACTAAGCTCTACCACGTTAATCTGATCCTTTCTCTCTGTTACATCATTCTCTCACTTTAGCCTAAGAAGTTTGTTCCAAGTGGACTTCATTCATTTTAAATGAATTGACTGATTTCAATTTTAAACAGACTGAAGTTGTGATTGTGTGTTTTTTACCCATAGTATGAATGGGGAAAACTCTTCTTGCTTGGGAGAGATCAGAGGAGATCATTTAGCCTGAACTGTCTCCACTCCCAGGACTGAGGCTTCCTTAGGTAAGCTTGATGACATGTGGAATATTACTTTCTTTACTCATCTGCATTTTTTCCTCTGTCATTGTAATATTACAGCCACAACGAGATATGGTTTATTTGCTGCTGCAAGCAGGTAAAGATCTGTTTCTTTGCTCATTGTAGGCACAAGGCGGTGTATTTTCAAACAGTTTCACTGTTTATAGCTGAGACATTTCCATCAACACAGCTGCTTTCTATGTAGCTACAAACATTTGAAATGTAAGGCTTATGCACGGCAGCCAGAGTCACTTGTAAGAGGTGCTTCATGACCCATTAACAAAATAGTCATATATGGCTTGCCTTTAATTAAATATTAATAGGAATTTAGTCTTGGTACAACATTTCAGACTAATATGGAAAAGTCCTTTTAATCTGCATAACAGATCAACATGTCACTACATGGCTCCCCCCTGTACTTCTGGCTGGATGAAGCTGAGGTGTGCAAAATGTAAAGGTTATTACACTTTTGGTGCCAGTTGAGTCCCTACTATCTTTTCTAGCACTATAATTAAAGATGCCAGTTAATGTCAGTGATGGTTAATGTGAATGGTGGTTTATTTAATCTCCAACCTGCTTCACAACAGTTTATCAATAGTTTTTATCATGGTTTGGAAAAAAAAGAAACTCATGAAAAATTAAGGGGTCTGTAAAAGTTTCCCAGTTCAGTATCAGCCGTAAGCTATTCAATAAATAAACAGTTTTTCAACTGGATGGTTCTTATCCCAAGAAGAATTTCACTACATGCTTCCCACTCCTTTCTGCATGGCAGATACCCCTGAAGATCACACATCTCTCTGCAACACTTGCCTGTAAGTGAGATTCTTTCACTTTTAGGCCTGCCTTTTTTTATTAGTTGTTTAATAAGTACTTGTGGCTAGTAAGCTCTAAGCATTTTTTTTTTTATTGCTTGGAAAATAAAGATAATGTGCTGTCTGTCAATCAGAGTGCAGCATTGAAGATTTCTTTTCATTTCTTTAAGAACACATTTCAGGCTCAGGAGTCAATCCAAAGAATCAGCAAATGCTGACAAGTATGAATGATTCACTTACACTGTATTTTTCTATTGTGTGGTGTTCATTTCTACTGATGCTCAATTTTACTGGCAAAGTTGTCCTTGAAGAGTACAAACGAGCTACTACCTGGATGTACAACACGTGTTGTGTTGCGACTTTGCATGAATGGATCAGTCTACTTCTAACATTGATTTCTTCTGAATGTGGTTTACTTATACTCACTTAAATATTTTCCTTTCGGAATTGACACAGAATTCAATGAAAGAAATACATCAGCAATCTTTCTTCTATCACACAGAGGATGTAATTCTCTTCATATCTCATCCATATGAATGGGATCCTTTTCTCACCCCTATGTTTATGAACATCAGCCATAGCAGTAGAGTACAACATAAGCATAAGGAAAATACAGTTCTAAAAACATTTAACTTTAAGAACAGACAATTTCAAGTAAGTTACCTGTTGGAGTCTGGTCTGTAAAATCTGGTCCTGGCATTTTGCTTAGTAACTGTTTCAGGTCAGTGGTGCTTGATAGAGGGCCTGTTTGCTGATGTATTTCCAAGTGCTGTTATAACTAGACCATGTAGTTCTACACCCGTCTTCCTTCAGCAAGGAAACTAGTCTTTTTAAATGGGACATCTCCAATGCCATGGTCAACAGATTCTATTTCTTAGTGCACTTACTATGTGGTTTTGAGCTGTGCTGAAGGAACAAATACTATAGCCTAGGTCTATAGACTAGGTCTTCATTCAGGATCTGGCACTGGCTGGAGGCAAATCCAGCTTTTCAGATGTTTTCTTTCGGCAAGGTACATATTGGCAGAAATAGCACTTCAATTATTGGGAATGCCTCTTTCACCTCTCAGTTCTGAGTTCTTAGTTTGAGGAGCACTGTCCTGAGATATAAAAGGTCCTTATTTTATTGCCAAATGAGTGAGTCACATATACTCTTTTTCACTGTTTCAAAATCCCTCAAACTCGGGTTCTTTTGGCCTGCATCTGAATACATCAGCATCATTTTACATTATGAAAGGAAAAAAAAAGCCCAAATTAAAAAAAAAAAAAAAAAACCACAAAAAAACCCTTCAAAAACCACAAGATGCCTCAAGAGGTAAAGACAATGGAGCAATTGAATAAATGCTAGTTAAGCATTACTTTGTATTGGGGAGTCACAGAAATGTTAGGCAAGGATGCACTACATGAGTACATTCTGCAATTCTGCAAGGCATAATGGCAATGATGGTCTATTCAGCAGCTGCTACAGAGCAAGGAACCTGCAAGAAATTTGTAAGAAGCAAAATAGGTGGTAACAAATTTTTTCAAGAGTTTAAGCATCATGCTTATTCTGTAAAATCAAATTTTATTTAGTGATGCTGAATAGCACCTGTAAAGTGATAGAGAAGATGAATAGTACAGCTTCAAGAATGTATTGATTACTGCAGAGACAAGACAGGTTGCGCCAGTGAAACTGTGACATGTTCATTCTTCTGAAACCAAATAATGGCACTGTGTATTGTGCCTCTATGAGAGGTATTTGAGCACATGTAACATTCACTAATGGATCTGAATCATCCTCAAACATGTATGGGATAGATAAACAGTTTCCCTGTGGCGTACTCATAGAACTAAAAGGTAGGCTAGATTAAGTGTCTTGCCCAAGGGCACAGAGGAAGACAAATCCAACTATTGCTCTTGTCAACTGGTGCAGCATTTATCAGGTTGCTGATTAAGTGGAGGGTCCTACATTCTATTATTGGTGATGCTGGTGTGACAAGGAGTCCTGGTAAGGTGGCATACAAACGAACCATGTTAATTTACGTATCATTAGAAACACAAGACAGAAGGGAGAAAATCAATGCTTTGTTTCATAGTAAAGAAAAAATCAATGAGGAAAGAAATGGTGTTTTCTGGGATCTCAGAAAATGTGTTGGACAATGGGGAATAGTTAGAGGGAATTAAAACTATTTAATATAAGTTGCCAGTGTTCTTTTAGAGAATGTTGGTCTAGAGCTATCATTCTGTTAAAAAACCTGAGTAAAATCCTGAAGTTCAATGTTGTGAGAAGGAAGCAATACCAAGTAGAGACAAGTTGCTGATTTTTTATTTTAAATTCAACTAGCAGCCAGTTGCATTGAATCTGTGAAACTTGAAGAATATGTTAATAAATAAAATTTTAAAATAAACACATATAGCAAATGAGATGTTACATGTAATCCCTAAACCCACAAGACAGGTTTACCTAAGAAAACTGCCAGAGGTCCATTTGTAGTTTTCTTTTAATCTCTCTTATAGTAGCATATAAGAGATTGCTAGGGAAAGAGTGTAAAACCAGGCTAAAAATGGAATAAAATTTTCATGATGTTGACTCTTGCTCTTGGCAGTCTGCAGTTTAAAGACACTTTGAACCAGAGGTTGTATTGGACCATCCTATTTAGTAGTTTTTGACATTACTTTCAGAATTTTAACTGTTCTTTAAATTTAGTACTCTGACTAAAAAAAAATAAAAAATCCCACCATTTAAGTATATATAATATCAAAAATCAGGGGAGTTGGTTTGATTATAACCTGCTTTCTTTTCATTGGGTACCCCTACTTTCTACACCACAACAAATGCTGAAAAACTGTTCCCTGAACTTCTTCCTCATGTAGTTTCACAGTTCACAGAATCATAGAATATGTCGAGTTGGAAGGAACCCACCAGGATCATCAAAGTCCAAATCCTGGCCCTGCACAGGACACCCCAAGAATCACACCATGTGCCTGAAGGTGTTGTCCAAATGCTTCTTGAACTCAGACAGGCTTGGTGTTGTGACCACTTACTTAGGGGAGGCTGTTCCAGTGCCTGACCACCCTTTGGGTGAAAAACCTTTTCCTGATATCCAACCTAAACCTCCCGACTCAGCTTTCTGCCATTTCCTCGAGTCCTGTCACTGGTCACAAGAGTGAAGAGATCAGTGTCTGCCCCTCTGCTTCCCCTTGTGAGGATGTTGAATACTGCAATGATGTCTCCCCTCAGTCTGCTCTTCTCCAGGCTGAACAGACAAAGTGCCCTCAGCCACCTTCTCCTCAAGGCCTTTCACCATTTTTGTTACCCTCCTTTAGACAGCTTTATATCTTATATTGTGGTGCCCAACACTGCACACAGTATTCAAGGTGAGGCTGCCTCAGTGCAGAGCAGAGCAGGACAATCCCCTCCCTCGACCAGCTGGTGATGCTTTGCCTGATGCCCCCCAGGACACGGTTGGCCCTCCTGGCTGCCAGGGCACTGCTGACTCAAATCCAACTTGCCAGTGACCAGGACCCCCAGGTTCCTTTCTGTAGCTCTGCTCTCCAGCCTCTTATTCCCCATTCTGTATGTACACCCAGGGTTGTCCTGTGCCAGGTGCACTTGCCCTTGTTAAACTTCATATGGTTGGTGATTGCCCAGCTCTTTAATGTGCCTAGGTTATCCAACAGATTTCTGCTTCCCCATGTTCCTTGTGCACAAAAATAATTTCTCTGTTAAATTTTTGTGGCCTTTGATATTTATTTTTTCTGAAATATAAATCATTCAACAACTCTGAATACAATTTTACCCATATGGTACTTTTGGGTATGATAGTAACATTTGGAATATGAATTTATGCTGTATCATAATGATAGTCTGTATTTGTTTCCTGTTTCATCCTAAAAGTTCCTTACATTTCTTTTACTTTCTTTTTGACTGCTAGTGAGTTTTGTAGATTTTGAATACCTACCAACAGTGCCTCAGGAGTCTTTCCTAAATGATAATACACCTCAGGTTGAGTCCATCAGTTGTTTGCCCTTTGTTTTAATGTTGCTTGTCACATTATATGAAACTCTGTCACTGGTTTTTTCACCTCTTCCACAGATCTCTCGTATTATGGTGAAAGAAAAAAAAATATCTGGCCCCAGGGAATGCTGCCATTCCTGTCTGCCTATGCTGTTTCCTAATTTTCTATACACGAGTAGGTCTTTCTTCTGTACCACACTAGTTTATTTTTTAGCACCTTCTGGTGAAGAACTTCGTAGAAATTTTTAGGGAAAATTGCAATTTAGTCCGGTTTCCTAGCTCAATCATTCTTTCCAATATTTCCATGGACTTTTTTTTTTTTTTTTGGACAATTTTAGGAAATTTGTGAGGCATGATTTATTCCTCATTATACCATATTTTCCATCTTTTTATACAATCATGTATGTATTATGGCCTCATATAATTTTCATGCCAGAATTATCAAAATTGCTGATACATAAGTACTTTTGGATACCTTTTAAAAAATAGGTAATTGTCATTCTAAAAATATCTTCTATTTCTCAGACATCAAGGCCAATATAAGTGTTATATGGCCAACAGTACTTAACTGCTACCAATTTCACATCTAAATTCTTTTAGAATTCCTAGAATTCCAGTAGAAATCTTAGAATTCTGTTCTGATGGTATATTAAGAATTTTATATATTTGTTCTAAAGGCTTTTTTGCTGATACTTCTTCATGTCTCTCTGGACTACCATGTTCTCATAGTTCTTTTATAGGTTGAGGACTCCTGGTATATACAGTCTCTCCTTGTTGGCTGAGTTCTTGGTTTATCCTTGTCACATTTTTCTGTTCTTTTCCTCAGCCAACTGCATACATTAGGAGATGACGGGAATCAAAACTGCAGGTATGACAGTTCTTTACACTTTTCAAAAGAGTTCCTAACACCTTAGTCTCTCTTTGATTAGCATCAAGTTAATATTATCTTAAATCTATTTACTATAATTAAAAAACCTGTTTCCTAAGTGGCAGCAGCTATTCTACAGCTCATCATTATGGACTAGCTGGAATTCTTTTTCTTTTTTTTTTTCCCCTCATGATTTACTTTGCTTTACTGATGCAGAATTTCATCTGCTATTTTATTGGTGATCTTTTTCTTTATAAGATATCCTCTGCAATGGCTTTCAATCAGCTTCTGTTTTTACCCTTCAGACTACTTTCTTCCAATCCAATCCCTTTTCTAGATCATTTCTGAATGCAGTAGAGAGAACAGATCCAAGCACAAATACCTGTTTCTTTCCACTGTGAAAACTAATGCTTTATTCCTGCCTTTTTTTTTTCCCCTATGCTTTAGTTCATTATTAGTTCATGAAAATGCCTTCCCTTTTACCCATGGTAGTTAAAGTCTTTTGGGAAAGACTTTTAAAAGACTTCTCACTTCCAGAATAGTGTTATCAGCTGGATCACATCCATCTACACCCTTCTCAGTTTCTTCAAACAATGCTAACAGACTTGTGAGGCATAAATATCCTGCCTGTCTCTCCCATAGTATATTATTTTGTTATATGCCTACTACTTTTATTCTTCAGTATTGTTTTAGCCAGTACCTTAGTCAGATTTTCTTCTACAGATTTTCACATTATGTCAGGCTTTTCTGGTAAGTGCTATCTGTGGGACTCCATGAAACCCTTAGAGTTCACATTACAATCTTCTGATATGAGGGTGATGTGAGAAACTGCACATTGCTGTTAAAGTTAAGTATTAGGCTGGAACTCTTGGCTGAATCCTGAGAAATGTTTCCTGTACTTTATAACAACTTTGTTCTGAAACAAAGATAAAACCTCTGATGTACCCCTCTAAAGAAAGATTCTTTCACAGTGAACAGATTAAAAAAAAATTCATTTAGCTCCTCTGTTATGGCCTCATTTCCTCCCAGAGCTTCTGATGTATTTTGTTCATAAAAGATGCCTAGCTCTCTATTTCCTTTGCAAAACTAAAATATTTTCCTCTCCAGTGAGAGGAATCAAGGAATAGAATACACTGCATAATCCTGTTATGGTTGGTACCAAGAACATACAGGCATGCTTGGGTTGTAGCTACATTTTGCGTACTGTGCAGAAGGGTGTATGGCATAAAAGAGGGAAGATAGGAGGGTTCATTCTATTCTTGCTTTATACACACACAGGAGTAAATCTGGTGAAGCAGCTGAATAAAACCGATATTGCAACTAAGTTAAAGAAGAATAGTGAAGGAGAAAAGGTCTATCTTGAGCTAGAAGTGAAAGCAAGAAACTGAAGAGATTCTTTTCTGCCAAAAATGAAAGTCTGACATTAGAGTTCTGCGCTCTGCTGGATGGAGACTTGTTTTAACAAGATGTTTCTCTCAAACACTTCTGATTGATTGAGTCAGAGCGAATGTAACCACGGAAGTGTAGCTGCTTCACAGGGATTTTCATCAGAAGTTATTTGGGTGGCAGTAGAATAACTGTCACATGGGGGTTGGGGCAATTGCAAAGGATGCAGGAAATCTTCACGTTTAGTCTTTACTGCCCTTAGAAGTTGCTAGTGAATCAGTCCCATTGGGTGATCTTTGGTTCATGTATTTCTTTCTCCACAACTAAGCAAATAATCCTTGATTTGGAGAGACATGTTGGGATCTATAAATTATAGATGCGGGTCTGGACAATACGAAAATGCAGCACTGAGAGTGTTACTGAAGCATGGCTTTTGGGAAGGAAAATCAGATGTTTTGGAATGTCATTCAGCCCTTCACCATCAAATACATTTAATATGAATTATTTAATTTGATCACAATCCAACTGTCTACTTCTTAAAAAGAATTGAAAATCACTTTACTTTTTATATGTCAGCAATAAAGAAACACCGCAGAAATCTTTCTCAGATGTATTCTCCCTCCTGCACACATCCTTTCATAGTCTACTTTTCATGATGTGATGATCTCAAACAAAACTGTAAACAGAGACAGCAAACCAGAAGACTGGGCTAGTACAGTAAACTTTCTAACCATACTTTTAGCTGAATTTACATACCTGTCAAAAATGAAGGAGTTTTGCAAACACAGTGTGATGATGCTGAAGTTCCAGTCCAACCCTCCCAGTGAAACCTGCCCACTGGTCCTCTGCTTTCTCTATTCCTTGCTTTTCTCCTAGGCAGGCTGCTTGCTGCATTGCCAGAGCAATTCTATGGGCTGAGTTGAAACATCTTTTATTTTCCTATCCAGTGAGGCTTTACTGTGTGAAGAGAGAAAAGATCAGAGGAAGAAGGAGGATTTTTGTTTCAGTTTTTGTGGGGTTTGGGGTTTTTTTTTGTTCTAATGTTTAAAATGTGCAATTCTGGGATAACACTTTAAGGTCTGTTTTCCAAATTCTTCTTAGATGACTAGAGCTAAAACAATTATTTTCTTATGCTAGTTCTATTCTGAGTATGACAAATCCAAGTTGTGATGCCCCAAGAAGTTGGGCAAAGCTCTCCTTGATGCAACATCAGTGCAGCTGACAAAATATGACATGTATCTGTGCTGGGAGATTTGACCTGAGGTTTGTCATTAGGCTCATGCAGGCTTGATATAATTGACTGTTTGGCTTTGACAGCCCTTTTCAGCAGTTGTATCAATTAACCCTGGGAACTGAGGGTTCCTCACACCAGCACAACACTCAGTTTCTCTCCTCTAGACAAGAACTTGATGCATTATTCGAAGCAGGGTTCTTCCTGAATCACCTACTGTTTAAGATGAAGAAGAATTGGGGAACCCATTTTCCATAGTTCAACAACCAAATAAGAAAACATTTCTAAAAATTCAATAGCTCTTGATCGTCCAGCTGCCAGCTGGCAAGTAAAAAGAGCAATATATATATATATATATAATCCATCCAGTGGATGTTTAGGATTGTATGGAGGCAGTGTTGATGGAAGTGTTCTAAGAATCACAAGTGGTGGTGGTAAATGACCCATGATTTGGACCCATAAAGAAGAGTAGACAGTACAATGGCTTTGTAAACAGTGATCTTCGTGCTTTTCTTCAGGCGTTTGTTTCATCAAACTCTTTTATGGAGTTTGCTGAAAGCTCTGTAAGCCTTTGCTAACCTCTTGTCTATTTCTGCGTCAATCTTCCTGTTCGAGGAGATGATGCTTCCCAGGTAATTAAATTGCTGGACTGATTTGAGCTCTGATTTGCCAATGGTGATATGGGGATGATGGAAGACTTCCTGAGGTGCAGGCTGATAGAGAACTTCTGTCTTCTTCAGGATGATGATGAGGCAAAACAATGTCTTTGAGGTAAATCTTCTTTGATTTACCAACAATATAATTTCTAAGTACCAATATCTGTAGCAGGCTATGAGAAATGCATTATTTGAAATGCTATGCTGTAGTGTCTTAATTTTATGTAAATAATTTACAATCTGCAGGGTTCCTCAGAGTCTTTTTACAAAATACATGATTAATTACTATTTCATCAGCTGAGAATGATCAACAGGGAAGTAATTCAGGCATCAGATGTTACATTTTTATTTTGTTAACTGTCTTAATGTTGCAACACTATGTTTCAGCCTAGCAGATTCTTTTCCTGTGTTTAATTTTTTACCAAGGGAAGTATACAGAACAATGTAAAAGTACTTCTAGACTGAACAATTAAAACAAATTTGAGTCAGGAGAATGAGCATAAAAATATTTTATTAACATACTGGACCTGCTACCTCTTCTAAAGAGAGCAAAAGAGGAGAAAGGAGAGAGGGGAAAAAAAAAAAAGCAAGACCAAGAAAAGAAAAAATTTTCACATACATGACTCCCTGAGTAACTCTTCAAACACTGAAAAATTTCCTGGGAAACAAACAGGACTATTAAATGAGAGTTTACAATTTTAATCACAGCAGATTTTCTGTATTTTAAAAAAAGCTGAGTAATGATATGACATTGAATCCATAATGTTTGAATTCTACAAGACCACCTGTATGCATTCAGAACCACATTTATTTCATTTTTATATCTGCATAGTTAACTATGGGATGTTAGAAGGGAAAGAGCCCATATAGTACTTTTCTGGAATACTATGTTGCCAGCCTTGAAGTCAGCTACACTTTACGAGTTGTAACGAGAAATTCACCTTATGAATTCTTAGGTACCTCTGAAATAATAAAAAGTGGACGGAGCTGTCAGTTGCATCAGGTGCATGTTCTGCTCTTTTCACCTCACCTTTCTCTCCAATGTATGCAACTTTCTCCCACTACTTTGATCCAGCTCAGGAGAAGGCAAGTAGCAACAGGATGTTACAGAGCAAGGTACAGCTTACTAATCATACAGAGAGGAGGAGATCACCGCATTAGGCAGCTACAGTCCTACTCCCTTTTGCGTTCCCCTTTACGGTTTCCTGGGGGAGTTTTGCTTAATCCAGATGCATGTGTATAAAGTGAGACTGGACCTTATCACAGTCTGCATCCAAACGCTATATTTAAATTGTTTAAAACCGCACACCACAATAAAAGAAGAAGAAAATAAGAAAAATCAAAACATTTTCTACTAGGAAGTCTAAGCACAGTAACAGGTGAAATGCGTGACTGGCGATCCAAGGTGCTTTTCAGAAGATCAATAAAGTAATGAAAGTCATTTGAAATTCTGTTTCAGTCGTTTTTTTCTTCATACTTTGTTGAATTTACGTACAAGAAAACTTTTTATAGGCAAAGCAAAATTTAAAAGAACCTGAATAATAAAACTAAGTAAAATATAAAATGATATAAAATAGTATTCTTGAGCATCTGGATAGATTACCTACAACATAATATTACCTTACAATCAACAAATTCTCGGGTTACTCATCCATCATCATAGTATCTGTACCTGTACTACAGTAAGCATGTGCTTTATCTTTCATTTTAACAGAATACTTAGCTGTTATTTGTAGAAGGTCATAGAAATGGGAAAAAAACCTTTTGTAGCAATAATTTTTCCAAGGGTATTTGAAGAATAATCCTCAAATGTATATATATAAAAAAGTAATAGAAACTCAAAGGTCACTATTTTATCACTTTCACAAGCGGTCACTGTTCATCTCTTTTGCAGAAAAAAGAAATTCTGAAGGATTGTCATTTGCCTTTTTCCTCTTATGTTTTCTCATTTATCAGCAAAAAAAAACAACCAAACAAAAAAAGTTTAAAAAGTATTTTTTAGCAAATCCAGGAGAGTAGCTTGAATGACATTATTTTATTTCATCTCAAAAAGACAATTTAATGGTATGTAATCCATCCCAACATCACCAACTGATAACATCAATAGTTTCTCTTCAGTCTTGAAAAATAGAAACTCTTTCTGTTATCTTTATTCTCAGATGAATGAAATCCATTTGAAACCCTTTTTCACTGAAATATGGATATTATAGAAAGTGAATTAGACTACCACCTCCACAAAGACAATTTCAATGAAATCAAATTTTGATAGGATAATGTTGATCCAGGAAATCACAAAATCATGCCACTAATTCTATTAATATTTTCAGGTTCTGGGAAAAACAAAGACAGACATTTCAGGCCTGAGAATTTTGAATTACACAAGAATCTTGATCAGGGAATACTACTTTTATACAGAGGAACTTGTAGCTATTTGAAAAACAAAGAATATGATACTAGTTTAGTTAGGATATGTAGACTCAGTCCCAGCACTGGTTTAGCACCATATATTTTGATAAGTCACTTGCAAGGCTAAATTGTAATTATGTAACCGTGATACCACTGTTGATGTAGAATTTATGTAAATATAAAAGACTGATCTGTAAAGCCAATAAGAATTTGTCTCCTGCTGTACTAATTATTATGTTGGGAAATATCTGAAAACATATATTTAAAATAGGACAAAATATTTAAGTAAATGAATGTTTAAAGCCCCAGGAAATGGCTTACGTGACCTTCTCTTTCAGAAATATGAAACTGTGAGTTTTACGTGCCTGAAAACACAAATAGCTAAATCACAAGTGTTTAATTTTCCCTATTTAAATCTGAAACTAATCTGACCAATTGCATGTTTTGTAACCTGCTTGAGGGGAGAAAAAAGTAGGAAAAAATATTGGAAGGAAAAAAACGAAAAGGAACTCAATTTTCCCCGAAGCCCCTTGCAGTTGGATCAACCTCAGTACCATAGTCACAAAAAATGAGATCTGGACCTGCAGAAAGCGCACTCAGCCAAAATTACATTCTTTTAGACTGCTAGAAAAAGCAATTAAAAACCAACAGCAACAAAAAGCAAAAAAACAGAAACAACAAACCATGGCTGAGGTCAGCACTAAGAGGAAGAACCTCTTTGTATGATTTTTGCTTATTACTCTACTTGCAGGAGCAGCAACCAGATATTACTACTTAGCTGTCCCAAATGAAAATATTCCAGTTAAGAATTAACCAAACAGTGTTAGTCATTTACTCATTTACTTGTTAGCAAACCTGACTAAAAATACCAGTAAGAGTTTATTGGAATTTGGATTATGTTTCCACTCTGCAAAAACGTTCTTTATAACTGAAACAAGAAACACTTCTATTTACTATATGGAGCTGCTTTAGTAACTTTTAGTACTCACAGTCCAGGCAGCATTTCAACTATAATAATGCATGGTGAAAAGAGAGAAATAAATAAATAAATAAATAAATAAACTCACCAGCAATTTTTAAAAAAACATAAATGAGAAGATTGTAACTACACAACTCACAGTTCAGTATTTTCTTCACTCCAAAGAACACGGGTGATCAAGACCTTTTGGCCCCTATTCTTGTCATCATTTACACGAGTCGGAAGAAAATAACATCAAGTACTGTCTTGAAGGCCACTGTTAAAAAATGAGAGAACATGCAGATGAAAAAAGGAGTAATTCAGCCAAACACATGGTCAGAGCAAGATTCTGTCATGCGTGCATTCAACAGCCATATATCTGCTGCCTTAAAATAGGTCATTACAACACCATAAGACAGAGGAGTTGTAAGTAATTGTAAATTAGTCACAGGACTTCGTAAATCAAAACACTTATTTGGTGGCCATCCCATCTCTTCTGTGCAATACTGTGGAGCAGCCAATCTGAATGGGGGCATGCAGCTGCCAGCTATTGCTGAAGTAAATATATTGAAATCTTTTTACATAACTCCATATTTTGTCTGGAAGATTACAGAGGACGCTTTATTCTAATGCTTTATTTTCCATTACTGTACGTACCATGATATGTACAACACAAACAGCACACTAAAAGGTGACACTCTAAGAAACCTGCTGAATCCTTTTTTATTTGGTGCATAATATGTATAAACTATTCACTGCTTCAGGTATACTCCGTTTAAGGTAGATATAAGAAATATCTATATATACCTTATATATATACATATCTATATATACCTTATATATCTATCTACCTTATATGGAGTCGAGTATTGACTGACTTTGGACCGGGGTATATCTTGACAAGAAGTACTCTCTTGTGAAATTAGATCCAAAATTAATACATTTTTTTCCTTATAAAAATATATATTTGTCTATGACCAAATATCTGGTATGTGTTTCAATATTGAAAATACTACAAAGAAGGAAAGACATCTGTTAAATCACATTTTTTGATTCACAAAAAATAAAAAGGTGGAACTACACTGTGAAATGCTCCAAACAATTAACCTGGGAAGTGGTCCTAGGTTTTTTATGTTTTTTCCCCTTAAGTGCTAAAAGGTTCTTTTTCCTTTGTGAATGTGATTCAGAGAGGTGCAACATACATGGTTTAACACAAAAGCAGGTGTTTCAGTGTTCATGGTTCTCCTAAAATCTGCTCTTTAAACCTGGTGCAGAATATACCCTTTAATATCAGGTTTAATGTCAACTGGATGCTTGTCATTCATTTCAGGAATGCTACTGAAGATCTAACCAATCTATCAGATGAGACCTGGCATCCTAACAAGGTCTCACCTTGAAGATAGATATGATAGATGGTGCTGAATAATTCCTCTTTGAAAAGGCTCTGATCACAGAATTTGTAAGTATTACCAGACCTGACCTGTCAGATGGATTTTAAAGTAACCACTTCTGTTTGTTTCCATGTTAACTTTAACCAGGATTGTTGGCCTAACTCATTTCAGCACACATGCACAAAAGCTTGTGCCAACAAAAGAAAAGGCATGGCACAGAAGTGGGACTAAGATAATAAGTCCTTCTTTTAGCTGCAGGACACACCAGGCTGCTTTAGAGGCTTCCTAGCAGCCTGGCCAAGCTATCAATCACCATTCCGAAGTAAGAATAGGCTAAAAACCTCTATTTTTTTGGACAGTGGTTCCATTATTTCCAATAATAAGACAGAATTGAAGCAGCACCAGGACTGTAAACACCTGTCACAGCTTGTTGCCTCCACTACAGATTTCTGGTCTACATAGCAAGCTAGAGAGAGGATAGACAGAAGGGAGCATAGCAGCACTCCAGCAGGCATTGCTACCCCCAAGGGAAAACGGCAAGGATCTGCCAGGAACACATTGCTAAGTATGCAACTGCAGTGGAAGTGCTCAGTAAACTGTTTGAAATACAAATAAGCTTCAGGTTTTTAATCAGGGTCTGCTGTAGTCTGAAAGCAAAAGCAGCTGGATGGTTATTAGAACGCAAAAAGAAAGATATCTTGCTGTATTTTGCTACAGTAATTGTGAATATGTGGTTGGCATGCCTAGAGCTTTCAAAAATATTCTTTAATTGGGATAGTGAGTGAGGTGCTAATGAAGTCATATCATTTAAGTAAATGTTGTTTGGATTAGATAAGAATAGTTCTCCAAAGTTAGTAATTTCTAATAAACAAGACTTGATCAAGAAAACAAAATGTAAGAGTGAATGTAGCATAGCTCATATCAAGCCATAAATCATACCTAAACAGTGTTAGCAAAAGATCCCTGCAGTTGAATATATATATAAATATATACATATATGTGCTATATTAACAAAACTTGTCTGAAATAGGAAAAGCAAAACATATTACTAGAATGAGATTACATATATATCCTGTTGTGGAAGTGTTGACTAAAATGAAATCTTACAGATATTCCTTGCAAACTACTCTATAAAGGCCAGAAAATTTCACCTTTGTGATATAGATTAAAATGCAAATTCAATGTACAGCATAGTTTAGGATGTTCCTAATAAGTGAAAACATTGTAGAATCCTAAGAGATTCAGTCTCCTCTATCAATGCACTGTTAAACAAGAACAATTATAATTGCTACTCTGAGATCCATCAAAGACAGTCAGTAATTTTATACTCTTATGTTAGTATTAGGCTATCTTTGAAAAAAAGGAAAGTTCTGACTGTCATTTCTGTCAGAACAGAAGCCTGACTTGAAAAAAAACAACACTGAGTATTGGTACAGCAAAATGCAAATGCCAGTGACACAGTATTTCTGCTGAACTGTGATGACATAAAATAGGAAGAATTCTTTTTTTGTGCCATGCTGGCTTACCATTTAGCAGGTGGAGAACAAGCTACTTCATCCAAAAAAGCCAGCCAAATAGTGATTTGCATGATTACACAGAATTGTCTCATTAAAGCATCAGTGCCCAGATTACCAAGTCTCTTTTCCCTATTTTTTATTTTTGGCAGGAAATAAATATGTGACTAGCATCATTAAAAGTCTAAAAAATCTAGTTTGGATCATCTGATGAAAACTACTTTCTTTAAGACAAGCACAGTTGAAAAATATACTTTATCAAAAAAATGGGTTTTTTAAAGTTCAAAACACAGGATTAGAGTGTGACAAGAGGACTTCCAAAAGATTTCAGGGTGAAAGGACTGATGGAGAGAAGAATTCACTCAATAAAAACAATACCAAAGTTGTTCTGTCTACTGTTAGAGATCAAATGTGAATCACAAACACATACTTTAAGAAAATGGGGTTACAAGAGATTTGAGACAATATAAATATGCTTTAAACTAACAATCACCTCGTAAAAACAATGAAAATAGCAAAAAAATTAAACCAATGCATCCATATTTCTGTCATTTCGAGTAATTTCGTAGTCATATCTATAGTGTGCTCTATCAACACTTTTCAGAGCTATAATTTCTGTCAGAAGAGAAAGCATCACTGATTCTCTTACTGTTAAATTGCCTTCCATGACTGTCTTGACTTGGAGGTGGAGTTATCTCCACCATGATGAATTTCTGACTGCTCTTTAAGTGAAAAAGCCTTTTATTGTGTGACACAGATGTTTATTAATGCAACTGGTAATTCAAACATAGACCTTCCTAAAGCAAAGTGAAGCCCTCTTCTGTGGATTCATTCATACTTACCATGGCAAATATTCCATCTAAAAACCTGAAATGACAGCCAACTTCTTCAGCTTTGATTCAGAGAGAGGGAATCAGTCATCTTCTTCTGTGTTTACTGTAAACAGAACGATTCAAAACCTCAGACAACCTATTTATGAAACAGGTTTGCTTAGTATTCAAAGATGTCATCATCAAAGTCCTAAATAAGAACAAGGTAACTCTACATGCAAATTAATGAAATATGTTCATTATTAATACCAGTACTTTTATTGAGACCATTTTCCAAACACTTGCTATAAAAGCTAATTTACACAAAATATATCACAGAATCACAGAATATGGTGACTTGGAAGGGACTCACAAGGTTCATCGGGTCCAGCTCCTGACCCTGCTCAGAACCATCCCCAAGAGTCACACCATGAGCCTGAGAGTACTGTCCAAACAGTTCTCAAACTCTGTCAGGGTTGGTGCTGTGGCCACTTCCCTGGGGAGCCTGCTCCAGTGCCCAACCACCTTCTCGGTGAAGAACCTTTTCCTAATATCCAGCCTAAACCTCCACCTGAATGACTTCAGGCCATTCCCTCTGGTCACCACAGAGAAGCTGCAGGTTGCTGAAGGTTTCCGTGTCATGTCGAGGCTCAGGGGGAGCTGCACGAGGTCCTGAACTCAGGAAATCACCTGTACTCTCTCCTCCTGGGCTTCCCTTCAACAGCTTGAGCCTCATCAACTGAGGGTTTGTTTAGGTCTTACCAGGTTTAAATCTCCTGTATTAAAGCCCTAGAGATGACAGAGATGCTTGCAGCTCCTCCTAATCTGTTATTAGGCAACAAAATGCAATAAAGAGGAATGATCCTCTTCACCGTGGAATTCTAATCAAAACCTACTTTTTTTGCTTCAGAGCTTTTGCAGAAAAAACTGTGTATAGTTTGCTGGTACAGATCATCACAGATTAATAACCCCATACTAAGAATTTTAAAACTACCAACACTGTAAAATTTAAATTCTCCTTAAAACCTTTTTTTTTCCTTGAACACCGTCTGTATAAATCAGCATTCTCCTATAAGCTGCATAATACAGACTAGTGAAATTAATGTTCCATTTCATCATCCATGAATGTGTATTTTTAATAAATCTTCACAGAACAAATACAGATTTATGCTTTGGAAAGAATACAAATTAAAAGATTAACCATTTTTATATTCTTAAACATTTTTGTCTATTTGTGTAAAAAAAAAAAAAAAGAAACACATGCACCTTCAAAATCAAAGATTCTATTCTGATTCAACTGAAGAGAGTTGTTTAGCATTGTCTTACAGGAATAGCCATGAATGCTGAATGTAAGTATACAGGAAAATTGTAATTTCTAGTTTTAAAATCCAGTTTCATAGATTTTTAATAGAAATTTGTATCACCTCAAGTGAATTCAAGGATATTTTAAATGCTCAGAAAGCACATGTGGTTCTGATCCTTTGTGCACAAGCATCAGAATGATGAACTCATGGGATTAAAAGTAAGTTATGAAAAAGGACTACTTACATGGCACTCCAAATATGAGAACTACTAACTAGCGAGATTCTTATGGTAAAGCAGGAGTTATGGAAGAATCAGTGCTGAGTCAGTGGGAAAAGACCACTCTATAAAATACATACTTCAATAAATATGAGAAACACAACATGCCTTTGTTATACTCTCGATCACTATACTTTGGAAACATATCCTTGAAAAGGACCTCTTTGCACTACTCTTACAGATCACTATTTTGTTACACTGATTTTTCACCTGCAAAATATATGCCTTTCTTTTTGAACTATTTTCCTCACATTAGCTATATATGTTACTTAAAACTTAAACAAATAGATGTATGAAAACACAAAAGAAAAACAAGAGTATGACCTGCATACATTTTTCCAAGATATGGAAGAATAAGCATAACACAATTTTTTTAAGCAAATTAGTTTAAAATGTGTATCTAGAATATGCTTAAACTGGTGTTTTCGACATTCAACCCAGCAAATTTACTCACATATTTTTCAGACAGTCTGAATAGATCAGTTAATAAAATATCTGATCAAAGCTACATGCATGTACTATAATATTCTCTGAACTCAACAGTATGAAAATAACTCTAACCATCTTTAAGCTGATTATGGAAACTGATGAAATATAACAATAAATCTTTTGCAGCAGAACCAGACTATTAATGTCAACGCTGAGTATTACTCTACTAGTAAAGAATTTTAATTTGTATTCATGTTTTCTCATCAAAAATTTAAATACATATTTATCATAAATCACACTTGTTATATGAATTTTTTACTATGAAGGACATATTTCTAGGAGAATGTAAAACTGAAAGTTCTTCAGACATTTAAAATACTTACTTCTTGCATAGGAATTGAAGTTTTGTCTGTTATCTTTTACCAAGCTACTTTCTGAAAGCTTTTTATAACTTGAAGGTCTGAAATTTTTTATACTTCTTGCATCAGTACTTTCTCTAACATCATGAGAAAAACTTTTCTATTGAAAGTCAGCCACAGGAGAAATGCAATTGGGAACTGCATCTTTTCCCTCTCCATTCAGCTAGATATCATTCTGCTAAATGTTTTCATACCAAAGATCCTGAAGTCTGGACTTGGATAAAGAGAAGAGAGAGCGAGCATATTTCTCATTACAGCAAGGTACTGATGATGTTGTTGATGATGATGTCAATAATAATTTTTCTAATATTTTTTAAATTTCCACATAAGGAGGACTGGAAAATTGAATTTCCCCTTCTTCTAACCTTTCGTTCTGAAAATACAGCGACTTTATGTCTACTTGTCCTCTAAAACCTTGATGATTGTACCATTTTTTTCCCCAACAGGACTGCCCTTCTTCCCATCGCTCAGTACTCTATCTGCTCTGCCTTTCCCCTCTCTTCTTCCTAACAGAACCTCGTAGTTAAAGGCTACATGGCTTGTCAGGTTATAAAATATATAACACAGAAATACAGGTATATAAAGGAGTCATCTGGTACCACAAGACATACTCTCTTAGATAAAAAGTA
Organism: Pseudotriccus pelzelni; assembly: GCA_035584735.1. NCBI lineage: Eukaryota > Metazoa > Chordata > Aves > Passeriformes > Tyrannidae > Pseudotriccus > Pseudotriccus pelzelni. The sequence continues at coordinate 80,494,071 of JAWMRA010000078.1, forward strand.
CTATGAAAGCTCACTCTGGTTGGTCCAGATTTGAAGCATGTTTCTTTGAAATTTTCTCCTTACCATTAATAGAAATTGCTGTGAAAGTTGGGAGAAAAAAAAGTAACAAAACCAAAAAAACCACCAACGCCTCCCACCCCCCCCCAAAAAAAACCCACCCAAAAATCAGTACACTTACCCCCCAAACACAACAAAAAAAAACCCACAAATATATGTTTTACTGTACAGATTTCTTCCTTGGGGAGAACAAGAGATTCTAAGACATGTTTTAGTCACTTTGATGAGTGAACGTCACAGAAGGTGTTCAGATAATGATGTGACAAACTTTAATACAGCAAATTTAAAGTTGCAGGAGTTAAAAGGTCTCTTCACATTTTCGCTGCTACCTGGGAACTTCCCACATTCTCCCACTTAACTTCCCACACTCCTTTTTATTTTACCTACACATGCATTTTTATGCAGTGTTCATTATTTTGTGAATTGTTTTATGAACAACACATGAGGAGGTTTCAATTAAGAAATTTTGCTGAATGCAATGGGAATCTTGAAAATATGTATGGCTGCTGAAGACTTAATCTGAAATACAGAATAGAAGCATAAAACAGCCTCACTTGGAAGTAACCCATGAAGACCACTGAGTCCATCTCCAGGCTGCACATAGAGAAAGTTAAACCAAATATCTAAAAGCATTGTCCAAATACTTATTGAACATTGGCTTGGTGCCAAGACCACTTCCCTGGGGAACTCTTTCAATGCTTGACCACCATCTCAGTGAAGAACTTTTTCCTAATATTCAGTCTGAATTTTCCCTGGCATATTTAAGTCATTCCTTTGCATGTTATCACCAGACAGCAGAAAGAAATCTGCACCAACCTGTGCCCTCCCCTTCATGCTGAAGTTGTAGACAGCAATCTCTAAATACTGTGACCTATTTCTGGGTTTGTTTTTTGTTGGTTTGGTTGGGGTTTTTTTTGTTTTTGTTTGGTTGGTTGGTTGTTGTGGTTTTTTTCAAATTCTACTTACTTTTAGTCCAAACTGTGAAAGGTCAGATTCATTCTAACTTGCAGAGCACTACACTGATTTCTAATTTTGCATTTTAGAGAATTATATTTTGTCCAGTGACTGGCCAAAACTGACATAATAAAAGAATAAGAAATTGAGAACAGGAGGGTCACATTTGCCTGCACTGATCACCTGTTCAATAAATAAGGAGTTGTTAATAATGTTCTTTAAAACCTGCTATATATCTTGGGATTTTTATCTGTTTTGCAAAAGGTTACTAACTTGGCTTTCAGCATTAGCAAGATTATTTGTTTTTATAAAACTGTGACATTCTTTTTTTCCATGTGACAACCAAGAATTATTTTGTCTCCAAACACATAAACACAACTTTAAATCTAGAACTATGTCATGTATTAGCCAGTATTAATCTTGTAACTCCTTTCCTGAATTGAGAATGCAGAATATTAATTAAAATAAAACCTTTAAGAATTTAAACAGAATAGTTTCTACACTGAAAGACTGAGAAGATCAAAGAACAGAAGATAAGTAAATGAAAAAAACATAAGTTATAAAATATGCATTCCATTTTACTAAAATTTCAGTGTACTGTGTTTACATTAAGAAATTTTGCACACACCTTAACTAGGAAAGTTATTATTCATCTGCATTAAAGACTTTTTAATGTAATGTGGCTGTTCATTGTTTGAAACAAAGAGATATATTGCTTTAATCATCAACATTTTCAAAGCAAGACTTCAGTACAAATTATGAATTGACTCTAGGTCACTGCAATAATAGACCATTCAAGCCCCGGTAAGAAGAGAAACATTTAGAAGAATTAAAAGAACATAAATTTATGGGGAGGGGGATGTTATTTATTTAATAAATTTTGATTTCTGACACAATCTGTGAAGGTCTGTCAACCTTCATAATGAGGAGCCTTATCCCAAGCCCTCATGCTCAGGAACACTGAATTATTGTTACATTCTGAAATTTCTCCTCTCTAAGTCTGGATTTAGATTTATTTTTTTTTAATTTGAACAAAAACATGGAGTGAGACACAAGAAGTTTTTTATCTCATTAGGTACACTAATTAAAATACTTAGACTGTTCTAGCTTTCGTAATCTATAAGAATAATCATTTACTTTTCACAAAAAAAGGGGAAAAAAAAGTGATTACCAAGGTTTTTTCTCACCCAGGTTAAGATCATTTCCCCACCAAAATTGTGGCCCACTCCTTTTACCAAATCCCATTTGTAACTTCCTCTCTTCTGGTGCTTGTACTCTCTTGGATGCAAATCTGGAAACATATATTGAAACACTTTTAAGACTGAGTTACTGCACAATTGCGTGAGTGTCCATAAAAGGAAATTATTTTTTAAGGAAATTCAAGTTTAGCCAAGTCAGTACTGCACTGTTTTCTGGAATCAATTCAGTCATTCTGTATGGGAAAAAAAAAAAGTTCCTATTATTCCTGTATTTAGCCTATCCAGTAACAAGAATATTTGCTTATTTATCTTTCTAAACTATCAAATTAATTGCTTCCAACTTTTCATGAAAGAATCAAAACACCTTTTACCTTCTCCCTTGTATCATCTGTAAGAATATAAAATGAGTAAGTCTTTCTTAATTAAGAAAAGGACTTCCTAAAAAATCCAATTGCAGATGGAAAGACAAATGTTTGGTAGGGACATGTTCCAGAAACTTGTAAAACACTTTTGTAATGCTTTGGCAGATGGATAAGATGATCAAAAACTTAGGAACCAATTATGACTTCCTTGGTGCACAAATTGTTGTTTTAATTACTGAATGTGCTGTACACAAGAATTTTCCTTTCTTTTTTTTTTATTAATTTCTTGACGGGTCCCAAACCATAGAGGTTTTCCATTAGTCTCAAAGGATGATACGTTATCAAAGGTTAAGCTATGTGACAGGAGGATAATTTTTCCTCTATTCTTCATGCAGTGTATTTGCACTTCTTTAAAATAAGTCAAATAATGTATTTTTCTACACCTGAATAGGTCCATGATCTGAAGTGAGCAGGCATATAGAAAAGTAGGCTTTTTATGGGAAAAAAATTTCAATTTCTTTCTCTGAAAAAGAATCTATTATATTCTTAGTGATACAAAAGGCTTTTGTCATGCAAAGATAGACCAACATACAGGATGTGAATACATACATGATATAGGATGTGAATTCCAGTTGTAATAAAAACAAGGATGTTTCAAGTGTTATTTCCCTAGAAGATTAGCCAAAAATTTTTTTCTGAGTCACTCTCATTGCATGATGTTTCACATTTTGTACTTGAAAAAACATCTCTGTTCTTCATTTTATGAAATATAGTTAGGGTATTTATTTGTTTCCTTCCTGATTCATTTGAAATCATTGATCATTACAAAAGTGCAAAATCCCTTTTTCTCAGGTGCAGGGATTTTACTCCAGCCAGCAGCTGAGCATCCATGCAGCCACTTGTTCAGTCCCCTTCACTCCAACGGGACAAGAGAAATTAATATGACGAGCAAATGTGAGAAAACTTATGGATGAAGTTAAAGACAATTTGATAGGTGAAGGAAATAGAAAATAAATACTAAAAAAAGCAAAGCAAAGGAGTTTGCTCACCATCTCCCATAGATGTACCAATGTCCAGTCCTTCTCTGAAAAATACCCACCTCTGAAGTAAAAACAATCTTGCCTTTTTCTTCCTCTAACATAGTTTTTATTGCTGAGTATGATGTTATGTGACATGGAATACCCCTTTGCTCAGGATGGGTCAGCTGTCCTGGCAGTGTCTTCCCTCACGTTCTTGCTCACCCCAAGCCTGCTTACTAGTGGGCTGGGAGGAAGAACTGGAAAAAGGGAAAGTCCTGAGGTTGTGCAAGCACCCTTCAGCAACAGCCAAATGCTTGTATGTTATCAACATTATCTTAACCACAAATCTAAAGCACAGCACCTTACAAGTGGCTATAAAGAAAGTTAACCCCATCCCAGCAGGACTTAGTTTTGTTAATGACCTTACTCTCATCCTATTGGTCTGTTCAGAGGATGTAAGACAAATGACTGAAAAATCATATGTTAAAAACCAAAAAAATATCAGCTCAAGTACTTTTCATCATTTTTCTTTTGTGGTGGTGATGATGTGTGCATAAGCTATTAATTTTGTGTTTCTTACTTTGCTCCAGACAGGAGCTTTAGTTTTCAAGCAGTGATCCTGATTATGACTTACCTTTGCATTCCTTACCCTAGGCAAACAAAAAATCCATTTCATGGGCTAGTTCTATCATGAGTGTCTAGAACCTTCATTCTACACAGCCTTCAGCAACACCAAACACATCAGTAGCACACTGTGAGTAAGTCTTATACACACTAGAGATTCCTGTATTTAAAGTCTGCTGAATCTGCTCGGACACTGTTAGGGAAACTTCCCTGTCTGACCATCCAGGAGCCACTCTCGTTGTGTGGCAGTCACACTTGCATCACCTGAGCTGGGACCAAAGCCCCTTCACAGCTACACATCCCACACACAAAGTCAGACAAGGTTCCCTACCTGGCTCGACCCCAGCTTTCCTATAGCAGTGTTTCAAAGGTCCCAATCCTTAAAATAATTTCATCATCATCATTATCTTTGTGCAATAACAAAATAGCAGCTCAAGCTGGTGCCTCCAAGGAGGCATCCCAGACGAGGAAACCTTGGGCTTCTATACCCTGACATACCCTCAAAGTCTGAACACACCAAAGTCTGGGGGTTCAAATGTCTGGTCCCTGTCTCTGTGTCCTGTTATGCAAAGGGTTGGAGCTTCAGCTCTAGCCACTAGTGCTCAGCCTGCAGCTTTCACTGCAGCTGCACACCAAACGACCTGCACTGAATGTATTCCTTAAAAACACTGCTACAGAGTTTGGGAAAGGCTCTTCTCCAGGTGCTTCCAGAATAAGTGGAGTTACTGCTGTGCTTCCACTGAACTGAACACTGAACTGAGTTAAATAGTAACTTATACACCCTGTGTTCCTTCACAGTGACCTGATTCAGCCACTTTCTCTCATGTTGTCTTTCAAAATAAAAAATGGATCGTCATGATGTTGAATTAAACAAAGAACTATTCTCTTAGATATGATGCAGGTGGTTAACCTAATCATGATTCCTGAAAATCCACTTGAATATGTGAATTTCTAACCTAAATTCCTTGAAAATTACTCAGTTTTCTGTGAAGTGACTGCTTGCATTAAGGGAGTGGCTCTCATAAACATGGAAAGAGCCAATACCACTAATGGCTACTAACTCAGGAAAATGTTTCTTTTTATGAAAGTCTTCAAGAAAAATCTCTATAAAAAAATAATTTCCTGCATATTTTCTTCCAGGTTCATATAACAGGAATGTTTATCAACAGACATCCTTTTTTTCTGCTGAATTAATGGACAATAGGGTAAAGCCATTTACCTTCTGCTCTCAAGACTGATATCTCAGGAAATTCTACTTGTATAATTTTATATTAAACAAGAGGGTAAATAAATGAGATAGTATCAAGAATTTTGTCATAATAGTTTTCATATTTTAGCAAATTGAATTCTGTTTATTGTGTAAATATTTGGCACACCAGCTCCCAGAGACATCACGTACGCAGAATGATGTGTGGTAAACACGTGACTTAAGCTGATGTATGCATATTATGACACTAAAGAGAGGGACCAGCATGTCCTGGGGGGAAAAAATATTGCTGATATAGCTTAAAAATTATGTTATTCCTAAGAACATCTGCTGTATGCCAATTCACAACATTCTTCTTTCCTAACCCATCAATGAAATAAGCATAAGATATCCATGACTGAGAACTGCAAAAACAAATAGTGAAACAACGTAGTAACAGTAAAATGAAGCAAAACTGTGAATAATACCAGTAGGGAAATATGTCTTAAAACCATATAAGATAGTATTTTACAAAGGCTATATTTAAAAGATACATGCAAGCAGTGAAGAGACTATGGAAGAAGGCTATGATTGCAGCTCTTTCAGGCTGGTTACACTTTTATATCACTGACAAATTTACTACCCATAGTTTTATGGTCAAGAACACATTTCCTCTAATTTTAATGCATCACTTAAATTTTATACTTTCAGGTATGTTCACAATAAGACATTACATCTGATAGAAAATAAATACTATCTGTTTTTTGTTACGTTTGCAACCAATTTTCATTAGTTTACCGTAATTAGGGTTGCTTTTGACCATTGATAAATTCGGCTTGGATACCTTGATATCAATTAGGTTGAATATTTCTCAAACCTCAGATATACTGTATTGTCTCAGCTCTGAGGTACTGGTCCACATAGTAGCATTCTCCTTAATATGAATAAATTTACCAGAATCTAAAACCTCCAAAACACTCTGAGATGTTTTTGGATACTGTAACACTAGTCATTTCCAGCCTACATTCATAAATATTGCTTTATATGCCTGTTGAATGTGAGGTAATATTCAAAGTAAGTAATTAGTAGAACATTCTGTCCGCAGGCTAACATCTCTACAGGGATATAATCCTAAATAAAATTAATCGGTGAATCATAAGACTTATTTGGTGGCCAAGATTTTATGCTGAACTTAAGGCTCTACAAAATGAAAAACCGAAAGTGATTCAGATTTTTGACTTCTCTGAGGCTCTAGTGTTTGCTAACAGATTTCTATTGATCTCTCACTGAGGATCAGATAATGAAAAACATCCCCAGCAGTGACTACCAAGTCGTTTGATGAAGTACATGTTGGCCCACGGCATAATTTGTCAGTGTGGCAGCAGAGCTTATCTTGTTGCCAATTTGTAAAATGCACCAGAAGCTTTGGCACCTGTTCAGACCTGTAGTTATGCAAACAGCACTGGGAGCCTGCAAAATGCTGTGGGAAGTCAAGAAGAGAAGCTTGCAAACTGAACAGTCTGCTTGTCTCCCCACCTTTTTCTCAGTAGGAGTTTCTACGCCAGAACATCGGTTACGGGGTTCTGCTGACTCTAAACTAATCCAAGGAGCAAAAAATGCAAATGAGTGTGACTTGGACTGTCACTGCTGCTGGGATAATAGCCTGGGATTTATGACTGGCCATAGATCTGCTAGGTACAGTTGGATTGTCTGAACCAACATCTGCATTATGGGGCATGAAAAGCTGACTAAAACCATACCCATATGATGACGTCTTGCTAAAATAACCATTAGAAAGTCCTATAGGATGTCTTAATTCCATCATGGGAGGTTAACAAAGACCTTTCCTTATAACTGAAACCCCTGAATTCTCTGGAGATGATCATATAAACACATTGGTCTTCCAATTTTTCAGTAGATCAAGGATTAAATTAATACACTAAATATTCACCAGAAGAGGAACACAAAACTCCTAGTTCCTTTCCCCAGGTGGATATCCCAATTATTAGGTGTGAATTTCTTTCTAATTCTTGAATTTACGTAATTTGTGTGGAAAGAAGCAGTTTCCTCATGAAGAACAGAGAAATCCCCCCCCCCCCCGGTCCCAGAATACAATTTAATTTAATTAATTTAGGTTTCATTCCTATCAATAGGAGATGTGGGTTCAAAGTCCAGGAAAGTAAGCCTGCATGTCTCAAAAGTGGGTAAGTAATAAGACAGCACTGCAGGGAGTTTTTAGGGGGGTTGCTTTTTTAATCCATCACTTGTTTTGCTGCCAAACTAGCTCTTGTTTTCTGGGGACATAGGCCACAGGACTACTTGGAGTTTGGAAATCTATTTTCTATTGAAGATTGGTAATTTTTTGTCTTTAATTATTTTATCAGGATTAGCTAGCTTACAAATTTTGAATGAAACCATGTATTGTCCTTACTTGTAATATCTGTTTCTTTGCATAGCTATCCTTTATCCTTTTCCTTTCTTATCTGTTTTCCTGTTAGGAGACCTTACACTTTAGATACAAGACTTCCTGTTATAAGACTTTAAACTTTATGGGATAGGAGCTTAAATGAAATAACCTCTATCAGAGAAGAAAAAAAATCTGAATTTCTAGCAGACAAAGAAAGGGAAAACAATTTTTAAATTTATCAAAATGCAACACCCCCTCTCCCCCTCCTTTATTACTGCAGACATACCTTCCAGAAAAGGATTTAATCATGCAATTTTCATTTCATATACCTATTTCCATTCAGGACAGCACCATCATCTGTAAAAGCCTTAAAAGTGTCAAATACATATAAATTAGATCTGAGGGTTTTTTTCCACAGTAAATGCACTGCTGTGCATCATCAACCATACCAGCAATTTGTAACTATTCCCTCATATGAGGTAAGAAGCACCAGGGTGCTTTATATCATTGATGTCAATGACTAGCTCAGTTTCCTCTGTAATTCTGTCAGCTATGTCATGTCAGCTTTTGAATAAAGCCTCAGCTATAATTAACTGGCTTCCTAGGGTGAAATCAGAGTTTTAGTCAATATTGCTTAAGTTTAAACAATAGCTCTCAAATTCTGTATAGCACCTGTCACTGTTTCGTGTTTGAAATGCTTGACTAAGGTGCTCAGTCTTTTTCAACAGCCATCACCATGAAAAGCCAGCGTAGGTGGTAGCCTGTATTATCATATTCCAGCTAATTGCTTTTCTGTATGCAATTTTCCTCCTAGCTGCTTTGCATGCAATTATTATGCATTCTGATAGCACCCAGATGCTCAAATTGAAAACACAAATCCTTTTGTTGAGAGACTGTACAAAATATTCCTAAACTAATTTCTGTCCTCAAGAGTTTGGACTCTGAGCACACAAAGCAGACAAACAAGCTTATATAAATGGAAAAATATCCTCACACTGAAGAGAAGGATATTTTCAAATGTTGCGCTTGCTAATAATCACAATGCTCAGCAGTAACTCATCCTGACCCTTGCTAATGAAAATATTTTAATGACAGTTAATGAGAATTTTGCAACTAACTTCAGAGAGATTAGGATTTTATCTTCTGAATGTAGATCCTGTAGAAATAAAATGTGTGTGATAATTCCATTTTACATGATGACTCTAATTGTCCTAAAGCATTATTTCGTAGACTACACAGAAAAGTTCACAGTAGACGGCTATAATCCTAATTCTTAATTTCTTTTCTTCTTCACATCTTTTCTTCTGTGGTGTCACTTGAAATTAAATATAACACTAAGTCTCTTTGAGAATTATCTTTAAATGCAGAACAGATTATTGATTATGTCATCATGCTTCATGACATATTAAAAAATCATACCTGATGATTGTAAAAAAGTTATATCTGACAGCATGATATATTCAGTATCTTTAGGAAAAGAGCTTTATATCTTATGAGACTGGTACTAGTTGATGGCTCATCCTTGCACAAACTAAAGAAAGAAAAAGCACCCCTACCTTAACAACCGTAGAAAATTCACTGTAAAACACACAAACAAACAAAAACCTCAAAACCCAGTTGTAACCATTTCTTTTCAAAAATGTAACCAGAGTATTTGAAAATCGACATAGTCTTATCTTCTACTGATTATTGACACCTAAATCATATTACATTTTTCACAATAGTAGAGAATAAGATTTTTTCAATCCGCTCAGTTAAAGATGTATCAAGCCAAGTAAGCATCTAGAAAAAGACCAACTGTTTAGCATATATGTGCTTTAAAACTGTTTGAGTGTATTCTGTATGACAGATCTCGATAAAATAAAGTTCTTAATAGTGCGTATGTTTTATATCTAAAACAAAGAAAGAAAAATATTATTCTGTAGTGTATAATTATGTAGAGAGACCTTTGCCAGATCTATTCAATTATACTTATTTGTAGCACTAAGAATTACTCCAGAGACAGTTTGCCAAATAGAGAATTCAACAGATGATATGAGAAATAAATCAACTATCAAACATGAGATTATTATCTGGAGAACTGAAGAAGATTTTTTTAAAAAGATACCTTTCCTAAATTACAGTTACTCTTTATTTGTCAATCCAATGACTAAAGTTCAAAAAGCTTTTGGTGATCAATCATGCTGAAAGTACATCTCTTTGAATAAATGTTTTTATCCAGATTTTTAGTCTCATTTGCTGGACATCCCTTTCTTCCCAGTTTTGGTAAGCTTTAGAACTTCAGTAAGGGTTTAACATATGTACAGCTGCCTTCCTGAACAAAGACTCATTTGATATGATTTATTGACACAGAATCTTTAATAGGAACCACCATGAATTCATACAGCAGAAATGCATGCAAAAGTAATTAAGCATCCATCAAAATGGATCATCATCATATTTTATGCCCTAAAGGGCCATAGGAAAAAAATGAGAATCTGCTTCCCAAAACTATGCAAGGCGTCTTTTACTTGACATTAGCAACCTGCCACAACTGTTTTTTGATGGATTGTTTTAATTGTTTTTGTTTGTGTTTTAGTGCCAAATATGTGATAACACCTAGATTTCATATAAATTTATGTTCATATTATCTCTTTGTATTTAAGGTAAATTAATTGCAAGGGAATTGTTTCCTTCTATGTTTCAATAGAAGATCATCAAAACACTTTATATTAGTAGGTCAAAAAGCTTTATTTAACTTGACTTTCTTAATTTTACCTTCACATTTCAATTTTATTTTATTTTATTAAGGTACATGGTCTTATGTAAAAAATGAAAATACTTTCTACGCCTAATGACATAATGTGCCATAAATCATAACATTTGCTCCTCACTGAAGCGAAAAATTTCCAAAAGTATAATTTCTAAAAATGCTATTCAAAGTTTCTGAAGCTAGTCTTTTCTTGACACTACAGAATGAAATAATTTTTTTGTATTTATCCTGATTTTTAACATAAATTATATCCTGATATAGTAATGTCAGTAATGGCAATGGAGGGAATGTGCACTTATTTTCCATGAAATCAGGCAGCAAGGAATAACAATACAGAGCTACGATAATTCAGGTTACTCTTTTAATGATAGTCATAAAAACATGCATCCTTGTTTGGAATACCACACCAATTTGATCTTTACAAGATGTGATTTTACATCTGTGAATGAATTAATGGAAAATCCACTAACAGGTAGAGATTAGGAATTGTGGCATTGATTGATTTTGTTTTGGAAGAACACATTGACTTTGACATATCGTATAGCTAATCAAGAGCATGGGACACCTGGATGTGGGAGATTTTAGGTACATAAAACTGCTTTTGTGTGATGTTTACTCATCTTTATCTACCTTATTTAATTAAAGCCGTCACGCAGAAGTGAGTGCAGATTTCATGCCTTCTGAAATTCTGGTATTTGCACTGCCAAGACAATTTCACACTTTACCTGGGTGAAAACCTGTACTGTAATAATAGGTATATTAATTTTCTAAAAGTAATATCAACAAGATTAGGAATGTTAAGAAAACTATGACCAAGCAACCCTCACTACCCATACAGGCTGAGGGGTGAGCAGATTGAGAGCAATTCTGATTATGTATAAGAAAGAAAGAGTTTTTTTAAATGAGAGTGGAAATTCACTGGAACAGGTTGCTCTGAGAGATGGTAGGTGCCCATCCCTGGAAACATTCAAGGCCAGTTTAGGTGAAGCTCCGAACACCCTGGTCTAGTTGATGATGTGCCTGCTCATTGCAGGGGACTTGGACTTGAAAACATTTAAAAGGTCCCTTCCAACTCAAACTATTCTATGATCCTATGACAACTACAGAAGTGTGTATTAAGGTAGTCTTATTATACGCCATAAAATATTACAACCTTCTCACTTAAAAACTCAATATATGGGAAAAAACAATTTAACTCCTAACACAGAAACATGGAGGTTATGAACAACATCAACTCTAAAACTGATTAAGGCAGGCAACTGTCACAAAATGAGCAGAAAACAAGCCCACAGTCAGTAGTTACATCACTACTCCGGATTTCACAACTCCACGTGAAGTCTGCAGATTTGCAAATCAAAAGACAAAAAGCCATTGATTTAGTTTGTCATGCTCCATATCACAGGTCATTAGATCTCCATCATGTATCCCTGTGTTCACCTGCAGTAACTGGTGTTTAATTAAGGGAAAATTTTGATAAAGCAATCCAATTTGGCTTTGGCACAACATTTACTACAAGAAGAATGAGGGAGATGGTAGCACCATCCTCCTCCCCTAACCAGCAGTATTTCAGGAAGACGTGCAGAATATCACATGTTATGACTCCTTCCAGTCATGCTGAGGGCTTTAGAGATGGTAAATTTAGCAATCCTATAGTAATTTGTTCCAGCATTTAATTATCATTATTATAAAAAAGCTGTCCCAAATTCCTGATGCAAGTTTCTATGGCTCAGTTACCAGACACTAATTATGTCTTTCTCTGTTGAATTTAAGAGCTTTTTATTAACTACTATACACTCATATGTTGCAATCAAGTGATATCCCAATTTTATTTCAGATAAAGTAAACAGATTGAGCTTAGTACTTCACATCAACATGCTTTCTAATCTTAGGAACATGTCAGTAGCTCTTTTCTTCATCTGCTCCAATTTATCAACATTCTTTAAAAATTATGGATTTTATGAGCAGTATCTCAATGTTGTATACAAAGATCTAAGACTTGTCTTTCTTCTCAATATTTTTTTTTTTACAAAAGGTTTTATTCATCCTCTTTTTCCCCCAGACTGAACTGTGGGAAAGAATTTGGAACAAGTCCTACCCTGTTTCAACAAAAAATATTCAGTGTGGGGATAAGTGGAAAAAAATTCTGCAAATTCAGCAAGGCAATGGCTAATTATAGACAACTAGCAGAATTAACCAATGTACTGTCATTAAACGTCATTCAGCATCAATTCCCAATTCAAAACCATGTCTTCCCCTTTTCACTAACACAGTGTTACAGAAGGAATACTACAATTAAGTTCCAATGTTAGAGCACAATCTGCATTACAGAATCATAGAATATTCTGAGTTGGAAGGAACCCACAAAGATCATCAAGTCCAAATCCTGGCCCTGAACATGACAGTCCTAAGAGTCACACCATGTGCCTGAGAGCATTGTCCAAACGCTTCTTGAACTCTGTCAGACTTGGTGCTGTGACCAGTTCCCTGGGGAGCCTGTTCCAGTATCCAACCACCCCCAGAGAAACTTTTCCTAATACCCAACCTAAATCTTTCCTGACAGACCTTCATGCCATTCCCTCAGGTCCTGTTGCTGGTCACCACAGAGGAGAGATCAATGCCTCTTGGCTTCTCTTCGTGAGGAAGCACTTTAAGTGCTTAGATGTTTTTCCGAGGTACTTCTGATTTCTTATCCAGAATATTATAAACAAAATAGTTTTGTAGCATCCTCTTTATATTTTTTTCATTTACTTTTACTTTTTTCTTTACTAATCACTGCGAGGTTTCAAAATGTCAGTATGTTTTTACTGTATTTTAGGAATCAAGTTCCTGGATCTGAAAAGGAACACGAGAGATGAACTAGTCAATAAGCCCTTCAAAAGGCAGGATTTACTGAAAACAATCCTTCAAAAACATAGGAAAAATGGTTATTTAACCTGTTTTATGGGCTATCATAAGGACTGAATAGATTTGCTGGAAAGTCTTACTGTCTTTTTCATTGTACTAATTTTGACCATGACTTTTAGCATCATATACAAAGCACTGATAGAACTAATTCCTCATTTTCTCTTCTCTCTAGCTTTTTATACATTTGTTTGCACATTCATTTGCCCTGCTTTTATAACATCCTACAATTTTAGAAGCTCACTAGAATTCTCTGCTTACGCATATCTGCCTATACCCAAAGAGAAAATGCTTAGAACTGAGCTATTACAACTACATAGTTAGAGCTGGCTAGAGGCACTTAAGCATCCCTGTGAAGTCAGCACCGCTCAGAGTTCCAAAGCATTTAGCAGCCTTAATGTAGCTGTCTATGACCTTTTTATCTGCATCAATCTTTCCCTGACTTTTCCCTGAAGTATGCTGCCAAAACCCTTTTTTTTCATGAGAGACAGATATATTGTACCACTTACTTGTACCTCTTAATTTACTGGTAAGAAAACCTGAGTAACATAGCTTCAATTGTCTGAGGTAACATAACAATGTTATGAAGCTGCAAAAAGTCAAAACATTCTATGACACATTTTTCTGTATCGGTAATATCACAGATGTCATTCTCTTACCACTCATATAGAGCAGGGGCCATACAGGCACAGAGCACAAATGAGAAAGGATTGAGCAAAGATAACTTGAAGGATGGTAGAGGATCCTCTAACCTAGCAAGCAAGGCTGAGATTAGACGAAAACTCCTAATAAGGAGTCAATTGCCAGAACAAAATCCCTAGAACATAGATTGCTTGTGAAAAGCCTTTTAAATGGGACTGGATATCTTTTTAAAAGATGAGTTTCATTTTAATCAGGGTCATGTTTTGAACCTTGCAGCAGAAATTTCACTGTATCAGAAATCAGGATATATTTTTATAGAGATAACTTGTGACCTTAGAATATGCAGACTTTTGGCATTCCCCTGAAAGAGCAGAAATAGTAGCAGTATGTGTAGGTACAAAAACTTCTCTTCCAAGAGGATGCAGGTACATAAAAACCAACAATCAAACAAAACCAAACAAACAAACAAACAAACAAAAAAAAACAAACAAAAAGGAGAAATATATATGTGCAAATAAGCAAATACCAGACATGAAAATATACATATCCACACAGAAAGAAAGACATGTAACAGAAAATCTCTGGATATGCTTTCTTCCTGAATTACTTTTACTGCAAGAAAGAGAAACAAGTAACCTCAGAAAACATTGTAAAGGAAGGAGGAAGATGGGGAGCCTATGGAAAATACTGAAGATTATTATGAAGTTCATGACTAAAAGAGAAAACTATTGATAGTGTGTGTTTGAATTTCTTTATTTCAAAGGTACATTGATATTCCTGTGGGAGCTGTGGTACAGAATGCCTCACAGGCCAGAATGAATCTTAAAATTGAGAGTATCCTGTGCAGAAATTTCAGATGGGTTTTGACAATGCTTATGGCTTTTTTTTCTACCCATTCTTTGTAATGCTTATTTCCTGGCTTTTGATGAGTACTAGTTTAACTGACATAACCTTTTTTTCTGGAATGTATACAAAGGAAAATATTTATGATACTATTGTGGAACAGATGAATGTTTCCCAGTATATTTTTTTCCTTTTAGCTTTTTAAACTCAGAATAAGTGCTCAGTTTTACCAGTCCCATTAAAAATACATTTCTGCTTTTGGTATGAAAGCTATTGACTTACTGATTCTTCATTACTAATAGAGTCTTGTTAATGTCAACACAGAAACATGAATAAATTATCAGCAAATAGAACTCTTCTTTGCATGGCAGGTGAGACTATCTTTACTGTTCTTTAGTGTTGGGGGTAGGCTCAGGACTGCAGAAGAATTCAGAGAGTGGAAGGAAACCAAAGACATCCTCCTTGAATCTTCT
>JAWMRA010000078.1:80509589-80527227 GCA_035584735.1 Pseudotriccus pelzelni
GCCTTTTTAGCCATCAGTGCGCTTGTAGCAAGCGTGGGTAGAGCCCTTCCCAAATCTTCGTTCGCGAAGCCTAGCCACGATTTGATAATGATGATTTGATGATACATATATGCACATCTTCTTTTATCCTGTGGTGTGTTTGGCAACCTTGAGTTGCTAAGAATAAGGGAAAAAAGTTATTCTTTAATTTGAACCCAACTTCCTGGCAAATTAATCTCTGTCAGGTACACATCAAAGCAGAGATGCTCTTTCTTGGATAATCTGAATACTGCAGCACAGAAGATCACAGAAATTAAATTACAGTTGTGATCTGTGCAAAGACTCTAAAAAGCAATGTAAACACGAAACCTGGAAACCAAACATATGAGCTAAGGCAGCAAAGGAAGCTGTGAACATATTCACACTAAATCTTGCTTCTATCAAAAGCCTGAGTCAAACTATCAAAGAAATCCCATTAGTACCAAAGCAAGAGCCTACGTACAGATCCAGTGAACTACTACTGGATTATTTGCCTCTGCTTCAGGGATTTTTCTTCCATCTACAATTCACTATGGATTTGTTTAACAGCAGGAACTGTTTGTTTAAAACCTCAGGTGTGCTTGATATTTTCTTTTTCCAAAACCAGTTATAACCTCTATTTTTCTGAAGAAAAATTAATCACAACTGAGACAAAAAGCATTGGAAATTGAAGAAGGTTTGTTTTGGGTTTTTTCCCCTTTATCTCATTCAGTTATGTGTAATTGAAAAAATAGAAAAGTTCTGATAGCCTGTTCTTGTGTTTACTTCTTACTTAAGGCTTTGCTTGAAAACAAATCATTTTAAAATATACTCAGGCAAAAACTTTTGAGAAGGAGAGCTGGAAGTTTGTGCCATAATCAACCATCTCACTTCTGCGAAAAGCATGAAAGTGTTTTCAGCAGGCTTTTAGCCAAAGATAGCTAGCTCTTACTAACATATTCATACTCTGGGAGAAATCCAGCCTAGGGGTCTGAGCTATAGAGGCACTGGTCACCTGCAGCTCTCATCAACTTCAATGGGAAGTATATGTCTCTGTATATCAGAATTTACTGGAACAAATTTCAGCCTCAGGATAAAATGAGAATTTTTAAAGAAATTTAATTTACAGAGAGAAATATGACTGCTTAGGGTGGTTGCAAGCTGCTATGTAAGGATCTCTCCAAAGGCCCAAGCCAGTGTTTGATGGAGTAGTGGCAAGGGCATCTACTATTGTGGCTACAACTCATATCAATCGTTACTCTCTTTAATTTAAAAAACAAAACAAAACCAAAAAAAGCCCTAAACCAAACAAAACAACCCTCACAATTGGAAGTGATTGATTTCCAACAAATACAGAAGGAAAATTAAACTCAAACAGAGTATATGGCACAGTATGAATGGTACAATACCTTTGGCATTAGGGAATTACTTAGATTCTCAATTCTTTGAATGATATGTATGTAGAAGTTACTGGTGTAAAAAAAACCTACTTTTTTGAATAAAAGATCAAGAATTTCTTCCAGTCGTACATGAAAATTGTAAATGTGCACATAAATACCTGGTTTTGAATCTATTCCAAAAAGAAATTTAAGTAAACCCTGGTAAGAAAAGGAACGCAAAAGATGACATGAGGCAAAAGGAATTGTAATTACCCAGGTTTCAGAAATCAAACAGCTGGTGAAATGAAGCTCATTTCAATGTCAAAACCTAGATTACTTTCTCAGTAGATAGCTATTTTGGAGAAAATAACGATGGGGGCTGAACTGTGGTTAGAAACCAAGTGAAAAAACAAGGCCATTTATAGGACATGCTAAGGGCTAAATTTTCAGAAGTCCTGGATATTAATTTATTTCTAGTAGTAATATTAATTCTCACATAATTTGTGCATTCTCAAGAGGGATATAGACATTTTTGGAAAATACTGTTTTCCACTATTTACAACTTCATTTTTTTCTGTCATGTCCTGAGTTACACACTTTGAATACCTGCAAAATTGATGTATCAGTTAAGTTACTGCTAAGAAAAAAATTTTCAGAAATATTTTTTTTACATGGAGTTCTGGGACTATTTTCAAATACAGGAATGGCAAAATTATTTGTAGTCTAGAGTGAAATAAAAGAAATAAAATCCAAACTATTATATTCAATTATTTCCGTTCCTCCATGACAGGTGTCCCTTCCTACAGCACGGAGGGTTGGAACTAAATGATCTTCAAGGTCCCTTCCAAGCCAGGAAGGTTGATTGATTCTGTGATTTTTCAGAGCAAGTTATCACCCTGAGGACTGGGTAGACTGAGGACCTTTGACAAACAAGCTCCTTATTATTGTAGTCATTTGCTTGGCCAGTTAGGACTGTGAAAAATCCTAGCTAGCCAAGTCCTTCCTGAGACTTGAAGGGACCAGATGCATTGATCTTCTTTTCTTCTTCCCTACTGCTGCTGCTATTCTTAGGGAGAAGCTGAGCTATAGCTTTTAGCTTCCTATGAAATTACCACATTGGTTCAGCAACCTGAATCTGCTTTAGGAAACAGTAATCCTGTTAAATCTGCTTTAATTTTTAATAATGGGAGAAGAAAGGATACATTTTGAAAGCCTTTGAAGGCAAGAGTTTAACACTGTGAGGATTACCAAGATAAGAATGGTTGATTCAGGCAAACCAATTTATGGCTGATTCAGTTTAATATCCTTATATGTCTCCAACAACCATTTTACCCCTAGAGCAAGATGCAACTTCTTTTTCTTTTTTTTTATTTTTTAGCCAAAGTTTTTGTCAGTTCTTGGTCTCTGGCTTTTGTTCTAAAACCAAGCAGAAGAACAGGCTTTGCAGCAGGCTTAGGGCACAGGGCCCTGTTCACATGAAAATTTATTTGGGTCGTGTTTAGAGAATATTTTCTGGTTATGATTAGATTTCATAGAACTATTAGAAGAAAACACATAGAATCATAGAATCATTAAGTTTGGAAAGGACCGCTAAGATCACAGCTTGAATCCAATCTGTTTCTAAGCTCTGAGTGAAGTTGTAGACCAGGGTTAGATAAGGTTTGCTTACCTTTTCCTGCTGAAGTTGTTTGCATTGACAGTGTTGAAGGCTGAGTCTTGGTCTCATCTCCAAGAAAATATTTCCTAAATATAAAGCAGAACAGTATTAAGTGAGACATTAGTTGCCAGTAGGCTGGTGATTAGGGAAGGTAGGACTATGGGGCTAAATATCCTCATGCAGGAGAGGGAAGAAATTTGTAGCTCTGTATGGTGTTTGGTCCCTGATTCCTTGTCATTAGTGTCACAGGGGAGTTTTTGTGAGCATCTAGGCTGTCACTTTCTTCATTGATTTTGCAAGGACCTAATCTGAAAAGTCAGTTACTTACTAGGCCCTGTCTGCAATAACTCACTAACTGTGAGTAGCAAGGGACATTGTGTTGTTCCCTATTATCTTCATCCAACAAACAGTAAACTCAACTGGCATGACCAGCTGGCATTTATTATCACAATTACAGAATAGCTCTGTTTCTTTCACATTAAACCTTGTGCCATGGCGCTTGAGTACCCTGCTTGCTGCTCTCAACCTAAGGACCATCAGTACATCAAGACTTGGTGGTAACAAGCAAATGAGGCTCCAAGTGTTTTGCACAAATGAACACCTACATTTTTTTACATGTATGAGGGACCTGGTATGCCAGCTGTGCAACAGTGCAGTCAATATTCTACTAGAGAATATAGTCAACATGGACTAGTAAATGGTGAATTGAAAAGAGAAGATGAGAGAGAATCATGAGGTTTACACAAACTTCTCAGTCCAGTTACTGAACTGCTGCATGACTTCAGGACACTTGTTTCTGCTCTCCTTTCCTTTCTTTCCTGGTCACTAAAGGATATGCATCTCTACGGATACCAGCCAATTTGTGCAGTGGACACCTAGCTGATCTGGGTTGTCTCGGTCCTGTGTGCAAACACATTACAATAATCCTTCTCTGTTTCCCAACTCAAGTTCTAGCCCAAAGACTGTCTACTCTGACTTCTTTTGCTTCACTCCACTCTGACAGCCTGAAGCCTAAATCATGATTTCTGAGCCACGTAACTTTTTCATTAGAGAGAAAACTCTATCATCAGCCTCTGTGATTGCAGAAGGTCCTGAATGTAATCATCTGCAGTAATTAGATCTAAAGACAGACCACTTGGGATTCTGTAATTCATGAAACTTTCAATATGTTACAAATAATAATTTGCTCAGTTTTCAAAACGATGACGCTATCAAATATATAGGAATTATTTTAATGGCCTCACTGGGCCTTTATTTTAAGAAGACGAACAAAATAATACCTTGTTTACCTAGTACTATATCACATGAACCTGATAAGGGACATAGGGACTTCTACAGTACTGTAGGGAAGGGAAGCAAAAGCACTTGAACACCATAATTTACAGAATTTTCTTATGGATTGGTGTTTTTAAATCTGTTACCTTCACTCTACGAGCCTAGTGTTGCCTGGGCACTTCTATGAGTACTGTCTCATGCGAGTCACTGGTGGTTAATAAGGCATGAGGTCACAGCACATCTTCGGGGACATCCACTATGAGGTTGTTCTTCTCCATTAATCCACCTCTTTTTGTGAAACTTTCAGAATTCAATTCCTTCATCAAGTTCAGTTGAACTTAGCCAGCAGGTTCAAAGAGTAAGGGGGGCTGCAGGATCAGATGTGTATGCATTATGCAGGCAGTGTCATTGCAAAAGCTTCAACTTTTACCAACTGGGTAGTAATAACAAGAGAAAAAGAAGGCAAAGAATAGGAAAAGTTTTAAGATGTGTTCTGGAAAGTATATCACTAAGGGCTTTGTATCTAGGGGTTTATGCTCACTAAGTTTTGGAGAATAACTCTTAAGAGGCAAGATGGTTCTCTGAGTCTGCAGACAGTTGGTTTGGGTTTTTGTTTGTGTTTTTCTTGTTTTTAATATTACAGGATCAGATGCCTGGGGATTATACTCTAATTCTATAAATTGTGGAAAGAAGGCAAGCTTTTACACAGATACTGTGAATACCTTAACTTTCAAATTTTTGACTTAGCAAACTTAACTTCACTATTTTTAAAGGAGTTGTCTTTGTAAAAGACAAGAGTTTAGAATTACCAACCATATAATAAATGTTTTTACTTCACACTAATAATATTAACATAGTATTTGAATAAGAACAATGTGTTTAAAACACTTTTATTTCATATATATATGTTGTTTTTCAAATAATTTAAAGGAAAACAAATACTAAACAATACAATTCCTGTTATTGAAGTTTTAAAGAAAGTTAGAGAATGGAAGTAAATATTGGTGTGAGTTACAGTGCTGAATCAATTTTGCCAAAAATAACTTATTTTTCCCTATTTTCCTGTAAGGTACATAAGAATTTTTTTTTTCAATTCTATTTATTCATTAAGTTTAGGTCAATTTTTAATACAACAAAAGTGAAGAAATCCTGTGAGAACTGAAGAGAGAGCAATGCTGGGGTTTTGGTTTTAGGAGGCTGTTTTTTCTCCAGTAACACTAAAGAGTAGTGGAAGGATGAGATCTATTAACTTAAAATGCAGAACAACACAAGAACAATTTTTTTGTAATAAATCTTTTGATAGTTGATATTCTTTATTGAAGAACTTTACTGTAAACAAAGTGTACCTAGAGAAACTTAAATATTATAACTACATGAACCACAAACGTAATTATAAGTAACAAAAGAAAAAGTAATACCAATCTGTACTTTCAACTGAATTTCAGATTCTGTGTGAAGAGAGCTAAACACAAGCTTAAGAAATACTTTGTTCACTTTTCCCTCACAATGACAACGTAAAAACTAAAAAAATTGGTAGAACATCCCCTTGGCTTTGCAAAAGGGAAGAACAAGGTGTAGTATTAAGACTTGTTTATACAAAAGATTGTGTATTTAAATATTTCATGTTGTTTGTGCATGTCCATGTGTATGCACCTGCAAAAATGTTTTGTTACCTCTTTTTGAGCAAAAAGGCACAAATATAAAAAAACCTTGTGAGACGTGATTAACACGCATTTTCTCCAGGCTACTGATATTTTAGTAAAAATAGGGGCATCAAAATTCATTTATGAATGTCTCTCATGTCCTATAATTACAAGCACAAAATACTGCATTGTGAATAGGAAATTATTTTTTCCTCAGAATGAGCCCATATGTACAGGTCCTGAATTGAATCCTCCTCACTCTCCAAAAGTTTCACTGTGCAGTTTTTAGTATTATTTAAGTGTTATGATTAAGATGGTAATAACATTTTTCTAGCAAAACCACCATTAGAGATGCCACAGGCATGTAACAGAAAAGTGATTAAAAGTGGTAGAAACTGTAGACATCTCATACACAAAAAAGCAACCTGTACTTCCCTCTCTTTTTCATGGAGCTAGAAGGGAACTAGTGGTGAAATATGTCCATTAGAGTCTCCACAGACTTGCAGGACGGAGAAACTGATCTTGTCAAAGAGAGCGCCTTTCAGAGTTGTTTTTAACAAAGCCAGTCTTCTTTCCAGCATTTTGAAACAAGTCACATTATGGATAACTTTAATTTAGATATTTTACATTAATTTAAGTATTTTATTTCTATTTGTCATGCTTTACCTCCAGACATCAGCTCAATCCCACACAGTCACTTGTTCACTCTTCCCTGGTGGCATGAGGAAAAGAATCAGAAGAGTAAAAGTGATAAAACTCATGGGTTGAGATAAAGACAGTCCAATAGGTAAAGCAAATGCAGCACACACCAGCGAAGCAAAACAAGGAATTGATTCACCACTTCCAATGGGCAGGCAGGTGTTCAGCCATCCGCAGAGAAGCAGGACTCCATCACATAATGGCGACTCGGGAAGACAAATGCCATCACTCCAAATGTGTACTCTCCCTACCTTATTCTTCCCCCAGTTTTGCACGCTGAGCATGACGCCATATGGTATGGAATATCCCTTGGGTCAGTTGGGTTCAGCTGACCCGACTGTGTCCCCTCCCAGCTTCCTGTGAACCCTATGCTTCCTCGCTGGTGGGGTGGGGTAAGGACTAGAAAAGGTCTTGGCGCTGTGCAAGCACTGCTCAGCTATAAGGAAAACTTCCCTGAATTATCAACACGGTTTTCAGCACAAATCCAAAACATGGTCCCATAGCAGCTACTGTGAAAAAAATTAACTCCACCCAAAAGTCAACAGCAGCACAGCATTATATTTATATATTCCTTAACAATAAGAGAAATCATAGGCTAAAGGGGCAGTTCCTAGAACATAAATCAGTAGCAGCAAAAATCTGGTTTAAAAGATGTTTCACAATGTTATGACTTCTAAAGCTCAAATCTCCCCTTGGTCTACAGAGATTTTTTGTATTACAAGTAATAAGCAAAACTCAGAACAAAAATCATTATTTATTTCCCAGAATGCAAACTGTGATTTACAGAAGTGTAAAGAGAGTCCTTGTACTGAAGATCCTAAACCTTAAATGACAGAAGGTTTTTTAAGTTTTGTTTTCACACATGCAAAGCAGAAAAAAATGTTATATCAGCATTTGTGAAAAACTAAATAATTTAAAAATAATAATGAAGACACAAATGTAACTACTGCTTGTGTAATACTGTGCAATATTTCTTCAATAATTATTTATCAGTCAACTAAAGAGACATCAGATACGTGAAAAAAGAGAACTGTAAAACATCTTCAATGCCCTTTGACAAGTGGCATAAAGAAAACAGAAGAAATAAGTAAAAATAAAAAGATGAAAGCTAACCTAGTTTAAAAGTAGTTATGGAAGCTTGCTTTTTTTTTTTAAGAGTTGTTTAAATTGCTTACTTATAATTGAGCCTTTCAAATACATGATTTGGTAGCGTAATATCTACTTCAGCTTTGTCTCTTTCTTTCTGTCTTCACACTGACTGTTATTTGAAGGCCTTATTTTATATGGCTGGACAAATACTACTGCACAAATTGCTACCTTTTGAAGGCTGTGATGTGAACCTGCCTGAACAACTGCCACTTTAGCACAACAATAAAAAATACCTTTCATATAACAACTCTCTTCCTTTCAGGAGGAATAACGAAATGAAGCAAAATAAAAAGGCACAACTAACCCTTTTCCCAGACTAGCCACGCTTTGGGGAAGTCTTCTCCCCCCTCGCCTTCAAGAATTTCAGAGCTACGGCACCAACAGGGGCACATGCAGCACACACCTCCTGGGGCACTGCTCACCATAATCATACCCTGTCCTCTCCATGGACTCTGCAGATACCGTGCAGATACACCAAAGCAAATCTTGCTGTTGCATGGGGTTTTCTAAATACCCCTGCCCGCTCCCCAATTGCACCAGGGCACCTCTTTTGTTCCCCCTGCCCTGCCCAGCTTTGCAGGGTACCCATGCCATGGGATTTCCTCCTCTTTTCCCTCCCTGTCTCCTCACTGAAGGCAGGGGATACTTCTTTCAACAAAACAGGAAAGATGAGGCATGATCCCTACATGAGATCATGGGAAGGTATGAATGTTAGGTGATTTCCCTGGTGTGTGGGGGCTGTGTGCCTACACTGAGGAGAGTATATGTATATCCCAGAACTCAGTTTATTCATATGTTAGGCTAAAGGAGTTGTCTTCAGTGCTCTTAGATGTCCAGATCAAGTGTCAGCCTATCTGTGAGGTTTTGAGTTTATATTGTAATTAATCAGTCAGACAATCAATTTTAACTTGGTAAAAAATCTTACTTTGAGTTCTTGTTGTTCATACCAAGGTCACTCTTAAAAGATATTCATCAAAATTTTAGTCCCCCAATCTCATGGACTAGATGTTTAATTATTTCTGACTAATAGCCAGCTATTTTCAGCATGGATGTCCATTCTCACTTTCTTGAGCCTGGCTTAATGGAAATGGTCATCACACCAATTCAACTTAAGCTATTCATTGCCAGAACCATTTTTATTTCAGCTACTGAGCTCCTTTTTCTTTTCCATTCAACTGCTTCTTAGTAAAATTAGGCTAATTCCTAGTAAAAATAAGCTAAAACCAGTGTACACTGTTTTGTGTACACTGCAGCTCTTATTTAGCTAATACCAAGTTTTCATCGTGCAGACAAGACCCAGCAGAAGGGAAAGAGTCTTGAATAGGATGCAGAATTCAATTCTCACTCAGATACACAGTTGTCCCTTCTGCTGTTGACCAGGGGGCGAGCAGAGTGGGGAAACTTGGAGCTGTGTTTTTATGGCATGTTTGCCCTGTGAACAAACAGGACTTCAGTCTCAGGACCTCACACGTTATACCACAAGTATACAACTCTCAGTAGCAGCTGCCTTCAGATAACAGATTTTCATTATTCTCTCTCCTCCTAGCTCAGAATTCACACTGAAGAAAACATGAAACATTTTTTACTTATCTGCTGTTTATCCACTTGGACTATAAAATATTGCAATTTGATACTATGACATTAACAAAGTGGTCAGGTGTCAGTTCTGCAAGGGTCTTAGCATACCTACAATTCTAAATAAACAGAGGCTGAATTCCAATGAGAAATCTTTCAGAAAATTAAATGAGGATATTTACTTCTTACTTTGCCCAGCAGGCTAGGATGAGCTGCAGTTTGTTGTTACAAAAGTGCTATGAGGCTTTGCCCTTCTTGTTACAGAGCAGCACCTTGAACCTTCAGCCTCAGCTGATCTGTGTGCCATGTAACTGGGGGTGGGAGAGGCAGAGTTCCTACAAAGGGAGTCCTGGATGCAGAAGGTCTCAGATTTTGTACCAGTTTCACCTGGGAACATGTGAAAATGTCAGAACCATAAACTGGCTTCTCTCTGCTCTTTATCATAGACATAGCATTGCTTTTCAAAGATCTCTGTTTCCTTTCTGCCTTGCTCTAGCCACAAGAAGATGGTAAGGTAAGGTCCATCATTCAGGTTGTACTTCGGGAATTAATGATGTGGTGTACCAGTTGCTCACCCCATGTCAGGGTTTAAGCTGTATAAGGCATAAAATTACCGGGTTTAAACAAGGCAAAGATTCAATTATTTATTCAGAAGTAATGAGATGACAATTTGAAGGCAAGTACTTCTTAACGATTATTAGTTAGGTAATGAAAAAAATCTATCCTAACTCCTTAAAGACTTTGTCTAGAAAACCCATGAATGGGAAATTTCATTTTATTAGTGCAACGTATGGAAAAATTTGACTTCATATCCTTCAAAACTTTAGTCTTGTATTTTGAAGCTTCAGAGAATTAAAGCATTATTTAGCTGACGAGCATCTGACTGGAAGAAATGAGGTGGTGTCAGTAGTTTTTGAAAACTAGACAGAACTCATAGCTTTAATATCAACAACCCAGCAGCCAAAAGAGTTTAGCACCTGCACCCTCCTGCAGAGGAATTTAAGTGTCTGGGTTTGCACAAATAACAAGCGCTCATGAAGGTACTTAACAATGAAACATTAGTATCGAGCAGATTTTCATTGCTCTCCTGCTGCCGTTCTAATGGGGGAAAAAAGAAAACCTGAAAATTTTACCTAGCCTAAAAATTTCAGTTACAGTGCCAAGTACATTGGGAAATCCAGCTGTAGTCATGAGTAGGGCACAGACAGCTGCTAAAGAGCTACTGCGGCAAAGGGTTAGTGCAGCTGGGACTACCCTAGAACATCTGTAAAGCGGAACTCAAAGAAGATTATACTCGTATGTCATCTAATGCGGCTTAAAAATAAATAACTACATAAATAAATAACCTTTTGCATCCCAAGCCCTTGTTCAGATCCTGAACAAAAGCACCTCTAGCTTTTATTTTGCGTTTCTGTCCCAACAGAGTTTCAGCAGTCATCTTCATGACAGACGATTCTGTCCGTATTTTTTTTTTAATCAAAAAGTATAAAGGAGAAAAATGCAATTATATTTAATTACAGAAGTCTTCACCGGCCATCGGAAAGAGTAACCAAGTATTTCAAGTAGTAAACCACGTACACCACTTCCCTGCTAGAAGAGGCTAGCAGGTGACCGCTACAACAGAGTCCTGAGCGATGGTGATGCGGCGGCGCGGGCGGTCAGAGGCGGGCACAGCTCACCTGTGCCGGCCCAGCGCTGCTCCGCCGCCCGCACCCGGGCGGGCGCGCAGGTGTGCGCGGTGCGGCGGTGCCAGCCTGGCCTCGGCAGGGGTGGCGCGCCCCTCACCGCGGGGAGAGAACACCCACCCACCTCCTGCGCATCGCGCAGCCCGAACGGGCGGCCCCCCAACACCGCCAAAAGTTTCACCGCCGGCGTGCGGGGCCGACCCCACACGAGCCCACCTTGCCCCGCTTTCCCTCCCGACAGCCGTGGCGGGCACCACCGGCAGCAGCGGGCTCGTCCACCCCCCTCCTCCCGCACACCCCGCCGGCGGCGGCAGGGGCGGGCAAGGGCGCTGCGCTGCCATCCCCCGGCGAGCGGCGAGTCCCCTCCCCACGCCGCGCCCTGCGCCCGGCCCGCACCGGCGGCTGGCACGAAGGGAGGGAGGGAGGGAGGCAGGCAGGGAGCGCCCCGTGCCGCCCCGCCGCCCCCGGGGACGGGGGCGCACGGCCGCCATGTGAGAGCAGCGGGGCCCGCGGCGGAGCCCGTCCCCGGGGCGGCGGGGCCGGACCGGCTGTGGCCGCCGCGCCGCGCTGCGGGCTCGGCAGGTCCGCCGAGGCGAGCGGGCAGCAACAAGGCGCCGTCGCTGCCGGCCGCCCGCGGCCCCGCCATGGGAGCCGGACGCGGGGCGAGGCTGGCCGCCCCGAGCCGCCGGCGGGGCTGAGCCCGGCGCCAGCGCAGGTACGGAGGCAGCGGCGGCGCCGGGCCACGGGAGAGGCGGCCGGGGTGGAAAAGGGGCTGGCCCGGATCACTCCCAGCCCCACCGGGAGCGGGTCGGGCGGCGCTGCCCGGCTCTCCGGAAACTTTGGGCGAGCGTCGCGGTGGCCCGGGTCGGGCAGCGCTGGCGGGCGTAGCGCGGTGCCCCGCGGTGCCGCCGGGGAGGCGGGCGAGCGGGCAGAGGGGGAGGCTTTGACATGGCTTTGGGGAGCGGTACCGCGGAGGTGGGGCCGCGCCGGGAGGCTGGAGCGGCACTGCTGGCTGTGGCCCGAGTAGTGTACGTATTTTGGATTGGTGGTGGGGGTTTTTTTTCCGATTTGGCGTGCAGTGTTTCAGGGAGAGAAGTCGGGAGCGCTGCCGAACTCCTGGAGGATGTGGGTTAAATAAGCCTGTGCTGCGGAAACTCGGAACGGCTCTGCCTTGCCTTTCAGACACGGAGAGAAAGAGGGGTGTGTGTGCTGCCTTGGGTAGTTCGGAAGGAAGGGGGTTTGTCTCTACTCGCTTTAGTGTGCTTGGTTTTAGTTGTCTATGACATAAATGTGCTCACTGGTAGGTATTTAAACAAAACCCAAACCAATATTCTTCAGACTGAATAAGAGATTAATGAAAATCATCGTGCGTGCAGTCAAGGAATAGCACTCAATTGGGTAATTTCTGTTCCGGACACTGCTGAGTTTTGGGGCGCTCCACTTAATTCACTGGGCGTCCGTGGTCTTCACATGTTGCCATTTGAAAGGAAAAGCAACCCCCCAGTGCTCCCGTTTTTGCCTGCACCTGCCTTTGCAAATGCTGACTCTCCAGAGTTCTGCGTGGTGCTCTCTCGGAGCCGAAGACGCCCGGTCCGTGTCCAAGAGCCCTACTATTTATAAGACTCGGCAGAGCGGGGGAGGAGGAGGAGGGATGCAGCACCAGGCTGTTGTTTGCCTTTTGCATAAACTACCGAGGCAGGTTGCATATTGTTTGAGATGTTGCATCAGTGGAGGCGAGGTGCGGGGGGGGAAGAAGTGCAGAAGCTGAAGTATTCCTAATCCTTCTTTTCCTAGGGACCGTGGATCTGTGAAGCGCTTCCCTCCGATGTGAGTGCAGTGTCCCCTGTGGGATGCAGTAGGTGATGCCCAGCTCTACTGCAATGGCAATTGGAGCTCTTTCTAGTTCTCTCCTTGTAACCTGCTGCCTCATGGTTGCCCTCTGTAGCTCCACCATACCCGTACAAAAACTAGCCAAGGCTCAAGACAAACAGGAGATAAAGGCGAGCCAGGAAAAGAGGGATCACACGTCTACAAGGGTCAGCCAGACAGGCACAGGGAAAATGAATGAGATCGGCAGGAGCGGGAGGGAGGAGGGTAACAGGGACTGGAAGAGCAAAGGGAACAGGAACTACTCGAACAAGGAGTCATGGACTAAGCAAAAGCAGGCTTGGAACAGCCAGGGGACAAGCAGTAAATCTGGGAGCATTCAAGTGCAAGAGCAAAGGGATGCTGCTCCCGAGGAACCTCAGGTGGCTGAAGACTCGTCTCTCCCAGCATCTGTTGCGAGTGTCACTCCCGAGCCTCCAGAGGAGTATGCCTATCCGGACTACCGTGGGAAAGGCTGCGTGGACGAGAGCGGCTTCGTGTATGCCATCGGCGAGAAGTTTGCGCCGGGCCCCTCTGCCTGCCCCTGCCTCTGCACGGAGGAGGGCCCGCTATGTATCCAGCCCGAGTGCCCCAGACTCCACCCTCGCTGCATCCATGTGGACACCACGCAGTGCTGCCCGCAGTGCAAGGAGAGGAAGAACTACTGCGAGTTCCGAGGCAAAAACTATCAGACCCTAGAGGAGTTCATGGTAAGGCCAAAAATAGTTTTGTGGTTTCTTTTCTTGTTTAAAGTGGTATTATGTTCTTTAACTGCTTTCCCAGAGGGTGTTCTGGGTCCTGCCCCTTCCCCTTTTCATTTTTGTGTTAATATTGTTTCTGCAGTGCTGTAAAATATTCCCCTTAAACATGACCTTTTTTGCTCTCTAACACTAACATTTTTAAATGAGAGGGCTGAGATTTATTAATTCCTTTGGTATTTAGAGTAAAAAATGCTACTTGGAAGGATCCTACTCAGTGATGTTACGGATTTTATGAAAATTTTCATCAATACATTTTTTTCTTTATGTAACTCTTAACTGTTAAACTTCTACCTTGCAGGGATTGAGCAGGGTTTTACAGGGTGACTTCTATTTCTAGTAATCTGTCTGTGATGAGAGCTTTTTTTTATAAGTCATTTCTGTTTTCCTTTTTAACTACTTAAATGGTGCTGCCAAGGTTGCATGATGTTTGCTTTCTGAGAATGACTGTGGGCCTTCTTTTAATAAGAGCGTGTTTTGCAGTCTGAATTACAGTGATAGTTTAAAAAAGGACTTGAAAAGGTTTATGTTTAGGGAAATCCTCTTAGACTAGGGCCTTTTTAGCACTATTGTGCAATGTCACTATCAGTGAAAATGCAACTTATTACAGTGCACTCAGAAGTTCTGGAGTTGGGGCCAATTTTCTCATTGCTTACCTTTTTTAATCTAGCATTTTATTGTGGTTGAGATCTGTGAGCAGACTCTAAGAATGACATGTGAATTTGTTTATGAATGACTGTTAGATACAGGGCTGGTCCAAAACCCATTTCTGAATACACCAGAGATTTTTGTGCTGAATATGTTGAGAGGAGTACAAAATCTTGTTCAAGGTTCTGGAAGCTGTGCCCACTGTCAGGAAGGAGAAAAAGGAAATATATTTGTGAAGGCTCTAGAGTTGCCACCTTTGGTCTCTGTGGTATTTGCATGTTCATGGAAACTTAACTTCTATTCATAATGTCTTTCCCATGTTCTTCAACGTATGGGAAAATAAATAAATAAAGGAGCAGAAGTACTTTCTCCAGAATAAATCACAATATTTCCCGTTGCTCTCTTTAGTTAGTAATGTGTATAGCACTAGTGAATTTCAAAACATGGCAGAAAACATGGTGTCATCCTCCCTTTTTCCGTGTCACCCTCAAAGATTGCATTCAAGTTCAGGGTGGCAGTTTTCTACTTAAGAGGGAGCAGCTACTTTAACAGCAGCTAACTGGTGTGACCTTTTCAGAGATGAATTGTGAGATCCTTCCTTTTCCAGCAAACTTAATTGTTGAGGGGTGGCCAAAACATGAAGCGTCTTTACACATTCTCTGTAGGTCAGAGTTTTAAAGCCTTCTGCCCATCCTTCATTCACACTCTTCTACAGAGTTCCATTTCCTAGCCTTTTTATATGTTGGTTGTGTATTAATGTCTGTGAAGGAAGCTTAAAATACTGTGTTAGGGTGCCCTGATACATTTGGAAATGGCTGGCAGCGTTGGTAAAAAGGGAATGCTGAACAGTGGCATTTACAGAAATGTTCTGAAAATACTTTGGCTTTCAGCTTTCTTCGTAACCCCATTCACTTTTCAGTCCTTGTCTTCATACCTTCCTCAAATGACACATTGTTTCCCTTATTGCTTTGTTTTAGCCAGCTTTGGAAACACAAGTGAGAAGGGATGTCTGGTCAGGATGAGCAAGGAAAGTTATTGACATAGTTAGGCAGTGGAACTGCAGCCTGATTATTGTCATGTGTGAGGACCTTGGTTTTTAGTTGAGCTTCAGTGTTGTTTCTAATATTGTGAGCACAAATTGTAAATGCAGCTGTTTGCCCCGGCCACTGCAGTCACAGGGGTTGTCTGGTGACATTAGGTACAGATGTAGTCAGTTTGCTGCTGCTCAGTGAAAGCAATTGCAAAATGCAAGCAATTGCACACAGTTTCAGATGTCATTTTGTGAATTTAAAGCTGATGGTCTTAGAGGTTACTAATATGCTGTCTTTTGATTAAGGTCAGGGAAGGAGTTATAAATGGATAGTGATCTGATTTTTCTCTGTGTCTGCATCTGCTGTTTGTGCCAAAGAATACCAGACATCACTGAAGGAAGAAAAAAATGACCTTCTAAGTGACATTATTTGCAAAACATTTCTGTTTAGATGTGTAACTATGCATACAAGTTTGGGAGTTTGCTTATATAAAATTCCTATATGGCTTGATGTGACAAAAAATTGCCCTAACTGGAGCCAGAAACTGAGTATGCCAGGGAATGGGAGGTTTGATGCGTTTCTTTGATTCACAGTCAGTCCTGCAGGCTTTGCTTTCGTGCACATGTATGTATGCATTTTCCTGTTTTCAAAAAGGACATGGATGTCAACACAAAACACAGCTTGGGTGTGGGGGAAGGATCAGGTCTCATAAAGCTGTTTCCATCAGCACCACTCTGGTCCCCTGTGGGTATTGTGAGGCAGAATGGCAGAGTAATCACAGCATCCATGTGAGTGGGACTGGTAGCAAAAGCTTTAGTTGGTGAAATGCACTGAGGATAAAGTTCTGCACTTGAAGCTGAAGGTTTCTGAGCACGTTGTCCAGTAGACATTTTTCTATATTAAAGTAAGATTTGAAAATGCAGGCTGATGTATAAAGTCATAGCCTTACAAGGGCCATGAATTATCTTTGGAAGTGAAATGTTTGGGAAAGAACTACACATTTGAAAGTTGCTGCTTCATTTGTCTTTTAGAATTTCCTTGCTGCCACAAATTGTCCTTTTTAGTGGGCAAGTTACCTGGAAATCTGGAAGTCAACAAAGCCAAATGGATTTTGAAAGATCTGTGGTATTTAGAAGGCACAGAGAAGTAAAAGCATTGCTGATATGTCTATTATTTTCAGTGTAACCCCATTCATGTTCTCCTGAGCTATGTAAGTGGCAAAAAAGTAATAATAAAAATTTTAGCACAAAAGAAAGTTGGGGATTATGATTATTTTTTTAATTTAGATATTTTCAAGGCTCAAGGAACCAAGTATAGATTGTATATATTTTTCCAGCCTTTTTGTTGGTTTGCTTTTGGTGCCTTTTTGTTTTTTTTATTTGAAGTTAGACTTGTGGAAAAAGAAAGGGGATAGCTCAAATTACTTTGGAATAGCACTTCAGTGAGTACAAAATGATTTGTCACTTCTTAATTATGACAGTTTACACTAAGTTGCTGGATAAACCTACTACCATTACTGAACTACAGTTTTCTTCACTGCCACTAGTGGGAAATTTACCAGTTTACACAATAGATTTCTCTTTTACAATGCCTTCAACTCCGTTTATACCTTTGCCCATAAACTTCCCTTTAAACAGTTCTGGAGAGGTTTGTTTGTGGGGTTTTTTTTGTTTGTTTGTTTTGGAGTTTTTTGTTTTGTTTTTTTGTTTGTTTGTTTGTTTTTCCATCTGTACTCTATTGTCTACAGTTTTTATAGCTGCCTACCTGGTGAATGCATAAGACTTCTGTGCCTCTTGTCTTCCTGCATTTTTTGTATAGGTAGGACTACTGTTGCTTTAAAGTTAACAATTTGCAGACAACAGAGATGTGGTATCGCTAATCTCCAGAGAGAGGTTGATAGGTGGTATTATTTCCAGTCCGGCCTGGTTGTGTCGGATGTGCTGAGCGTGACTGCTGCTGGGCTGCTCATTTCCCAGATGAGCAAATGGGATGCTGGTTGCATTGACTGCCGTTAGAACTGTGCTGCAGGGAATGCACTTACCTTGGATGGGTAGAAGAGAGCAATTGAAAGACCAAATGTGTCTTTTCATTCTGATTTATTTAGCTACTGCTACATACGCGCACTGTCTTACTGTCTTTCTCTCTAGCGGTGATTTTATCTCGATGTATTAAGCTGCCATCGATGTATTAAGCTGCCATTCGCATTGGCCTTTTTAGCCATCAGCGCGCTTGTAGCAAGCGTGGGTAGAGCCCTTCCCAAATCTTCGTTCGCGAAG
>JAWMRA010000078.1:80527327-80542727 GCA_035584735.1 Pseudotriccus pelzelni
CCATCAGCACGCTTGTAGCAAGCGTGGGTAGAGCCCTTCCCAAATCTTCGTTCGCGAAGCCTAGCCATGATGATGATTAAGCTGCCATTAAGGTGTGAAAAGGAGTGGGGGTTTTCTACAGTTCCTGTTGCATCCTGATGATATATAAAAAGCAATGCACTGTTGTTTTGTCCGAAGGTGAACAGGTTGACACTGATACCATTTTAGCAGCCACTGTGGTTTATTTATATGCCTGGAAAGAGCTTTGTAGAAATAAGCATGTGGAGACCTTACTTATCTATGCTACCATTACTTGTATTGCTGGGTTGTGCAGATGACAATACTTACCAAGGGCATACTGTAAGTATTGTCCTGAAATCTCATGGTTTATGAGACTGCAAGTGTATTCATTACTGCAGTATCACGTTAACATAACGTACTCTGTTCATGAAAGATGTAGTCTTCAGATGTGTGTGCTGCATAGGACAGAAATGTGTATCATGAGTCATCATTATTAGATAAAGACTAGATCAGTTTTGTTAATCATTAGTGTTTTAAGTGCTACATTAAATGGCTTCTTTTTCTAAGAATTTTAGGCTTTTGTCAAATTTGGAATTCTAGTAAACCTATTTAGTTAGAATATGTTTAAATTTTACAGATGAGAGACTTTGGGAATAACATCTGTGTGCTGCCTTGTTTCCTGATGAGATACTCTAGTTTTTACACCACTTCTAATATTGAATGGCGCAGCTACTAAGCAGTGTCCTGTGAGAAGAAATATCTGTTACTGGTCTCATTGAACATTGGGGTTTACGAATTTGCATCTTTTCCAAGTCATGGCAAAAAGCGTTAAAACTGTTTGAAAGTAAAAGTTTGCCTTGTTGACCTAGATCCTTGGAATTGAGGTCTGCTATCTTGGATCAAGTAGGATTCCTTAAAAATAATTCAAAAAAATAAAAATCAATCCTGCCTAAACGACATGTTTTCATAATTTAATAAGTATGGTTTCTGGATATAACTCCATAAGGAAGGATTCTTATTAATGACTTGGCAATACTTAGGAGCTCAGGTTTGCTGGCATTCAAAACTTCACATGCGGTGCAGGGGATTACCTGGGATACTTGAGCCTTTCAGCTCTGAGCACTGGATCAGAAACCTCCTCATTCGCTGACACTTTGGCTCTGGAAGTGAATTTGGCAGTTTATAAACAGTTACAGGACAAAGTTCTTGTCCTGAAGTCTTTAATAAAGATGTTCAGTACTGGGCTGTCAGGGTCCTTGTAGGATTTTATAAATGTGTGTTGTGGTGTCATCCTTGGTAGAGTGTAAAGCAAAGAAAAAACACAAAGTGAGTATCTAGCAAAGGAAGCTCAAAATAAATTATAGTAATAAAAGCAGAAAGCAACACAGCAAGAGACCCTATTTAAGCTTTCTGAGCAGAGGAGAGTGCATGAAAGATATGTGAGTGCATAAGCAAATAACAACCCTGGCAGGTGGTAAGGGAAGTAGCAAAGCATGAATGAGCATTTAGTTGGAGATGATGCTGTGCAAGCATCAGCATGTTTGAACTTTGGAAGTGAGAAGGATGTGAGAGGCAAACAAGCAGAGAATAGATTTGAGGAAAAAACATCATGGGCTGCCTAAAAATTAGGGAGAAGAAACAGATGATCTGCAAGTTAGACATCTGGGTGATTCTTCACAGAGAATAATTGTTTTCTTTCTTTTTTTCTTTGATTTGAGGTTTTTTTCTGCTTTTATTGGAGAAATGCAATGGGTGGTTGTTTGCATCATCTGGAATCTGGAATGGAAAAGGGTCTATGAAAAGAACAACCTCCTCCTTAAGTAAACCAATAATCTGCACAGATTATAGATTTAGAGGATCACTAATAATAGCATCCAGCTGCGTTTTCATCCTGTGTTCTGATCATGGATGCCCATGTGGTTTCACGGAGTGCAGCAATGGGGTTTACAGTATGCCATTTATTGCTCTTCAACTTCCTTGCTTCTCTCTGCCTCCAGCTGCTTGTGTGGTATGAGGCCGTCAGCAATCTAGTGTGCTGTGTCTTGTCAGGAATGCTGAAGAGGGCACCTGGAGTTGTGCATGTGGCAAATACAGACATTTGAAAGTCCATTTTTTACTAAACAGAGCCTCAATACTGTTTTGTTGGGAATTAATTTCTTTGAAGTAGGTCATTCAAGTAATTATCTTGTGGTATTCCTGTTCTGTTAGAGTTCTTTAAAACCACTAACACTTCACTGGGTAAAAAAGATTTTGCTTGACCCCTTTCTTTGAATTGCAATTTATTTTCAGAAAGTTAGAAGTATTAGAAGAATGGCCCAAACACAATTAACCTATGGTAAATACCTGAATTCAAAAGGGATGTTTTCTTCCTGCCTTCTCTTTGAAAAATATAATTTTCAAAACATACAACTTCCCCCACCAAAATGCTTTAAAGGTGGGGGGAAAAAAAGGATTTAGTTTCCATTAAAGGAAGTTTCATACTTCATTTAGCAAAACTTTTCTTCTTTAGTTACAATATTTATTTTCTAATTTACTTTTTGAACCTCTAATAGAACTAAGCTAGTTTATGAGTTTAGTCTTCTGGAAGTTCATTAGAAATGCAGTTGGGAAATTTTTGTTTTATTCGAATTAAAAGTCTGCAATGTTCTTGTTTTCAAGATCTCTTTGACATTCCTATTTGGTGCATAGTTTCAGAGTATAGGGTTTTTTCTGCTCTGATTCTCTGCAGGAGCCCAGTCTTGCTGTGTGCATTATTCAGACCACAAAACCCATTTGTTTTAAAGTGGGGAGGAAAAAGATGTGAATAAAACAGTGCAGATGAGAAGGAGTGCATTAAGTGAAGGAGTTAAAAGGTGACTGGATTTGTGTTTCAGGTTTCTCCATGTGAAAAGTGTCGCTGCGAAGCCAATGGTGAAGTGCTGTGCACGGTTTCAGCCTGTCCCCAGACCGAGTGTGTGGATCCGGTGTATGAGCCTGATCAGTGCTGTCCTATCTGCAAAAATGGTAAGTGATGGCTGGAAAACTGGAAGGAGGCTTCTGTCGGAGAAATCCATGTTACTCTGTTCTGGTTTTGAAAAATAATTCAAATGTTTTTCCTCAAATGGAGATGGAGAAGAATTGTGTGTGAATGGTGTCCTCCTGATATGAGGACTCAGATCGTCCCTTGACTAGGATAGACTCAATTATGACCTAAGGGATTTTTGTTATCCAGGAGACAATTAGGATGTTAATATCAGCTATTCATGTGTCTTTTGCATATAAATTTTGCATAAACTCTTTTTCGCTATGTTTTATATGGGCACACAAAATGAAACTCAGGTTTGTCATTTTGTCCACCTTTCAACATGAGCAGGAAGTTACTTTTGTTTCCCATTCTTATTTGTTCCCCTTTCGGACATTCTTCCCTCCTTCCTTTTCTTTTGTGTGTGTGTTGGTTTTTTTTTTCACAAGGCAAATCAAATGTACCTTATTGAGCTCATTTAATTTTCATAACTAAATGAATTAAGCTCCCAAGTTTAATTGAATATTTTTTGTAACTAAATTAGACAGAAAGTCTCTGTACTCCCAGCAAGAGCTTGCATTAGATCAAAGTCTCGGTCTATTTAGAGGAAAAAAATTACATGACATACTAGCTCATCACTTATAAAGAAGAAATGATAATTTATTAATAGAAATGAAACCTGCAAAATCTCAAATGAAATTATATTTAAAATTAAAAAAGATATTTAAAAATATTCAGATAATGTGCAGACATCTACTATTTCTTTTGAATAGGTAGCTTTCATTACATTGGGTGAAACAAACTGATTAAAATTGTGGAAAAGTTGGGGGAGGAGAGAGTGTTTGGCATATGATTTCCACAAATTCAAGAGTAGATGATAAGGCATAGTTAATTGCATTGGAGGAGTTTCATTTGTATGGATATAAAAGTAATTGCTTTGCATCCCTTAATTGGTTGTTACAACCCTGAAGGAATTTGTTCTCGGCTGTACAGCTTAAGGGCTCTGTGTTTTTGGAGATGAGGACAGGCAGTTTTCAAGGCATTTAGGGACAGTTCCTGAGAAAGTCTGAATTTGAAAGCTGGTGGTGCGATTAGCTAGCCAGTCCAGAGGATCCTTTAGCACTTGTTTGATGGTAAGAATCTTTGTGACATGGTCACAAGCTTTTTGTGTGTGCCACGCTCTGCTACAGTTCCCCAGGATGAAGTGACTTTCAGCAGTCAAAAGGTGTGTTTTCAGTGTCAGGGATGGAGTAACAGGCATAATGCATTAGCTGTCTGTAGTCTTTCCCACTGA
The DNA here is from genome assembly GCA_035584735.1 of Pseudotriccus pelzelni. NCBI lineage: Eukaryota > Metazoa > Chordata > Aves > Passeriformes > Tyrannidae > Pseudotriccus > Pseudotriccus pelzelni. Next base: position 80,531,623 of record JAWMRA010000078.1, read on the forward strand.
ATTTGTCCAGTAGTCTTAATGCTTTTTGGAACTGGATTGGCTTTCCATTGGTGGACATTCTTCTGCAAGCATCGGCATAATGCACAGCAGTGGCAATCTCCTGGTGGTGGCTTGCTTTTGGGTTAAGGTGGTGGAGCGGTGTGGGGCTTGCCTGTTTGCATAGATTCCCTGACACTTTTCTCAGAAATGAGGCCTTTTTGAAAAATTGTACATAGAACATAAGTTTTGTTGTGAGGAAGCTGCCTTTTCTCACTGTTAAAGCTATATTACCTGAATTCTGCCTGCAAAAAAAGGGTTGTCTTGTCTTCAGCCTCTGAATCCCTAATATTACATGCATATTCCTCGGGTATTACCATGAGCTGGCATCTCTGACCCAGTTTCAGACCAAGGTGACCAAAGCTGACTGGTTCCAGTGAGCTGTACTGTCACTTCTCTGCATGTCGGAGAACCAACAGTGGTTTTCCTTTTTAGCTTTTAGATAAAGAAAAAAAAATCATTAGCAATAACAACAAAACCGAGATAGTTCAGAAGCAGCTCAACTTTTCTGGGTCAGCAGCTTTGGTATAGTAAGAAACTTCTGAGGAAACCTCTCCATTTGGGGAGTGCCTTTAAAAAAAAAAAAAGGGCCGTTTGCTGTTAGAGCTTATTTAAAACATGGGACACGTGCAGTTCTCACGGAACTTCAGTGAATTTCTGAATGTTTTTAATTAGATTGGAGCAAAAACCTACTGAGCAGAGAGACCTACCTTGCCTCCTCCTCTCATTTTTAAGCCTGCTGGAACAATTGTGCTGTGAATGTGAACTGGGGAAACAGTCGTCATGTGGTTTAGGGTTGATCATTGCAGCGATGACATCATGTTAGTGACCCAGAAGAGCTTTGGGTGATGGACAGGGAGCTCAGCCCTATAACTTGAATGTTCGGGAAATGTGGAGCCGTGGAAAGCATGCAAGTCAGGTAACTGCTGTCATGATCTGCATCTCAGCCTCGGTAGAGCAAGAAGGGATGGGAGGTGAAGTTTGGGTTCTCTCCTAGCATTTGTATGTTAAAAATGCACACAATCAAACTCTGATGTCCCTCCCTTTCCTGCCACTTCTTAACATATACCACCTTCCCAACTTGCATGGTCTGTGGATTCCTGGCAGTGAACCAACAGTAAGAGCTGAGCAACTACCTCTCTCACTGGTAACACCACATACAAATGCCTGATTAAGAATTATGGAGGAGATCTAGTGAAAGCTTGCAATTATTAGAAATAAATTAATTCAGTGTCTTGACAGGTGTGAGATACTGTACCTTGCCTCTAGTGGGAAGGAGGGTGTGTAGTTGACTTCTCCAGCCTGTTTTCACAAAATTGCTGCCAACCCTTCTGAGGAGGAACAGATATATATATATAACTGCACACCAGGTTTACACGACTCACTTTGAATGCAAGAAGTAGAGAATGGAAAACATGTGGAGTAAAGAATAGCTATATATGTAGGATTTAATGATCTTCTATATCACATCCTGACTCTCAAGAGGGAACCTAGATATTTCCATAGCTGAAGATGTTATTTTCTCCTCTGTGGGCAGGGACAGGGAGTACTTTAAATAAATATCTGCTCTGAAAAGTAATATATAGAAGGGATAAAAGGTGACACCTCACTGGGAAAATCTAGGGATGAGGGGAATTTTCCTGTTTTTTATGTCTTAAGTCACTGCAACTAAGGGAGCTATTTTGTGTTTATCTTACATAAATGCCCTGCAAGGAAGCAGACTGAGGACAGAGGGGAATGGAGGAGAGGCTTCCTTCTCATATGTGTTGACATGTTGAACTTCATGCTTTTGAATCAGCACCATCAGAAAAAACATCCAGAAAGTTAAATCTAACTTCAGAAAATTGCACTGTGTAACAAGTGCCCAGTTCAGATCACAATCCTGCTTTACAGTATTAGCATTGTAGTTTCTTCTGTGGAAGCCATACCTGTTCACAGCAGTATCAGTAAGCTTAGAATCAGGTACAGACATTTCCACAGTTTGTGTGGAGTTGAGGGTAAAGATGATAGGTATACAATTGCCCTTTTGTTGGGGAAAGGCTGGGCACTTGTCACTCATGTATTTGGGGCAGTGGAGGGGGGTGAGGGGGTAATACTGGTAGCAAATTATCTTGCTCTAGGTTAAATTACCTTAGTTCTGTGTTCCACTCTATCAGTAGAGACCTAATGTGCATACACAGCTGAATGCTGCTTTGCCTGAAGCCCACAGCTGTGGAGCAGCTGATGGAACCAAGGGTGACCCCGCTTCTCCCGGTGTCTTTGCAGGAAGATGAGATTAAACCCGCAACCCATATGGAGCCTGGAGGGGGAGACATCATTACTAGACCAAAAAACATTTTGATCTAAGGTCCCCAAGAGATTTTTATTTCATTATACGGCTGAAAGATTGCCCCAGATAAGATGAAGCAGATCCTTTCTAGCATTTATCTGTGTGCCGGTGTTGCTTCTCTGCCTACACCAGGGAGAGCTGGGTTTCTCCTCATAGCAAAGAGTCGTAGCTGTGCAGTTGAAAATAAAAATGCTGATGACCAAGGGCTCTGATGTGTTCTCGGGGCTGTAAAGTCTGCAGGTGTCTTGACTATTCTTACTGGCTGTGCAATAGCGAGACTTTACTCTGGTTGCAGTCATCTTAGGTGTCTTAGGTGGGATGAGTCAGTACCTCATTTCATATTTGGATTCATAGTTACTGTTGAAATACATGCAGCACTTGGTTGAAATGATTGCTGCTATCAAGCTGCAGGTCTAATGTGATGTGACCAGGGACAGTGAGTGGTCATGGTTTTGTATACCTGTGCTGTAAGGCTGACTCACTGAAACTTTAGTACTTCAGTACCTTTACGTACAATTACGGTGTTTGGGCACGAGGTAACTTCAGAGTGCTTCTGAATGATAAGTGGGGACCTATGTCTGTGGGAAGGAGCTCTCAAGGGGGTAAAAACCTGATAACTGCTGGCAGAGCTGTCCTCTTCTGCTACTGTTTGTACCATTGTTTGTCTCACTGTGGGACTCAGGTCTGTTAAAAAATGTTGCTGGTCAAGGCAGTACTGTTGCCCCTGTGAACTGTCATTCCTCTAAAATTCATGTGGAGAGAGGCTGTGTTGGGTTGAGAGACGTTTCTTGCCATGACAAGGATGAGGATGTTTATTCTGGGCAGATAAAGGGAAGCAGCGCCTTGGAAGCTCTCGTGTGAGCTGGCTGTTTGCTTTTCCCTGTAGCCCCAGCTTTGCCCAAGCACCATGGAGAATCTGACCTGTAAAATTTAATGTCCTTCTGCAGAGTGTTTAAATAAAATATTATATACTCTTGAGAGTATAGGTGTTAATCTCAGCAATAGAGAAAGTATCATCATGCTGTCTAGGTAGAGGTCCAAGTTCAGGGATGTTTAAGGCAGGACCATTGCAAACATCAGCTGCTGTGAAATTTAAGTAATCAGTGCCTTTGATTGTCCTCTCTTTCTCTTTTCATTTTAAATGCCTTTTTCAGTCATGGTTTGGCAGCTAATTTATATATAGCAAAGAAGACCCAGAAATTTTAAAGCCTGAGAGGGGTTCTTAAGCCTACATTATAAGGAGGGGATCAAATCAGGTGGTCACGATGTAATGTAAAATTTAGCTATCATAAAATATTTTAAATTCTAGTTGATAAGTATTCAATTTATTAGAAATAAATAGAATATACATTAAAAAGCACTAACCTGATGAGCAAGAAATCATTTCAAACTGATACCATTTCCAACCCTCACTGTATGCACCAGTGCATTTTTGTGTCCTTCTAAATGTATTTCATTCATACAGTTGAATACCTGTGTATGCAGGGTAACATTTGTTCCATGTTTCTGTGTCCATGAGTTGCTTTGCAAAAGCTTCTACGCAGATTTCCCACTTTAATAGACTGTATTTCACAAAATGATTTAAATATGGGACTCCTGACCAGGAAATAGTAATGTTTTAGGGGAAATGAATGTTTTGGAGGGGGGGGGGAAACACCATTAAAGTTGCATGAACAGCTGTATGTGATTAAAATTGCCTGGTGAATATGTAGGTAGGTTGAAAAACTGTAGCAGATATTTTGGCAGCCATTTATTGAAAACAAATAACAGACTTGCTTTTTTTGGCTACATTGGCCATTTAAAGTGGCTTCCAAATCTGATAGGTGAAGCTGGTAAACTTGTTGCAGTAGTTTTTATTCTTGGTTTCTGCTGTTGATGAAGTTGAGAGGAAGTTTGGTCTGTGTTGTCTTAATTCAAGGAATTCCTTTAAATTAATTTCATCTCTTTGCTCACCTCTCCCATTTTCTGTCTGTACTTGGGAGAGTTGATTGCTACATAACTTATCTATACTTCGTGTGCAGAAATGACGGAATTTTATTCTTGTGCCACTTTTTCTGCTTAGAATTGAACCTGTTTAAATGTGCATGGGTAACCACGGTAAAGTGGGCTGAGCAAAAGCCTTGTGTCAAAACCACAGAGGCTTTATTATTTTTAACATAATAACATATATGTGCCTGCATGCACATGGATACATAAGCCACAGCTGTCTTTGTCTTTTCACGATCAACTGGCTAAGTTGTGTAAGGTTCTGCTATTTCCTCTAAGGGTATTCATTTAATGTACAAGTTACGTGGATTTTGAGGGTATATGATTATTTTCCCCAATATAGAAACCTGTTAGAAGATGAGAAGGATCTGTCTGAAGATATGGCAAAAGCATCCAGTTATTCTGAGCCTAGATCAGTTACAAGGATAAATCAGTTTATATAGTGTATACGTATTTATTGTGTGTACACCTGTATATAAAGTGTGAATTTTTACTTTTTTTTCACCAAGAGGCCAGAATGCTCTCAGTTGGGAATTCTGCTGTCAAAAGGCAGCAGTAAGTGTCCCTGAGTTGTAATGTCCCATCATTTTTCTCAGACACGAGGACAATCAGAAGTTATACTAACCTTGGTATTTAAAGTGGTACTTTATACTTAAGTAGGAAGATGTAGAAGAGCCTATTAAACTATAAAAACAGTGTATCCTGTAAAGTTTTCAGAACTCGCTTTGCAATATTTTGTTCTTACAGACTGCTACAGTGACCCTGAAAAGCATTTCTTCAGCAGTCGGTTTCTTGTCTCTTACCTGATACTGCAGGCTTAACTCATATGTCACAGCTAAATTCTGCTGTTATCAGTCACTTTCATGGCAACTGCTTGCAGGGAGTGTTACTTTACTGTGGTTTGAAGCAAAAGTTGAATGGTGATGTTCCCCAAACAGTTGTTTAATAGTGGTGGTCCCAGGTGAGTGTGGGAAACAAGCAGCCAGTTTTATATGATGGTCAAAACTTCTGTGTGTCACAGCTACCTGGGTTCTTAAAAGATGTTTTGCATCAGCCTCAGGAGCAGAAAGATGAACATGCTCACTGTGCCGATAGAAAAAAAAAAAAAAAGAAACACTGAAATTCTGGGGTGGGAGAAAAAAAATAACCTTTCTAGCAACTTCCATGTTATTAAAAAAAAAAAAAGTTCGATGTACCTTGTACTGCTCATCACAGGCGTTTCACATATTTGCCATCCTGTGTAGGATGCTGGTTCTGATTCAGACAGGAAAGTACCTTTGTGCTAATATCCACCAGTATATTGGAGTAAACAGTGTACTATTGCTTGATTTGTCTTTCCTGACACTTTCTCTGTTACATAGAGATTCATTTGTGGATTTGCTTGTTTTCTAGTGAAACAGCTAGCCTGTGCTCTCCAAAATGAAGTAATCAGTTGTTCAGAGTTGTTTTTTCCTTGTTTGTTTTGTATTTTTAAGTTCTTCATATAAAAATTTTCTGAGTTCATATTGCAGGTTTATTTACCCACACACGTGGAGATAGTTAAGATGTTAAAATAAAAAATAGATCCCAGATCTCACATTATGGCCCCCTCCTCCTCCACACATTGCTCACAGCACTTGCTCTTTGCTGTTCAAGGAAAGTTCAGGAAACATTAAAGGAGTTGCTTTTTTTCCTACATCCAGTATTCCTCTTTTTTGCTGTTTATTACAGAAAATATTTCCAGTGTAAATTTTGCTCACCCATTCTGCTATTTTAATTTTGTATCTGTCACTAACTGAAATTGTGGCAAACATTTTTGGGGTGGCATATAGGATTCCAAGGTCTGAAATACTTGTGTGCATCTTGCTGTGTGCTACATCCTGGGAGTAATATTCCCTGTCCATAGAACACAATACTATTTGATTAAATTGTGAGCTCTTGGATTCTGAAACCCTGTCTTGCTCTAGATTGAATTACCATAGGTTAATTCATTATCCAGTGTTAGCTGAGCCACTGTCAATGTCCATGTGAGTTCTTAGTTGTGTTCTTTGCAGATAATCCTGTTTGTAAATAGAAACTATTTACTAGCTAGGTGCTACAGTGATGCAGTAATAGGACTACATGGCTGATTAGTATTTTGCAGTGTGATCAAAAGGAGCAGTAAAAAAAGATACTCACTTTGTGTGTGTTGCTTTATATTCTTTTGCGTATTTTCACTGGTATTCCATTATGTTAAATGAGGCGTCCAAGAGTTTGCTAGGCTTTGAGGGGAAATGGAGGCTGATATTAAAGTGTTGTGGTATGTCAGTAGATCTCTCTGATATAATAACAGTTGTCCTCTGATGATAAATTACATAATCAAAATCTCCTTTTACTTCTAAGTGCAGTGTAATTTTCTCTGCTTATTTTTTCATAGGAAGTTGAGGTTTAGGCATTAAGGAAGATGTGAATTGATCCGAGTGACTTACTGATTGATGGAAGCAGGGAATTAGCTGATTTCATTAAACTTCATTTCCTTAACGCCTTGGTTTTCTGTGGTTGTGCTTTGCAATCCCAATGGCCTTTCCAAGCAGTGTGGGATTGCTAATATGAGGTTTGTCTTAACTTGATGTGACTTCTCTTTCTTTAGAGTTTGTCATAGGTCTTAACTTCTGAGATTGCTGTCATGCTCATTTTCTTTATCCTGTTTGAGCTGTATTTGTAAATGAAGTCAAGATCTGGTGAAGAACAGGAAAACCTTTTTCCTTTACTGACATCAGCTTGACCAGGGGCTGACTTGGACACCTCTGCAAGTGTTTGGAAAAGGGTTCTGAAGGAAAAGCAGTGATGGGTTCTTAGGGGAGAGGCTAAAAGCTTCTGATATTTTTTTATTAATATTTATAAAATTGCAGCACTTGTCTTCCTTGTTGCTCTAAGTAGTATCTTACGGTTTCAAACTACTGCACTGGGGATCTCCCCTACGTTGTGTGCTGTGAGAGTCCTGAACTAAGTCCCTGGTGATTACCTTTGCTGAGCAGGTCAAACATCTTTATCAGCTGGAGACTTAAGTACTTACCTAATTTAAAACCTTGATCTTTAAGGTGGAAGTAGCTTTTACTTTGTGAACCTTTGGATTGCTTCCATGGGGCTAATTATCCATGCGGGTTTGCTTCCTTGAGCATGTTCAGCTGTACAGTATCAGTGATTAAAAAAAAAACCAACAAAAAACACAACTGAAGATAGAAAATAACATATTATAAGTAATTCCTTACCTTCACCAGCACAGTTACCGTAATGATTAACATTTGAAAGCTGATAGGCAATCAAAAACTTTGATTGCTATTTTCATTTGGGAATGCTCTGTATTTTTTTTCTTTTTTTTTTTGCTGCCTACACTGGTGCTCATTAAATTTTCATTAGAGGAATGACTTCCTACTGGTAAACATCACTTTCTTCTAAATGCCATGTGCTTTTGCTGAGTCTTCAGCTCTGTTTGCTTATTTCTGTGCCCATAGCCCTTGGATAGGGGCCCATTAAAAAACTGCAAGCATAAATTCAACTTACCTTACAGTCTTGTAGATGATGAGTGGTTTTTCTCCTGCATCATTTCTTCTCACATTGCAGCACACTGCTATTGCATGCTGATTACTGACCACTTTCTTTTAAGTACTTGGAACTAGCAAGTCACATACTGGTTTATTACCCATGGATAAGATAACCGTCTTCACCACCTGTTCACCTAACATGTGATTTAATTTTTTTTTCTTTGGTGTTTTTTTCTTTGGTGAATAGCATTGAATAAAGAAGATCTATATCCAAGCAATTGCTTTTGGGCCTCCTGTTTTTTAAGTACTTGCAGTGTTATCTCCTTTCTCAAAGGTAGTTTCACTGAAATGTGGTGTTAATTGCTTTTTCCAGAAAGAAAGTGAAGCTGCTACTTGTTATGCTCCAAAATAGTTTCTGTTCCTTTCTTGATAATATTATGCTTTTTGAGCATTTTGAATTCAAAAGGGAAATCACTGGTTAAACTGGGCAGTTTTGAGGGAGATGCAGAGTTAATGAGTCCTGTTAAAGACAGAAGAAGAAGAAGGAGTAGTGACCATTAATAATATCTTATGAAACCAAGCAACAAGGCAGCACAATGGTAAAAGTTCAGCAAAACCATGTCAGGTAGTGAAAGAAATTGCTTGGGTATTTTGATGACCTTTTGTTGAGATTTCTGCTAAGTGGGTTTAGTTAAATATCAGTGTGAAATGTTGTATGCAAACGTCTGTCAGGCTTCATTAAGAAAGGCTTGCATTTATTAGAAGTACGCTATTATATAAAGACTGGTTCCTCCCACCTGATTTGTATAATCTTCCATATTTGCTGAGCACTCAGCAAGAAGAGGTTGCAGAAGTACAGAAAGAACAGCAAGAAAGCTCAGTATTTCCCTGTGAGAACAGATGAGGTCTCTAGTACTGATAGGCACATGAATTAAAAATCATGTGATAAAGTGTGATACCGGGGGAGAGGGATAGTACCAATGAAAATCTTCCCTGTGCTCACAGTGCGGAGTCAAGGGAGCAGCAAGGAAATCAAAAAGCATCATACAAAGGGTCTTTAATGCACCATGTAATTAACCCATGAACACACTGCAGAAGCTAGTGCTGATACCCAGTTTCCTAGGATTAAAATAAAGATCATATCTTTGTTAGAAGGAGTAAAATATCTTAACCTAGCTACAGCAAAACAGACTAGCATGACGTGCTGTAGAGCCTTGTAGAAACCTGTTCATTTTCACAAGAGCAGAAATGTAACAGTATTGTTTTCTACTGTCCACGTCCTAGAGTTTCCTTTTTGAACTGCCTCTTTTTAAAGCACTTTGCAGAAAAACAACGAGTCTATCTTCACTTTAATCCACCCAAACCCATCCTGGAAGTATGTATACTTTCTTTTTAAGGCAAGAAGATGGACTAATAAAGAGATCTTAAAACAGCAGCAATTCTTTTCCCTGTGTTCCCACAATCCTGTGTTGTCTGTGGGGCCACAATAGGACATTACTCAGTACATATAGATGATAGAGATGAGACCTAATGAGGATGCCTTTTGGCATGGTCTGCTTTCAGCTACTCTATCAACCTTTATTTAAATGACCTAAAGGCAGGTCATCCATAAACTGCTTATATAATAGCTACCCATGCCATCTGAGACTTCTGAGATTGTCAAATGACTCTGTATTTGTAGTTCATGTGTGTTTAATACAATCTACTGAAGAACTAATTGAGGGGGGAAAAAAGGCTCAGAAGCAAATAAATTATAGCAGTTTATGGAGTTATTTGTTAATGTAATAGGGAATATGCCACCCCACAATGGAAAACCAATTATTTTCCTGCCATGGCAGCTTGCTAACCTGATATATTGTTAATGAACGGATTAGATGGAGGTTTGGCAGCTACTAACATGAGCAAATTATTGTTTTTAAGACCATTTCATGCTGATGTCCAAGCTAGGTGGTGATTATGGCAACTTATAGGGAATTCTGCATTCATTATTTAGCCTCTGACCCCCCCACACCCCTTTCTCCCTCTCCCTCTCCTTCTCCCTCTCCCTCTCCCCCCACAACCTCCTTAGATAATTAAATCTAATTATACATGCACATCTCTAAGCACTCATACATACAGCCGGAATACATGAGGAAGCCTCATTTACCTCATTTGTAGCCTAAACATTAAACTTGCAAGTTGGGTTTTGATTTCAGTGTGTTTAAATAAGGTATGCTTTCCTTCTCACGTGGCTGTCATGTTTTGCTGTGATTAGATAAGCTGCTAAAACATGGAAGAATTCTCAGGTCCAAGTGTTGGGGGAAGCAAGGCCCAGGTTTGCTGCCAAAGGATGCCAGGCTTGCTGGCGAGCAGGTGTTCAATGAGTTTACTGTTTATATGCCTGTGGTGCTGAAAAATAAACGCTTCCTTGGATTTTCTTGCTGGCAGCTTGTTCAGCAGAGAAGTTTTAACCATTGTGCAGTTTTCATTATAAGCAGGTGGTGTATTTGTCAGTATGAGAGGACTTTTTAATTTCACATCAGCTGAGTGTTTAATCTTCAGTCTTCTTAGTTAAGTTCGTTGTGACAGGTGATTCTTTCCAGTTAAAATGACTGGAGAGTCAAGTCAATTATCTTTAAATACATGGGGTTTGTATTTGTGCCTAGGTATGACTGATTAGGCTTTGGCTCTGAGGTCTTTTGCAGTGCCGGCTCCCTCAGGGCTCTGGTGCTCTCTCCCTGGCTGTGCTGCTGTCTGTGCTGTCACCTGGCCGTGGCTGTATACCAGAAGATGCTTCCATAAAAATCTCTGTGGTATCAGCTAAGTGGGGAAGCAGTCTGGAAACTTTTAATGGATCTGAAAGCATGTTTTGGGGAAGGCAGAAATTTTCTGGACTCTGGTTTTGAGCAATGCTGTTAGATACAAATATTCAGGGCTGTAGTGGGTTGGCTTTGGCAGGATGCCAGGTGCCCACCCAGCCTCTCTATCACTCCCCTTCCCAGCCGGATGGGGGACAGAGTAAGATGGAAAACAGCTTGTGGGCTGGGATAAGGCAGGTTATTAAAGCAGAAGCAAAGCAAAAGTTTGTGTGCGCAAAAACAAAGCGAATGGTAACACGATTTATTCTGTGCTTCCCATCAGCAGAGATGTCCAGCCAGCTCTAAGAAGCAGGGCTTCAGCATGTGTAATGGTTCCTCAGCAGGCAGCTGTTGGAGACCGTGAATGCCTGCCTTCCTGCTCCTTGCCTCAGCTTTTTTACCTGAGCTGATGTC
>JAWMRA010000078.1:80542827-80652203 GCA_035584735.1 Pseudotriccus pelzelni
GTCTGCAATATCCCTTTGGTTAGTTTGGGTCTGCTGGCCTACTGGTGTCCCCTCCCAGGATCTTGCCCTCGATTGAGAAAGGAATGTTACAGTTCTGGTGCTGTGCTCAGCAGTAGCCAAAACACCAGTGTGTTGTCACCACCCTTCTGGCTACCAATGCAAAGCACAGCACTGTGAGGGCTGCTATGGGGAAATGAACTCCAGCTCAGCCAGACTCAGTACAAGGGCTAACAGTTGAAAGAAAGTGGAAATCTCCCCTGACACCGGTCATGTCAGTGTAATGACATCCATGGGTTACAACATCTAGACAATGAGAAAGCTAACTTTATGGATTCAGATGACATAAAGCCCACTTATATTTTACCCCAACCTGGGATCAGCTCCAAAGGAGGTTCTCACCCTTTGAGGTCCAGCTGGCAGATTTCTAGGCTCGTGGCTAAGCATGTTCTTTAAACATGTGTGTATATACACACACATACGTACGTATGTGTGTATATACATATATACACACACATATGATACAGAAATCATCAAACACCCATTTTAGTGAAAGCCATTCCCACTCTTCAGATTGCCTCAAAACATTTCCCTGCAGTGGGCTGTGGCCATCATCCTCTTACCTTGCTTCCCAGATATTGGGGACAAACCTTTTAGTAGGGCCTGTTGTGATAGGACAAGGGGTAATGGTTTTAAACTAAAAGAGGATAGTTTTAGATTAGATAAAAGGAAGAAAATTTTTATGGTGAAGGTGAACTCTAGAACAGGTTCCCTAGAGAAGTTGTTGATGCTCCATCACTGGAAGCATTCAAGGTCAAGTTGGATGGGGCAGTGAGCAACCTGCTCTAGTTGAAGATGCTCCTGTCCGTGGCAGGGGGTTTGGGCTAGATGAGCTTTAAAAGTCCCTTCTAACCCAAAGTATTTTATGATTCTGCATGCAAAGACAATAAGGTGGATTGCCAGTGGACTAGCAGCTGTAATTTCCTCCCCGTTTTCCTAAGGTTGTTGGTGACTTACTGTAACATTCTTATCCTTCCATCTGGACTATACTGCCGTGTGTGGGGGTGAAATACCTGCTCCCAGGGGCCCACAGATCGTTGCGCACTTGTTTTTCAGAGAAAGCTTCAGGAGTACTGCTCAAGCTGCAGGGCAGCTTTTGCTGCAGAGCATTAGAGGATAAGAGGTTGCCTTGGTATTATGATGCCTGAGATGAAAGATGACATCTTGGTTGGCTGCCTAAAGATGTGGGCAGTTGTCTTGTCATTAGAAGCGCCTAGCTTATACTGTAATGCATTTGTTACAGTTACGAGGCTTGAAATCTAGTATTTGTATTTCTTTTTTTTGTTGCCTTTTCCTCTCTTTAATAAGTGAAAACAAAGGTTTGGATTTAATTATAACATTTGTACAGATTATGTGAATCAGCTGTAATTCACTTGTGACTGTAACTAATCCATGTGGGTTGGAGGTCCCTCCTTGGCTACGTGCTCCTTGCAGTGGGGGTAGCTGTGGATTGAAAATCCAAGGGAAAGCTCTGTAATTATAAAGAAGCCTGAAGATGCATTCCCAAATGGGCAGGTCCATAAAAAGGTAAATTCTCATTGGTCACAAGAGGTCAGCGTTAAAGTAATTTTAAGGTCAGATCTCTTCTTACCATGTAGAGAATTGTCCGTAAATTCCGACTGTGACACAGGTGAGACTTGCATAAACTGAGTAAGATGCAGAGCTTAAATAGTTGTGTTGGGTCACTTCATGCATCCTTGTTACCTCTTGTTTTGATAGATTTACTGCTGGTTTACCTCCAGATAAATGACAAGATGATTTGATCAATTATATTCTGTTTTCCCCTCCCTGCTTACTTGCCTGCTTTTTAATTAAAATCTGATTTCCTTTTCAAATTTGTGGGTTAGTTCTTTAGCAGAGTTCATATTGAATAGCTGTTAACACAATTTTTAGTCGAGGGTTGGGATCAGAATTTAGATGCACAGATACTGTTACAATTCTGTTGTGATTCACTGTTTTTTGCAAACCAGCCACTGGATATATAGAAAGGAGTGTCCATGTGTGCATCTTGTATGGAATCAGAGACATAAAACTTGTTAACCAAAACCTTGCCTATAACTTCGGTGTAAGTCGCCTTTGAATACTCAAGCCAAAGAAGCACTCTTTGTAAAAGGCAGATCTTGCTCTGAGTTGAAATAGAATATTTAGTTATTTTGATTTTTGGAATATATGTGTTTTTTTAAAATAAGGGCTAGCATTTGGTGCCTAACTTTTCCTTGTGGAAGTAGCATATGTAGATCTAAGTCTCAAACAGAAAGATGGATCTATTTGTTCGCAAGCATCCAGTACATGGCCAAGTGGAGCTGCCTGTCTCTGAGGTATGTAACATGTTTGCTCATAGAAATCTGCATAAACTAAATTTTTGGCTGCATGAGAATGCTAGGCCATGGGTCTACAAGAAAAGATGCTGCCAGTTGCTGCAGCTCACTGAGGCAGACCTAATTTTCATGTGTGTAATGGGACTTTTGAGGAGTTGCAGTTGCCTTCTGCCTGTGAACTTGCAAAATTGCTTGTCTTTGGGATTGTAGTCTGTGCTTTGTTCATAGCAGACTGTGCTTAGCAATAATTGACACTGTGTCTAATCCTTTCTGGTTTAGGACATGGAAGAGAATTGTATGACATGACAATGCCTGGAAAATAACGGAGTAGCCTTGTGTGAATGTGATTATTCATCAGTATGCGTTTGAACATTGTGGTACACATCAAGGAAGGAAAAATAGAATTGATGGGAAGGGTTGAAAACCTCCCGGATTACAGGGAGAGCATGGTGTCTCATACAGACTTTGAAACTCTAAAATAATTAATTTATTTTCAACTGTTGGATTTTTTCTTATATTGACCTTTCTAATTTAAGCTAAAATGGTGTTATTTAAATGGGTGTCATGCCTTCCATTTATGGAAGGTGAAATGGCATTTTTATTTTGTGCTGTTTCAAAACCTTGACGTCTCCAGAATTGTTTTAGTGTGACAAAGCAGCCTTAATGATAATTAAAGAGAGAATAGTTTAGCATAAATGCATATATATGTGCTTTCATCATTTTCATAGAAAGGCAACTGAGTGGTTCCCAGCAGTGAAATTTCAGTGCCCGTTTTCCATAAAGAAAATTCAAGAAATACTTAAGAGTACCCCAAACCCAGTAGTTTCTGCCTTAGTGAGGTGCATCTGCAGGAAGACCAAGCTGCTAAATGAGTCAGTATAGATGGGTTTCCATGCATTGTTTAGGAGTTTGATAACATGACACAGATTTATTCAGTCAACCTCTATTTCTGGGCTATTTTTATTAGGAAGGTCAGTGATCTGTCTGAGCCTAATTATCCCATCTGGCAAGTGCGCTTGAGGCACACAAGTTTCCTGCAGTTTGTGTACACAAAGAAGTGTTGTGGTTAGCACGTTATTTATTCAGCTCTGACTCCTCAGATGAACAGAAAAGTATCTGCTGGCAGCTGCGTTGCCCAGGGTAGTGTTAGATGTGACTCTGGGAAAGAGTTTGCATCTCCAGTTTTATGCGGAGAGCTTCCTCTAGTGCTCTGCTACTGGGACTTTCATTTCCATCTCGTTATTTTTTTTTTAACATATTCTTTTAATGATCTCAGGGGACAGTTAAAAGCTGTGTCTTGGTTCAGTTTTTCACTTTTTCAGAAGTTTCTTTCTTTCTTCTCATACCACTGAAACATTAGGTGAGCTTTTCAGAAAGACCCCCAGCTCTTCAAGCTGCAACATCTTATAGGTAGCATTGTCTGTTTTAAATCTTTATATGGACCTCCACAAGCACAATATGTAGTGCAGTTTAGCCACACAGTAACACGTAGAACTAGTGTTGGAGAAGAATGCTGGTGGAGCAAGCACCAAGCACATTGGTCCTCTACACACAAGACATGGCCAAAAAAGGAAATTACATGTTAAGTCCTGGGTATTGTCTTAGCATATGAACTACTTCCATTCTTTCCGAGGGCATCCATTTAAAATGCCAGCCAAAATTAATATGGATTCTGAATGTCAGTATATTTAAACCAAGACTGTGTGCAAAACCGAAATCTTTTGAGATGTCTTTATTAATAAAACCACTCAGTCATATGCAATAATACAGATATATATTTTAAGACATCCGTTTCTGTGCTTTGTAATCCCGTTTCAGCTCTGAAAATAATGTAATATGATTTTGACTGGAAAATGGTTTTGACAAATCCAAGAATTCAGTCAAAACTGTATGTTCTTTATCTGCTGCTAAGCTCTTTCATTACTGGCTCTTGACAAAACAGTGCTATGTAAAAGGTGGCAGTGAAACTGATAAAAATCCAATTTTCTTTGTTTAACCAGAAACAGGTGTGCAGTCTGTGTATTTTCTCTATGAGCTTTGAGACCGCTGGCAGGATTGAGATAGGTCTGTAGCTATCAGGTTTGCAGCTTGAATTCTGTTACTAGCCATTTTCCCACTGGTGTGAACTATATGTATTCGTGGCAGCACAGAACAAAGCTGTGCCAAACTGTGATGAAGATTACATGCACTAGAATGATAAAAGGAAACAAAATGTTATTGTTTCCCAGGAATGTGCTGATACGTAGAGGTTTTGAAAATCTGTAATAAGGGAGGGAAATCTCAAAGGGAAATCTTGCCTCTTTTTTCTTTTCCTCACCTCTGTTTAGAACAATTTCATAAATGGATAAAATAAGAGTGTGCTAGCCCTTATTACATCGTCGTAAACATTCAGGCTTGTAGAGAGAGTAAACCCATACCTTCTGGTGCTGCAATGAAAATCTGGGCACTTTTTCTCATATCATTGAAATGTGAAATGTTTCAACAAAAAGCTTGCCATTCATTTGTTGGAAAAGAGATAGAAAACGTCTGTAATACCTTGGCAATATGGAACAAAGCAATACTGTTTCCTGATAAATTTGGGTTTGCACACTGGTGTGGATATTTCTTGATCATCTAAGATCACTGGTCTGGTGTGGATATTTCTTGATCATCTAAACTGGTCTTTAATTTTGCCAATGTCTTGGTTCAAAAACCACTTAAGTGATTTAAGGAAAGGAGATAGATAGTGTGGGAATGAGGAAAAAATGAGAGAGAAGATTGAAGAGGAAGAAACTGGAAAAAAGAGTCAAGGAAGATGGGATAGGGAGAGTCAACACACACAGTTAAGAAAAAGATTGTGTATCCATAGGAAGGTAGGCAAGATGCACTCTTAACTGCAGTCTGAAGTATGTTGTTATCTGTGTTTGGGGAGAAGTATATATCCAGCTGCAGGGTCAAGTCCAAATGTCTGCCAAGTGAAGAATTAGGGAGTGTGAGACATGGAAAGCAAGAGTCATGGTGGCCGTATATTCTGCACAGAGACCCTGCCTGCATCTGCTTGGCTGTCTATAACCCTGCAAGGCAGACGGGAGCAAACTGTGTGGTGCATGTGTCTCTGTCTTCCCTGAGTCTATCCTGCATTCTTGCAAGCACCAGGTTTATTTAGTTATTTTAATTATCCTCACCAAAGTCATCCATCAGAGTCTTAGTGCTTTCCCCCTACGATGGGAGCTAAGCAGCCATTTTACTGATGAGCTTATTGAAATTTTATATGCGTCTGACAGTGTGACTTTTGTCGAAGCACGGTTCTGTTGCTTTGACTGGAGATTTTTTTAATTTTTATTTTTATTTAATGTATGAAGCAAAGGGGGACCTTGGTACAGCTAAATGCTTATTTAAAGAGAGGGGGGATGTGGTGGTAGAGATCTGTAGTCAGTATAGTCAGTAGAGGCACTAAAAACTCATAGGGTTTTTTGTTGTTGGTTTGGGTTTTTTAATTAGTTATTGCCTTTAGTCATAATGGATTTTCATGACCTTGGAACTAATTGTGAACAACATAAGAACTTAAGGATAGATTGAATGATTTTACTTCTGAGTTCTTTTTTCTGGGTGAACAGATAAGATGCTTTTCATTGTTGCCAAATGGCTTCACTGCTTCAGGTTGTAAAGATACCATTTCGTCTTTTGCAAGCACAAAAATACAAGGAAATTGGTTTTAGGTTTTTAAGAAAGGGAAGAAAAGAGGAGAAGCTTCTCCTTTGTTCTAAGGTCTGCATCATACGCAAATGCTGTGTTATGTACTTTAGGGACCCACAGATTTTTAGTGCCTAGGACAAGCATCTTGAGCATGAGAAACTCAAGGGATGAGGACCCAAGGGCATCTCATCCTCCAGAAGTCAGTAACATTGCTATGCTTTGTTGTTTGAGGGAAGACCATGATGCCCAGTTCTGTTTTTTACCGTCAAAGCTGGTGTTGGCTGGAAAAATAGTTGAGGTTTGGGGAATGATTTGCTCTTTCTTCCTCTTTCATTTTAAGGACATGCCATCTGTTTCAAACAGGAAGTTCTGAAACTAGTATTTCTGATGTCTGGGGACACCTGTAGCTCATGGGACTTTTTTGGAGGTGGTAACAAATTCGTTGCTTGGATAAAATGACTCCCTCTCAGCTGCCTTTGGGTGTTTTTATGTTTGCTTGCATAAGTAACTCAGAAAGGATTTCTAGCATAGGTTTCTTGACCGTATCAATCAATGTACCTCAGCATCTCAGTGCCAACTTCCTCAAACCACATGATCAAAAAAGCTTAGGGAAACTTCTAGCCTTGGGGCAGCTTTCACTACTTTTGCAATTAGCTTATGTTGGCAATAGCATTATAGAATCTGAATCTGTGAACCAGGACTACATTAGTTAGTAAGATATGAGTGGAGAATAAAAATTAAATCCGTGCTTTAACAAGTATACAGTCTAAATGCACATTTGTCATAAGGAGTGTGTTGTTTTCAGTAATACAGTTCTTTAATGCCACGGTCCCCAAACTATCAATTGCCTATCCTGTACACAGGGTGGGTTTCTCACCTGACACGTCATCTTTTGTAGGCACAAAACATAGGGGATTTGGCTAGCACTGAAGGATGTATATCGAGTATGGAGGGGAAACAAATCTGATCATGATGATTATTATTAGTATTAGTATTATTGTTATTTGTGAATGGACAGTTCAGTACATTTTGTTGATAATCCTGTACCAAAGTGAAGTTTGAAAGTATTGAAAAGATAGAAAATAGTGTCAGTCATTAATATGGAAGGTTAGCCATTGAAGGAAGCAAGGAACCTTCAGAACATCTTTAAAAGTAATTAATTATTATTCATAAACATGTTTGTTCCAGTTTAATAAGCTTGCTTGTTTAACCCTGACTTCAGTTTCTTTAATTGCTTTCATTAAACCACAAAGAAGGTGTAAATGTTTAAGTAAATGGGGAGCTTTTCGCTTCCATGCTCAATCTATTTATTAAGAATATGTGTACAGGCATTTATTAGTGCCATCAATATATTGCTATGTTGCCCAGTTCATTTGAAAAAAAAAGAAGTGTAAGACGCATTCTTCAGATTTACTTCTGAATGAAGGTAGAGTGTCTCTCAGATGGTTTTCTTGGGTTAGTATAGTTTTAATTGCCAACCTTCAGACTCACTGGTTTATACTGTAGCCAAGTTATATTTGGGTCGTTGCCTGTTTATAGAGTTTTCAAAATAGACAGTGCAGTCGTTGATTTGTGCCTTCTCTTATAAATGTTTCCTATGGTCAGTTGTGCAGAACAGGAGAATTTGTATTGCCATTGCAATAATTTTACAGATTTTATTTAGCACAGCTACAAGGAAGGAGTCCTTGTCCTGGATATAGACATGCAGGTACAGTGGCGGAGCTCTTTGAGTTACCCAGTGTGATTTAACTGTGTTGCACGGCTTGTGGTCATGCAGTCCTAACAGATTGAAATTAGTATACGCTGTTTTCTAACAAATAAGCAAACTATACACAAAAAAACCCCAAGAAGACACCAAGACGAGACAACAGCACTTCAGCGGGGTCCTGATCTAGGACAGGGTCTTCTGTTGCTACCTGTAATAAACATCAACAGTTAAATTTCACCACAGAAAAAAAAATGAAGTGACCCATGTAACTATGTTACATCTGCTTAACAGTAAAGACAGAGTGGAGTTATTTTACAATTTTTGTTTACTGAAAAGCAGCTGTGAGGTGAGAAAGCAGATGGTCCCTGCTCTGAACAACTCACATCTTAAATAAATAATTGTGCAAGCATAAGGAGAACAGGAGAAGGAAGAGGATGAGTTTGTGCATGCACCATCATGGTGTGAAGATGCTGTGAAAACCCAGTACTTCTGAGTGCTAAAGGTGTTCAAGATGCTGAACTATTCAGAATCTCTTTTTCCCCTCTGCAGCCTGTGAGTTTAACTCTCTACTGAGCTGTTGATCTGTGTCTCAACAGCTGATTAGGAGTGTGTCCTACTATAGGAGATTGTCCGCAGAGGCTCTGCGTCTCCCAGGGTGAGATGTGTATGGCTTGTAAAGGTTTAACTGGGGAGAAGTCTCTCCACCCTTCCTTCAAGCAAGGCCTCGGGTTATCTGTGGTGCTGCCCAGTGTTCTCCAAGACGGTTAAGCCTCTCGCTGTTTTTCCTGCCTTTGGCCAGTAGTTTTCTGGACTTTTCAAACTCCTGCTCACCCACAAAGGGGCAGGAACCCCTTTCCCTTCAGCTCTTCACATGTTTTTTTGCTACCTCTCTTCTGGCTTCCAGCTGTCCCAGCAAGCAAAAAGGGTAAACCTCAGTCTTAGCAGCTCACTTAGCATGAAACAACTGGCAGTGGAGAAACGGAGAGATATTTAATGTGACTGCAGAGGGTGCATGATAGAAGTGGATCATCTATGCTGTTTAAAGGATATATATTAGTTTGAGCCAGTGTGATAGTCAGGTGTGCCATCATACGGTCAGCGACAGCTTGGCTAAGCGGTGGAAATAAGGACAAAACCAGCAGCAAAGAGTTGGTGTATCTGAATTTGCATTCATTTTCTCTGCAAGTCATCGTTGGATTACTGATAATTAGAGGATATGTTGATTCTTTTGCCTGTGCTGTGAAGCTGATGATTATTTGAAAAGGAAATACAGTGACCTCTGAGAGAGGTGGTGCTGGCTGTGCTGAACTGGGGGTTGCCACTGTGGGAATTGTGCACCCAGGCATTCAGGATTGTACATGTGTTCTTTGCTGTAGGTTTAATGTAATTTAAAATAAAGCGGAAAAATGAAAGGCACGGAACAAAAGACGAAAGTGCAATGGAAAACTGGATGTCATTAAACTGACCCCCTCCCGTTAGCAAGTGTGCAGTCTTTGATGTCTTGGTTGTTTAGATCACATAGCATTAAAAATGAGATTAAAAACATGCTCATTTTATACATCATATCTCCACCATGGCAAGAACTTTCAAGTTTTAGTCAGTTAAGGAGCTTTTAATGATAATGATCCAATTACTTTTAAGACTTGGTAGTAAACATATCATGTCGATATTTTAGGGTTTTAAATTAATGATTTCAGTTCTACAACTTGGTAGAAGCTAATGTAAGAAATAGGCACAGCATGTGAAACTCCATTGGCCAGGCACCCTTTAATCATACCCTATTCCTATTACAGTATAAAGCATTAAAATTGGAAGCCTGTGAGTAATTATTTCTTTCATTACAGTTTTTTTTGAATGGTATTATTACGTTCAAATCCTGCATGAAGGTTGTAGTTAAGGTGTTCTCAACATCAGTGAATAGTTTTGAGACTTTCAGAGGTGGGGAACCACACACTGGTGTTTCTCTATACAGTATGCTGTCACAGTTGAGCTACTCTTTATTTTCTTTATTTGATTATTAGAGTTTCTAATTACTTTCTTAAATGTGGAGGAGGGAATTAAAATGGATATTACATAATTAGTGTAAGATGAACACAGGCTCTGCTAATAATCTTTTGGGGATGATAGTGATTCTGGACAGGTGATATTACAGAGATCATCTCTGTAATCATTTCCCGTAATTACGTGCCCAATATTAATAATACTCTGAAGCAGTTTATCCCTGTTTTTGAGTTTTGAGGAGCAAGTGGCTCTATTAATTTCAGGAATCAGACTCCACTGCTGTTCCTGACTTCCTGGCATGGCAGCGTAAGAAAGTCTTGAGCCTCAGTCAGATGTTTAAGATATTCTTTTGAACAAGGTAGATTTGCTTCTCCTTAAAACAGCTTCAGTTTCTGTTTTTGGCAAAGGTTCAAGAGACGTGGCTAAAGAACTAAGAACGAGTTAATCTGAATTGTCTTCCTGTTCCCTTGTGTGTGGTTGGGTTTTTTTCCAGTATTTTTTTTGCAGTTATTTTGTTCCACTGTCAAAAAAGAGGTACCTGTCCCATTGCGGGTGAGAGAGGACTATGCTGGCTGTGTGGGAAGATACATCTGTACTTGTGCACTCATTCATTTTATTTGGCAAGGGAGGCTGAGCTCCGTTATGGTGTTTTCTGGATAGCATAGCATTGGTTTTTTTAAACAAACAGTGATTCATGATTAAGGCTATTGCTTTAAATTTCATTTTGCAGAACAAAGATGTTGTCAGTCTTTTTGTGCTTTCCTTTGTACTGAGTTTTCATGCCAGATGAGCCAAGGCTGTTTACTCCCAGGATCAAGTATTCAGCTTGCATGGTGGGCAGGTGAATGCTGACAGAGCTGAGCTCTCTTCAAGACAGCTTTTAGGTGAACCATGCTGAGCTGATGGCCAGAGCACCGTTCCCACCGAGTCTAGTGTTGCTCTTCTGGAGCTGGTTAGAGGGCAGCTAGAGCATGTGCATGTCCATGAAACCTGAATGCTGCTTTAGAGTTAGGAAAACAACTTAGCTGTTTCTAAAGTAGCCTCGTACAGGAAATCCAGGTCTTGTAAAAGCAGAAATTATTGTCATTGGCAATCTTCTGTTTGCCACTGTATTTTAATATTTTAACCATATGCATATAATTTTTTCTCTGATTTATAATATGAAGTAGAATACTATCTTTCCCTTAACACTTTGTACAATGTAAAGATATGGCATAATATATAATAATTGTATGTACAGTACATTCTATAATAATGTACTATATGATACACACAACATAGTTATATATACACGTGTGTGTATACACATGTATATGTGTGCATACACATATTCTTAGCTTTGAAAACCGTATTCCTGCAGGGGTCGTGTGTTTTGGTGTAATTACAGTACCTTGTTGACCAGAAGGAGGGTGAACCTTGTGTATAAAATCATCTACTTACAATAAGTTAGGGGCAGGATCACAGCTTAGTCCCATTAGTAAATGTCCCCTGGTACATATTCTGTAATTGCTTTAATTGATTTCTCTCCTAGCTTCCCTGAGCAGAAAATGCCACTGCAAGGCTGCCGTAATACGTGGTAAATATATTTCAATTTGTGCTTCCAATAGAGTAGGTGTTCTGCGCCAGTCTGTTTTTGCCATTGAGCTGTAATCGGAAATTTAAACTTGTTACAGACTGAGAACATAAATGCTTTGGTTGTTTTTTGGATTGTGCCTGTTTGTAGGTTCTGGTTTGACCTTGACGACCACCTCACGGTGTTAGCCCAGGAATGATGAATACATTCCTACTGATGACACACATCTATATATATAGAGAATGAGAGAGAGCATATATATTTATATGTATGCTAGAGACAGTCTTATTTAAATTAATCTAAAAAAAAAGTTTAATATAAGTATCTATGGATGACAGTGTTGAAATATCAGACAGGAACTCAATAATTCTGTGACTGATTTTTTGTTTGCAAGGAACTTCTTCTGTCTATTCTGTCTATTGCTGTTGTGAGAGCACGATCCAGCACAGAGCAGCAATTCGAGAAGTTACAAGTTGGCACATTGAGGAGACCGAAGAGTGCCAGCTGGGCCTGCGGAACAAACTGATCCCTGGTTGTGTTTTCCTGAAAGTGCTTGGACGAGTTCCATGTTGTGATCAAGACAGACAAAACTCACACATCCAAGAGCAGTCCTTGAGGCACTTTTTAAGTGTGCTCTCCAGCTGTGTTTAATTACACCTCTAGCTGGGTAAAACTTCGCTCAAGTTTTAAAAGTCCCTGGCCCGTACCTGGACTCATGCAGCTTAGGGATGTGACACAGTTTCATATTTCCTACTACTCATCTTCTCATCCTTCAAAGAATCTTTCTCTTTTAATCCTTCAAACAAACATATTTTCAAAAGACTTTGTTTATAGTCAGCTGCTAGAATGATTTGGCATCTGTGCCTGTTTGCATCACCTATGGAGAGAACAGGAACTGAGGAAGCAATGCTGGCCTACCATGTCCAGTGATTAAATTTTGAGTGATGACTGCTTTTCCCCTAAACTCTCATTTGTCTTTATAGAATTAATGTAATTTCTGCAGGCAGTGTAAAACTTTGATGGGGAGAGGAGAGTGACTTTTTGGGAAGTTTCTTAAAAAAACAAAGAGTGTATTTTTTGGGCAGAAAATTAATATTAAAACCAGGACCTCAGAGGTCTACTATCTTCAAACATATAGGTGCTAGTGAGACAAACATTTCAGATGAATACATGACAAGAATCGTCAGCTGTAGATGATGGAAGAATTCTTTGCAAATCCTGTCTGAAGCTGCTGAGGGCAGGGATGAAGTTAGTCAACTTGCAAGCTGTGCTCGTTTCTGTGGGTTGTCCAAATTGTGGGAAAGCTTCACAAAGACTACAATGATTTTGAAGGCTCAGTGTTTGTCCTGTGCTATTCTTCTGGGCTTTGCAGAAAGATGAGAGAAGTGCAGAAGCTGGTCTATGAGTAGCCTCTGTCATCAACTACCTCTTTGCTCTGGGAGAGGTATCTGGGACTCCTGCATGTTTCCATTTTTTAGTTCAGGTTCGTCTTGCCATGTGCATACTGTGAGTCCCAGTCTGGCCCTTTCTTTTCAGGGGCAGTGATTACTGGGAAGGACTGGAAAAGATTCTTGGTGCACATGGATCCCTGAAGAGCTTGAAGCTGGATCTGGAGCAGACTCATGTTAGAGCCCATTTCAGAATGTGTTCCAGAAGTGTTTTTAATCACCAGCCTGGCCACCGTGTCTCTCACCCTCTCACCCTGATCCATTTCAAATCCAAATTGAGTTGTTCTCCCCAAATTATCTCATAACACAAAAGAATTATCTCTGCATTGGACATTTCCTGCTGTGCCAGGCTGTGTGTCTGTGATGCACTCCCTGTACCAGTTAGGCATCTCTGCACTTAGTAGTTTTGTCTCCCTCAGGCTGGACACAGTTAGCTTTGCTTCTTTTCCATTTGCAGAGGTGCTGGCTATATGCTGAAAGTTTAAGCTTGCCTTCAAAAGAAAATACTTAAATTCTTCCCTTCATTAATAATATATAGTTAACTACTGTGGAGCAAAAAAGCACTGGTCTGCATTCCCAGCAAGGCCCTGTTAATGCAAATCATTCAAGCCTGTACTTCAGAGTCCATGGAGGTAATCTGGTGTATAGAAGCCATGGATCTGGCTCATTTTTCACATGCTGGGACCTCTGGTAAACGTGCTCATACAAACTTCTGCTTTGCCACAGAGTTTCCTTATGATCTTGGAATAAAAGTTTTAAAACTTTCATACGTTTAAAATTGTGAAAATGAAAATCTCTTCCCTCATCTGTTTTTTTTTTTTACTTGAATGTGAATTATAGGAAAAAAAGGTTTATTATACAGTAGTACATTGTATCGTGATTAGGGTCTCCGATAGGGAGATATATTATATTCTGTATGCTTTTCATTTAAACAGCTGTGCTTGCTTTTCAGTTGCCATCCATGCTGTCCTCTGTGTTTGTGTTCATAGTGCTTCATTTTGTATTGCGCAGATAAGTAATATTAAATTTCCAAGTAATTTGAACACGTATGTCTGTCTCCATGCTACCTGAACACAGAATCAACAACAGAAGTTTAGTGTACTATCTAAAACTAATTTAGTTAGTTTAGTTAGATTTATTGAACAGAAGTTGAAGGGGAGGAGAGTAATCTTTCTTCTGAGTGGCACATTTGAAAATTACTCCAGTATATTCTTACCAATGCAAAGCCTTGGTAGAATTTTGTTGACTTGCTATGTTCATTGCAAATGCAAGTTTCAAATGCATACAGAAATTATTATAACAAGTATGTGTTCCTATTTGCAGTTGATCAGGTTTTGAATCATTATAGCAACATATAACATTTTAGTGAAAAAAACTTTGATGGGAAACGAGTTTATTCTGTTCTCCCCTTCTTCCCACATTTGCTAAAAAACCCCTTCCCTCCATCTGTCCTGCGTCCTCTTTGGCTGAATGTATAAATTCATCCTAAGTCTGACATCTCATTTGGTCTTTGGAATCATCAGCACTGCCCATGCTGCACCAGAGTCAGCAGGAGAACAGGCTGCTTGAGCTGTGAGGTGTTGGACCTCTGACTGATGTACTGATTGTACATTTTGCTTTCTTGTGTGCATTAAATCTATGCCAAAAGAAACTTGAAGTATATCTATTAGAAGATGACAGGTGTCTGTTTGTCCCCTCCTTAAAAGTTCACAGGCTGCTATTAATCTTCTGAAAGGTGCTTTACAGTTTGCTTGGTCTATGATTTTTGCAAGTACCATTTACTCTAAAAGCATGAACTAGGGAACATCCAAATGAATGTGTTTATAATATACTAAGAACATAGATTAGCAGTGCCTAAATACTCATTATTCACTGTGTTTCCTCAGTGTCATTCTTTCTGGGAAAGGAGATTTGAGTCCTCCTCAGTTCGCTGAACTTCTTTGGAGTTTGTATGTGTGCGTGCACAGGTGCATGAAGACAGCCGTTTTCAGCAGTGTGGCATCAAAGTTTTGTGTGCAGCTTTTTTTTCTTAAAACCTGTGGGGAATCTCTAGGTTTTGGAGGGTTCCGAAAAGTCTATCGAAATGCAGAAGAAAAACCCATGAGCAAAAATGTGGGTGGTCATCAGCATTTAGTGCCTAAATTAGCAGCTAACTCTCAAAAAGCATAATAACCATAGGGCAAAAGGTCAGACAGTGAGGGACCCCCACAACTGTGAAGTGACAGAGCATTCTGGATGGAGAAAAATGAATTATTAAAACTTTTTTAAGGTATTCAACGTGCTACATGTTGGGTAAGTCTTTAAAAGAAAATGTTAATGATGGAAAAGAAAGTTACATGAAGAAGCTCTGTGTTGCCTCAGTGCTATCAAATGAAGTCAATGTATAGCCTAAATTAGAAACATGGAAATTTTCAATGAAATGAAAACTGCAGCACCCACAGTGAGAAAGCAGTGAGAAAGAATCCCTCAGCAGGATGTGGTATTCCTGAAGGGAATGTGCAGCTCAGTATATTTGTAGTGCCTGCCTGTGAGAATGTTACACAGTGCACCTTTCTGGTCAGGTCTGCTGTGTGTGCTTGAACAAGCAGCATGAAGTGGTGTTACTGCGCAACATATGGGGTCCTGCAGCTGTCTCAGAAATCAGGAGAGGTAAGGGCAAGACAGAAAGCAAGCTAAATCTGGCTGGATCAGGAAGAGATGGAAAAACTAGAGGTGAAGACAGAAAAACAAATTGAATAAAAACTTGGAGCTCTTTGCTTACAGTAATTTTATTTTGTAGAACCCTGGTATTAAAAGATAGGAAAATTCCTTACAGATGTTACTTCTTGTGTGTATGTTGAAGGTTAGGGACTTAAGTAATAAGAAAAGTAATGTGCTAAGGATGATGCTAGGCGTTGCTACAGATATGGGCTTGGCAGTGGGGTAGATTTGAGAAAACTTGTTTAGATGTGAGTTGCTCATACCCTGATGGCTGCAGGAAGAAAGTGTGCTCTCAAGTTCTATTTAAGTTGCTTGAGCTCTTTTGAAATCATTTTAATGCCTTGGGCCTTGTTTCCATAACATGCTGACTTGCACAGTATTGCATGGGAACCTTGCTTGCTTGTTTCTTTCATTTCTTCACTTTATTTTTTTAGTTTATTTACAACCCCCATTCCTCTTCTGTTGCAGTGTGATCAAGGTGCTCTCTTCTCGTAAGTGTATATGGTTGAATGCCCTGCACAATCTTCCTGCAATTTTTTCACAGAGCTCACATTTGAAAACAGAACACAAGGCAGAAGAGCATCTTAAAGGGCGGGAATAAATGTGGTGAGAGTGGAGGCTTTTCTTAAAATCTTTCTTTTAACAGAAAGACAAGAAGTAAGTAGCGAAGCTGTAAAAGGTCTGACCGTAATGGGAGCCAAATGTGGTCAGATATGGCTAGGCAAGCTAGCCCTCTCCTTTAGATGTTTTTTCTCAATTTTAACAGCCTGGAAGTGGAACCTGACTTTTAATCAGAAACCTGTGTTAGAAATGGTCTTTTAAAAGCAGTGTTGTCTGCAGGAAGAACTTGCGATAAATTAGTTATTGGGAAAAAATAAGTGACTAAGTGCAGCTTTTAGAAGTTTTACGTTGAAAAGAAGTGAAGTCTAAGGAGGGGAAGTGCCAAAGAGATAAAAAGCAAAGTTTTTCTTCCATTATATCTGTCATTTTATCCTATTTTAAGAGTTTTCTTCTTTCTGAATTCTCAGCATCTGCATTCAGTCCTTACTTTTGAACACGATTTTATTCAATAAGAATAAATATGCCACAATTAGATGAAATACGAGTCTCATAATTACAGGTGTAGAGGTGTTATATTTGCTAAGACTTTGTGCCCAGAGAAAAAATGACACAACATGCCAAGGCTTAAAATCTGAAATCTAAAGTTATCAGTCAATTTATTTAACCATGATTAGGGTAGTTTGACTTAGTTCCAGTAAGATGAAGATGTGTTTTAACTGTGTTCTTTGTTGCTGGCATTTTGAAGAGGCGTTGCTTCTGTTTGCCTGTGATTCCTTCATGGAATCTTGTCTTTGCAACTGGATTATTTTGCCCTGCTACTGGATGTTTTTACCTGGAAGAGTGTTCCAAATACAGTAGAAATCAGCTGACAGCCACATGTGAGGGAAGAGACTCCTTAATGTATTTTTTCCTTTACATAATTTTAGAATGATACAAATTCTGTATAAACGTTTCCATTCCAAAGTGCTTTAGTCTATTTTAAAGCATTTAAGTGGTCTTACTCATGGTGTTATGGTCAAGACTTCCCCTAAAAGCTACTGTGGGTTTTGGTTGGGGTTTTTCTTGTTTGGTTTTGGGTTTTTTGTTTGGTTTGGGTTTTTTTTTGGGGGGGAGGTGTTTGTGATTGCAGTTTTGAAATAAAATTATCTCTTTTTAGCCTGTAAATTAATAATACCAGGGACATTATTACTACATACACTTTAGATAGAGTATATTCAAAAATTGGCTAGTAGCTCTGTACTGCAGTTTCATCTAAAGGACTTGGGTGATTGTCCCTTTTTCAAATTATAAGGGCGAAAAGGTGTTAAAAATATTTTCTATTCTTGTGCTTAAGAAAGTGAATCCCTGGCTAATCCTACAGCATGTAATTCCCAAAATGTTGTTTGAAATCCTTGACTGGAAGGCACCATAAAAGGGGAAGTTCCTTATTATTGAGAACTGCAGCTGTGCATCTTCTGAATAATCCCTCTGCTGTCTCTTACATTAAAATAACCAGTGTAGCCCAATGAAATTATTAGGTGAAGGCTCAAAGCAAGCAAAGGGACATAGGTTCTTTTTCGTACATGCCAAGGTGTGACTCTGGAAGTCATTCCCTTAGTTTGCGTTGGCTGTTAAGAGTTTGCAAGGATTTGAAAAATGGTTAGATATATTCATGGAGAGGAATTCCAATGAAACAAAATGCAAGGAGCATGGGGGCCAAGGTGTTCTCGTGTTGATTCCTGGAGGAGTCAGCATCTTCATCAGTGAACTGGTAACAGGGAGCATGATGTTGATTTCCGTGATTTTGAACAGTATGAAGTTCTTTCACATAGTCAAGATACTCTGCCAGTAGCAAACATCTCCAAAAGTAGCTCTCAAAATGGAGTTCCATGTACGGTGATATGCACAGGGTAAACAGTGTAGACAGTGTCACTGTGCTAGAGTGGGAAGCAATGGTTGTGGATCAGGAGTGGTCACAGAGAGGTCTCTGAAATCCCCAGCTCCAAGTGCGGTGGCAGACTACAAAGTATTACTTGTAATCAGAACTGCTGTCCATAATCAAGAAGGATAATAAGATAGGAGGTGCCATTTTTTCCCCACCGATGACACATGAGCATTGTGCAGACCTGGGCTCTGCTGCAGCGGGTGTAGAGAAAGGTGAGGAGAAGAGCAGCTGACCCACTGGAGGGAATGAGGCTGGCTGATGGGAAGAGATTGGAAAGGCTGCACTTTCTTTTTTAGTGTCTTTATAGTGTTGGAGGGATACAGATACTTTTACAACTCTGTCACTGCAGAACCAGCTTGTACCATGTGTGGGTTTGTGTTACTAATGCTACAGCCCTAAAAGCTCTTCAGGCTGTTTCCTTGTCTCTAACACGTCTGTGAGAGAATTCATTTGTGTTTAACTTTTCCTCACTATTCAATGCTGTTTGTTACTTCATAGTTCAGTAGCCATGTCAAGTAACTGACACTTAGTATTTGGACTGTCAGGCAAAGCCTTATATGGTTCTATAGAAAGAAAAATATTGATCATAATTATTGCAATAAATCTCCAAATCATCATTGGGGCTTTAACTTGCAAGGTCCTGTGCAAAAAAATTTGCAAGAAACAGCCTCAGCATGCAAAAGTTTACAATGCGACAAGCAAGAAAAGGTACGAATAGAAAGGAAAGGAAATCAGTGAAGATACCATATGACTCTTAAACTGTTCGCTGTTTGTGAACTGGATCTTTTGTCCTCCAGTGTTTGTGCATTCATTAGTGGAAATGAGAGTCCTTAAAACTCCTGTCTTGACCAATTCTGTCTCCTCTCTTAAAAACTCATCCAAAGCTTTTGTTCCACAAAGATTCCTTACAAAATCCATTTTTATGTGTGTTAATACTCGGATTTGAATTGTACGTGCATAAATTACACACAGACTTGGAATAAAGAATGAGAAAAGAAATTACTAATCCATTAGTAGTTGTAGACTTTACAAGTACATATTGTGCTGCTAATGGTTCTGGTATCAAGTGCAAAGGGAGTATTTGCAAATTAAGCCCCTGAGCAAGCCAGGGATGAACCTCACCTTGCAAAAGGGAAAGAATTAGAGGAGCTGGTGGTTTCTTCCTCTTGGGCTGAGATTCCCATTTCACTAGGTCATCAGTTCTTCTGCAGGAAGCATCCCCTTTCCACATCTCTGAATCCCACATGTTTTACAGCACTTTGATTTACTCTGTAATTAAGAGCTTCTCAATTTAATTTAGTTTTGTCTTCTAGGGAGGTAACTAATAACTAACCTAATAACTTATATTCAAGACCAACTTGCCAGATCTTCTTTATGCTTATGCTGTGTATGTGGCAGGTGAGCACTGATCATGTTTATCATCATAAGTAGAGGATAGAGTAGAGGAATACCCCAAAGACAGCTGTCACTTTAATCATACTTCAAGTATTTAATTGTTTGTTGTAGGACATAATTTTGAGTGATAACTTCATAACAAAAAGTATAATTTAATTTTTTAGTTTTGCCACTTTTGTATTATTTTACTACTCTTTTTCTAGTGCACTAATTTGAGTTTTAAGAAAATCAGTTCAAAGTGTCCTGGGAATCATTTACCATTTCATAAAGCTCTGGTTTTGCCTAGGAATAAATAAACATAGCTTTCAGATAAACATAAAAGCACCAGCTGTTTTCCCGCAGAATTTTTTATTTCCATAATAATTGCCTTTGGAGATAATTTTACAAGAAAAAGCATATAATATGTGAAAATATTTAAGAATATGTTTACAATAATTCTGTTACTGTAAATACAAAGACTAATTTTCATGCCCCAGTAACAGCTCCAGAGGTCTGTGTTGGGAAAAAAAAAAAAAAGAAAAAAGGATTAGAAAGTTCTAGGAAGCAGCCTAGTTTCCCAGTGCCACCTTCACCATCTTGAGGCCATTTCTGGAAGCCAATTTGATTTTTTTTTTATTCCGGAACACAGTTTTCTGGACTAGGCCAAATATGATTTCTTACTTTTCCCAGTGCATCTTTGCAGGAGCTTGACAGCTGGTCCTGTGAACAGGAACTTCAGTGATGTTGGTAGTGCCTGCCTCCTCACATGCTTAGTGTTTTGGCTTGGTGGTAGGACATTTAAATAGTTTAGCCCCTGAGACGGAATATCATGTCTCTTCCTTCTTAGAAGAGCAGGCAACCATTATACAAATTTTGGCTGCTTGAGAGTTGTTGGCTAAAAACAGAGATCTCTACATGAGCCGTGGTGTTTTTTGTATCCTGCCATCTGATTGGGATAAACTGTTGAATCTTCCTCGCCAAAACAGCCCACCCTGGGTCGTTAGGGTTGGTGACTAAATAGGCAGACTAGATCCATTGATAGCTCTTACCAAGTTCCAGTGAGAATGTTGAAGGGAACATTCGTCTCATCATGCTTACTTTACTTTTTTTTTTTTCACTAGGCCCCTGGCCCAGCCGACATACATCCGTGCACGTGCAGATCTGGCTGCTCTAAGCAGGTTGTGCTCTTTGCTGTGCTCTGCCCAGTTTCACACACCTGTGTAATGGAAAGAAAGCACGTGCACTAACGACATCATGGGAGAAGCACACTGTGCTATCAAATGCTAGTCTTTGCTCTGCAGCACATGGGAAAATAAATGCTGATTCAGACCCCAGAAGTGAAGAAGTTGAGCGATATTATGTGGAAAGTTTACTTTTGGTCGTGTGTATCCTTTATGTCTGCCCCTGTGAGTGACATGAAATTTCGGTGCTGCTTCAGTTCTCTTGGATGAAAGGATTTGTATAACTCACGGAGGCAGTCTTTGCATTTAACAAAGCTTCATGATTGATGTCTCTCACTTCAAATCACCTGCCTTTCCATCTCCACAAAAAGGATCCTTAAAATAATTTTGCCAGCCCCCTTGCCTGATTGCCTGCCTTTTTCCTTCGTGCTTGAAATCCCACTAATTTTGTTTCTTCTAACACCAGTGGCTTTCTGCTTTTTTCCTTTGCAGTGAATCACCCTTCCATCTTCTGGTTTCCCACTCTTCCTACTCCAAAGCATCTTTCTTGGCCAGTTTTTGATTCATAAGTTGTGTGAGGGTGAAGCAAACAGAAGCAAGAGGAAATTAACTTCTGATAGTGATGGATTTTCATGTTGCAACTTAATATGCAACTTAATATTAGATTACATAGTACTTGGTTCGTTTCTAAACAACTGGCTTTAGACATGGTCCTAAGTGGAATATGTGAAGTCTTCTCAGGAATGGTGTCTCAAATTTGCAGCCCTGACTTGTTGACAGTTTCTGATCAACAGAATAATAACAGAATAATTTGATGCACCCCTTCCTATCCTGAGTGTTTCTTTGGTCTAAATGGCTGTGTTGTTTTAGCATCTCAGTCTTTATTCTGTGCAAGACCCTGGTAAGGTAAGAAGATGATACTATGAGCCCATGTCAGAAATGGGGTTGAAAGCTGAGGAGGGTGCCTGTATGCTGGTGAAGGGAACAGTCTGCAGACCAGACTAGTGAGCCGCTGCGGCAGCATCTGTCTGCAGGATGGACTTACACCAGAGGTGCCTTTTCCTTTCCCTCCTTACGTGGGGTCCGCAGATGGCTGGCTTGAACCAGATCCCTCGTTTTTAGGTGTCAGGGTTGGGTCCCATGCCCAAGGACTGTATCTGTCCAGGAGGAGTGTGCTGCATCAGGGGCCAATGCTGAACTTTTCCCATGTCACGTCCTGGCCAGCCATGGGAACAGAGTTCCTCAGAGTACCGTGCTCGGAGTACCAGGGACAAGAAGAGCATGCTCTCACAGCGACATTTTTCTGTTATTTTCTCTTTGGCTTTCTCTACAGGCACAAAATACAGTATTTCCAAAGCAAGCTGTCTCAGGGCTGTGTTTCATAACTACCAGGGGATAATCATTAAAGGGGATGAAAAGGTAGAATTATTGATTGAGCAGCATGGAGAGCAAAGCATAACCTCTCTTTTGGTCATAAAAATACAGTGATTTTTCTCTGTTGTGGAGTAACTTATGTGGGTCTTAAAGCTGATAAGGAATTTTTTCTTAGGAAAAGTTAACTCAGTTCTTTGCAGGTATATTCACATAGTAATAGTACCACATTAAAACAACTAGCAATTATAACTGTATATTTTGTAAATTTTCATACCTAAAGACAGTGATCATTCATTAAGACTGATGAGTAAATTGATTCTTTGTTTATCCATTCTGATTCCCATGCATTACACCTATTTTTTTACAAGGACAGCTTTTTATTTCAATCAATGCAGCTAACAATGCACAGCAAAGGATGTTGTTAGAATTCATTGTATTTTAAAACGATGCATGATATGCTGAAATTTATAATTCATACTTTGGCACAGATCCCTGTCACTTCTATTCCTGTAAAAAAAAGGTACCATTTTTCTGGTTTTAGGAAGAAGGTTATTGGAAACATTCTTAATAAGAAAGGTAGAAGGGGGAAGAAAGGTGATTGGTTTTCGGTACACATTAAAACAAAGTCCTTTGTGGGACAGAGGTTTTTTTTTTAATATTTTAAATAACAGTTGTGCTGGGATTGGTCTTGGCCAGGTACTTACCTTTTGTAACTTACAGGAAATGGATAAAATGAGCACAAAATCACAGATATGGTCCAGAAACTACCACAGGACCAAAGTGTTCAAGTACGAAGCCGAGCAGCTTAGATGTGATGGACCATTTATTATGTTATTACTTTTTCTGTTAATGCACAAACTTTATTCCCTTTAAAAATCTTAACCTCTGTTCCCTCTTTCAGCAGCTGTCAATGTTGCTCACAACTTGTCTGTATGAGAGGGTTTACACAGGTGTCTGAGACCCCAAAATGCGTCTCCTCCTGTGATGATGCCTTTTCTCCATTGGTATGTATCACTTCAGCAGCAGTTACCTAAAGAGAGAAGTGTTAGGTACATCTATACAACTACAACCAGAGCAAACCAATTCTAGTGAACAGGGGCTAGAAATCTATCTGTGTAGGCAAGCACCTAAGGTCATAACTATAACAAAAAAAAAAAGGAACATCCAAAGGATCAGTAATGATGACACAAAACCCAAAATAACAACAAAAAAGGCAAACCAAGCCCTCATAAGCAAGAGGACTGCTTAACTGGGAGAGTTGTCACTGTCTGCTGTGACAGTCTGTCTGGACTTCAATGATGCTACATTCAGAATTTTGACATAAGTCATAATAAGAAAGATAACCTCTGGTTTAACTGTGTTCAGTGTATTTGTTCTAAAATAAAGTGAAAAAAATTGCTGATGCTTGATGGTAACGTTTTGTTGGTTTAATTGAATGATTTCTTGTTGTAGTAGGTAGACACTGTCCATCCTCACATACCATATTCTCACTACCCAATGTTTTTTAGTGACTGGAAAAATATACTGAGTTAGATTCACTTCTTTGTTAAAGCAGCATTATACTGCACTTTGGTACCACCTTAGCTTTTGATTTAGTTGAAGTCTTTTGGGATTTTCCAAAAATAATTCTCTAGATCTTTTCCTTCATGCATTTATCCTGTATTAAGT
Organism: Pseudotriccus pelzelni; assembly: GCA_035584735.1. Taxonomy (NCBI): domain Eukaryota; kingdom Metazoa; phylum Chordata; class Aves; order Passeriformes; family Tyrannidae; genus Pseudotriccus; species Pseudotriccus pelzelni. The sequence goes on from JAWMRA010000078.1 coordinate 80,566,390, forward strand.
CTGTGTTTCGGGACACGTAAAATCCTGACTGTATATGCATTATTGCCAAGTTACTGTACAGAGACCTAACTAACCTGCGTGATAAACACTACAGCCCACCAGTGTACAGTGTTTTTGCTAATTAAAATGTGCTTTTAGTTATAGTGTTTGCAGCAAATCTCTGAGGCATTAAATTACCGGCCTGTAGTATGTGCTTGTGGAAGAGCAGAGTCTATTTAAATTTGCTTAACAGTTTTGTTGAGGATAAATTGTTGAGGATCTTTAGACAAAGGCATTTCATGTGGCTAGCTTAGTCTAAAGAGTAATCCGATGTTTCTCAGTGCAAAGAAGATGTCTTAGTCCTGTGCAGGTCTTTCACCAGGACCCCAGTAACCCTGCCAAGTCCAGCAGGGTCACTGGGATGAATAAACAGCTTAATAAAGGGAAGGATTAGCCCCGTTAACCTCAACAGCAGGGCTTTTAAGCTCCTATGCTACAAGTGCTGGGGCAGGCAGGCATCTCACCCTGCTGCAGCCCACACAGTGTCCCATCACTGTTGCCAGTCCTCACAGTGCCTGGCAATGCTTCTGCAGTTTCTGTAACAGAGGGAAAATTGGGCAATGGTTTGATTTGTTTTCTTAGATGTGACTGCCCTCTCTGGGCTTCAGAAGTAATTTCCAAGTAAGCAGCTGATGCTTTTGCTGTGTACCCTGACTCCCTCAGAGTTCCTGGTCTCTGCTCTGCTGCGAGCATCTCTGCAGGATGCTGCACCATAGGTCATGTCTCAGACCTCTCTTCCAGGCTGGCTTTAGCCCAGACTGATTCACTGTCTAGCCTGGACAGTGGAGGGGGGAGCAGAGAGGGAGTGGGGGAGAGCACAGGCAGGCAGCTTTCTGCAAGAATAACATCAATGAAAACATGCTCCCAGCAGGCAGGGACAGTGGTAAGCGGGGTGAGGAGCTCCAGCCCCTAAAGATTTCTGTTTCTTCCACACCACTGTCCTGGAGAAATTGAGTGCTTATGCCTTGGACCAGTGCACTTTTTGCTCAGCAAAAAAATAAGCTGGATGGCTGGACGCAGAGAGTGGTCACCAGTGGTGTTCCCCAGGGCTCAGTACTGGGGCCAGTCCTGTTTAATATCTTTATCAGTGACGTGGACAAGGGGATCAGGTGCAACTGAGGGAGCTGGGATTGTTTAGCCTGGAGAAAAGGAGGCTTGGAGGAGACCTTACTGCTCTCTAACCGAAAGGAGGTTGTAGACAAGTGTAGGTTGGACTCTTCTCCCAAGTAACAAGTGACAGAATGAGAGGGAATGGACTCAATTTTGTGTCAGGGGAGATTTAGATTGGATATTAGGAAAAAATTCTTCACTGAAGGGATGGTCAGGCATTGGAACAGGCTACCCAGGGAAGAGGTGGAGTCACCATGCCTGACAGTGTTCAATAGGTGCATGGATGTGGCACTGAGGGACACGGGTTTGGTGGTGGACTTGACAGTTCTGGGTTAACATACAGACTTCATGATTTTAGAGGTCTTTTCCAACCTAAACAATTCTGTGATTCTGTGTTATATAAGGCATCTGACATGATTTTTCCCAATGCATTCAAGCCTGGTGTCTCTAATTTCCTAATCATCTGGGTGGTGACTGATCTGCAAGCAAGCTGAGCACAAAATCAATGTGTGACTTGCTGGCTTCTAAGTGTTTATATAATTTTCTGTAAGATGCACACAGTGTTCAGCTCATGTCTAATTGGTGCCATTTCTGGATGGAATGCAATGTTCCTTTACAAGTCATAGGACCTTTGAAAATCATTTTAAGTAGCCTAATCGAGACTTTCTATATTTTCTCTGATAAAGGAAGTTGTTTGATGTAGTTTATTTTTATGACACTCAAGCCTTAAGTTTTAATTGGGCACTTTTATGCTCCAAGGCTTTCTGTTTGCAGTATTGGATTGTGCAGTGTTCAATGTTTCTCTACTTCTTTTTGTTCAGTACACAAAAAGCAGATACCTAAAATTCTGCTATCTGAATACACCTGAAAAACTAAGGAGACAGCAGCAGTGGCAGCATTATGGACTGCTCCCTTCCTGTAAACCATGTCCGTTTGTGCAAAGCTGTGCTTTTGGTAGCATTTGGCATTGTCATTCCAGGCATGCTAACATCACCACAAAGTGCAAGTCGATGAAGAATCAGAACTGAGAAGAAGCAGTGGTGAAAAGGATCAGTCCAGGGGCTGTGGTGGCTTTGTTTCATGTTCTGTGGGACTTCTTGGACACCACTCCAGTTTCTAGGACTGGGGCCAGAATGAAACATTCATCAATGGTGCTGTCACACATGATAAATGGAAAAGAAAAATAACAGAACGTGATCGTAAACAGGGCTTATGAGTCTCATAACCAGAATATTAAAACCCAGCTCTTAAGTATTTTGTAGCTGATTTTATCTTCTGTATTAAAGCACATGCACACACATGTGTGCACACAGAGACTACAGCAAGTGCCAGAGTTTTGATACCCACTTTGTCACAGCAGTGCCACTGATGGCATGGTCACCCCTTTTAGTTAGAGATCTTCACTGGTGTTTCATCTGTCTGTCCACTCACAGAAGATGCTGCTGTACACATCCTTTTAAATTAGGTAGCAACATGTTATTTTTAATTGTTTCTTCCAATGTGTCAGTTACCTGTGCGTCTAACAAAGTATGACCCTAATAGAGGGAGGGGGTTTATTATTCTTAAAATCACCAAAGCTCTGTCTAGCATGAAAAAAAAAATGCTTTGATCAAAGGTTGCACATTGCATACACTGCCATTTTGTACTTCCCATAGCAGCTAGGAAGAATCACAAAATAGATTTTTCTTGTCTTTGTCATGTATATATACACATTTCCTGGAAGTCTGTAGGGTATCTGCCACAGTTCGCTGGCTCCTAATATCTTAAAGCATTGATAAACTATGGAAATAGTACTTGGTTTTTCAGGGTTTCAAATTGGTTTTAAAATTGGGTCTACCTGACTCCTTCAATTGAAAACTCTCTTTTGGACTTGGTTCAATAGCATCCAAAAGTACTGAGGCAAGTAAAGGGTTGCACTGGATTGGAAGAAGTCAGAATCATGGCAGCAGCAGGGATGATGAACTTATTTTTGTGAGAGAATGGGAGTGTGCTCTAATCCTGGTCACAGACTACTTTTGCCATCTGCTTTTTGTGCTTTATCTTCTGCACTGACATTTTAGAGGAGACAGACGTATTTACATCTATATATATAAATTTGTATATATACATTTATATTTATATGTATCTACATCCACATGAGAGTGAAACAAAATCAAGCCAGGGAGATACAGACCCTTTACAAGAGATTAAAGATCGGAAGGACACAAAGGTACTGATACCATCTCTGGAGAAAGTGATTATATTTGAGAGGAATGGGGGAGATAATACCTGTGTCTCAAAAATATTGCTGCTGCCGTGCTACGTGGCACAGCAGCCTTATTTTAATGTCTCACCATGCTGCGTTAGCACGTTTTGAAACCCATATCAAATATCTTAGCAGGTGACAAGGTACTTTATGTCCCAGTGTGCTGGGAGATACGTGCAGCCAACATCTATCTGTGGTTCAGTACTTGGCTGTCCTAGCTCCCTGGTGTAACTTCTAAAGAGCCCTTGGTTTTGTACTGTGGCATGCTGGGTCATCTGCAGCAGCAGACAGCTTGAAATGCAGGCAGGTATCTAGTTTTGCATCTTCCAACTCAGTGTTTCATTCATCTCTTTGGCATCTGCAATAGATCCTGGAGGACATTTTGAAACAACAGAAAGAAGAAAGATCTGAGAGGTGGAAGGGAAGGCTTTGCTTTCCCCACCATGTTCCTGAAATTACTGAGCAATAGCAACACTCTTGTACGTGGAAGACTGTCAGGTAGCATTTCTGAAAAGCGAAACTTCTTTGTAACACAGAAAGGCAGCAGCAGATCTGACTTGAATGCAATGATATGTTTGTTTCTGTAAGATTTCTGTCTGGTATAAAATTCGTGTAATGAAAACATTAGCTCAACTTTTTCATCAGTGGTCACAACAGGAAGGCAAATGTCAGGAAGTAGGAAAAAAATGAGAAAAAAAAAACAGAGAGTATAACTGTGCTGCTGTACAAGTCCATGATGTTTCTAGAGCTTCTGCGTGGTGTGAAAAGTCTGGTCCTCACAGCCCCAAAAGGAGGTGGCAGAACTGGAAGAGGTATGGGGAGGTCAGCAGGGACAGAGAGGGTGCAGAACTGGCCTGCTCCAGCTGCAGGTGATGAGACGAAAGGGAAGCATGGTAAAGATCAGTCAGCTTACTAACAGCATGACAGAGGTGGGGATGGTTGTTACTGCTTCTTCCACTATGAGGATTTGGGAATACCAAGTTTAGGTAGTGGGTGAGCAACAACAGAAAACTGTCCTACCCTGCACTCAAAGAGCTGTGGGCTTTCTTTTCCACTAAATGCTGTTTATCTGGGTTCAGCAGGATGTTGTAAAAGTTAATCAAAAATCAATTAACTCCATCCATTAACTCAGCAAGCAGGAGCCATTTACGAGGTCTCTGATTCAGAAAGTGCTGGAAGTTGGGTACATGTACTCACTCTGTCCCCATATACTTCCTGGCTGCTGCAGGTGGACATCTGATCTCACCCAGCACAGCTGCTTTGGGTGTAATGTCATGGTTCTCAAGGCTTCCAGGGCAAAGTGTAGGATCTGTCTTTTCATGTTGTAACTATTGGAAATATCTCCATGAAAATTGAAAAAAAAAAAATTAAATTAAGGAGGGGGGGGGTAAGCTGAATGTCAAAGTTATGTAATTTATAAAGTGCTCCAATACCACAGTGATGCATGCCAGAAAACTGTTAAGGTAGATGGGACTACTCTCAGGCACCTTAGAAGTAAGTGGCCTGTTCGCCTGCTGCAAGGAGCTGCTAAAAGGGCAGCTGTGAAGAACTTAAGTACAACCCAGAGCCCAAAGCAGTCTCACATCAAAGTGTTGTATTACAGAGGTTGTCACTATAGTTCTAATGGGCACAAATCTGCCATGACTCTGGGCAAACACATCAGCTTGCAGTTGAACATATTTCTTTGTCCATTTCTTTGTAATTTTGTTTAACATGTGATGAAAACAGTTGATTAAATCATGGTTTACGAAATTGCTGTATCATGTGCCCATACAAAAGCAAGGTCAGGCGGCAGAGGAAACAGGAACAGCTCCACGGCGTACGGCTGTGGTTTTGTGGAAGAGAGGAATAGGGGGAGGAGTTTCAGAGAGCCACTTTGAGGCTGTCAAGGTTACAGGTGCAGTTTCTTCTGTAGGTGAGTGGCTTGGGCATTCTCTCCAGAGAATTGGTATTAGCTGTTTTCTTCCAGGAGAACAAAATTTGCGTTTTAATTAGATTGTTGTCTTTGTCAACACTGAAGCATAACATAAGTTATGGGAAACTTTTCACAGGACCAGTGTAAGGATATAAAATAACAAAAAACAATAGCAGCATTTACCCAATAATATATTTAAACCTTTAGGTTTTTACCATTTCAGTGATGAGGATCCCGTTATAATCTCTCAATGAATTGACCACCAAATCTGCCTTCCTAGTTTCTTAGATCCCAGTATATATGTTTCTTTTGGAAGCTAGGATTCACTGTTTCAGATGCATGGAAGTCGGGTGCTCAGTGTGAGAACTGAGGATTTGTACTGAACTTGTTGGTTTGAAACATCGGTACAATGGCAGCAACTGTGTCTGAGCCCTGGGAAAGAAATCTGTGCTGATACTAGCATGGTATAGCTCAAGTGGAGTCTGACAGCGCCAGTTGTATACTTCAGGAAAACAAACAGTGTCGTGCTTGATTCCCAGCTGCACTCAGAATTGATATTATATGTCATACTGAATTTTCTGCCAGATTTAAGAGTGATATAGCAAGATCTTCATGTGCTGTGAAGATGTGCAGCACCATTGACTGCCTCAGAGCTATGTAAGTGTATACATTTGGGGATGGGGCCCGAGGGTTTACAGTGTACAGCCAGTGCTGCACGGAACAAGTACCGTTGGGCAGTTGGGCAGAGTAGTGGTGTTGCCAATGAGTTTAGAAAGCAGAGAGCCTCTTTGTAGACCAAGGAGAAGAAATTCACTACTCCTGCAGCATCAGCATCTAGTAAGAAAGCCCACTGCTGCTTTGGGGTTGAAACAGCCCTAATTTACTTTGAAATGCTTTTTGTGTGCCAAGTCAGGTAATTTTGCAAACTTAAAAACAGCTCACCTCTTTTGATGAAAATCTGAAAATTTTGCTAAATCGGTATAAACTGCCCAGTGTTAAGTAAAGCAGTAGTTTTAGCAACTGCTATGCCTTCAGAGTATTTGTCCACTCAGAATGTGGAGGAAACTCAGTTGATTAGAGCGTGGCGCAAATAACACCAAGGTCATGGTTTCAATCCCTGTACAGGCCATTCAGTTAAGATGTGGACCAGATCATCCTTGAGAGTCCTTTCTAACTCAGAATATTCTGTGATTCTGTGAAGTGTTCTTCTGCCTCCCTCTGCTAAGGTTGAGACTGAGGAAATGGCACTCCTGAGTTGTCAACGCTAGCTTCTGTGTACCTGCTGAATGTTGTGACCCTTCCACTGTCTACTCAAAATCTTCAATTCCTCAGTTTCCCCACTGTCCTTCTAGGCAGGCAGAGGATCATTAGAGGCTTCATCAGCAACCATCCCTGGCAGAATGTCCCCAGGGAAGGGCTGCTGGAGGCTCAAGTGCAGCCAGGACAGCCGGGCACCAAGGGTCCACTGCCGCCGTCCCACACTGTACCCTTCCTCTGCAGGCTGGCTGCTTTGGGCCAGTCCAGCCATGTAAGTCTGGGTTCTGTGACAGATCCTCAGAGGAAAAGGAAATGGATAGGGATGAGCATTGTCTGCTTGGTGGCAAGGGAGCCACAGGAAATCAAGAGGCAGAACTAGCTCATGCAGCTTAAAAATTAAATGAGAGTTTTGGGTGAAGCTCAGAGGTTTTTTTCCCTAGAAGTCAGAGGCTTTGGAGAAATGATAAAAGCAGAGTTGTGGAATTATTTCCCTGTGTTTGGACACTATATTTTACTGACATTTATGTGCTTGATGTTGCAGTAATACAATCAGTTCAGCCTTTTCATTGATGACCTTTTCTGTAACATTAACCGCAATATTGTGCGCACGTGATATTGCAAAGAAAAAGGCGAGGGCAGGGATGCCAGTTGACTATTGCCAGTTTAAGTACTATAAGATTGGAAGTTGCAGTAATTATGGATGCCAATGCAGAACCAGAAAATAGGCAGTTTTCTATAGGAAAGTTCCATGTTACTGAAAAAACATTTGTTGTTGTCATTTATTAAAAATAAATTTTTAATTTATTTTTGTCAGGTCCCTTTTTTAGGTAGGTAGGTACTGCTCTTTTGTAGGTTTGCCCCAGCAATGACTTTCCCCCATATTAAGTAGTTTAACAGTTGAGGTTTCTAACTTGTTGTATCTTTACATTTAATAACTTTCTGATGTAAGAAGGACTCGTCACACATGGCATTAAGGTGTAGCTAATTGTGACTGGAGGCATTTGCATTATAAATCCTAGTGAATTATATTATGGGTTTTGTGCCGGTTTTACTTCATACCCTGGTTGGTTTTTATAACCAAGTATAGCCTGTAACATTTACCTTTCCAGAATGAAATAAATCCTTCACAGGGGATTGACATCACTTTTGTTCCTCTGGTGCCTTTTACATATTGTTTAAATTTCAAGTGGTCTTGCAGGTATCATACAAATTCTCCATGGAGTAGATTCTGCTTTTAATATTTTAACTCTTTTTACTCTTTATGTCATACAGCTTTGTAAATTGTGGGGCTCTTACAGGCCAGCATGCAAAAACATTCAGGTATCTTTACCTGAAGTGTAGGTGAACTTATCTTGGGATGAAACTGTTATAAGGTGTAAGAAAAATACTAAATTTCACTGAAACAGAATTATACAGATATTTTAAACACAGTTCCACGGAGGACAGCATAGTTAACACTGCTTTATCTTGCCTGAAAGCTGAGGCACCTCCCAGTGTGCCGTGGGACCCGGGAGCATGGCTTCCACCCCAAAGTCCTTCTTCCAGTGTTGTCCAGCCTAGCATTACTTTGCATGGACAGACTGAGGGGACTGAAAACACAGAAGTATCACAGTAACATTAGGATAGTAAAGCAGTCGATTTTACATGAGATATGCTGTATTTTACTATCCATTCTGCATCCAAAGCCTTGAACGGGCAAGAAGCCACCCAAAACTGTGCAAGTAGCCACACGTGAGAGATAATTGTCAGCAGTCAACCCTAAAATTGGAATAGGCTGCCCAGGGAAATGGTGGAATCACTACTTGGGAAAGTGTTCAAAAGGCACGTGGATGTGGCACTTGAGGGCATTCTTTAGTGGAGAACGTTGTGGTGCTGGGTTAGCAGTTGGATTCAATGACCTTAGAGGTTTTTTCCAACCTTAATGATTCTGCAATTCTGTACTCCTATGAAAACAAAGTATGGGCTTAAATATTCAGAGCATTAATGGATGCAACTTGGGGAAGAAAATTTCTGCAAGTCTTGCAGACCTCTTCTGGAGGGTGTCTCTTCAGTGACAACAGGCCTTCTTTATGGCTGATTTGGCATCTAATTCTCAGGGTTTTGTGTCAGTACACGAAGACATAACCTGTTGCAAAGAAATAACTATTAAAACTATTTGGTTTGTGCATTAAAATGTAAAGCATACATTTCTGTAGAAGAGGAAGAACTCGTGGTCTTTGGCATAGGTCTTAAGAGTAGATCCTCAGCAATGGAAAACTGAGCCCGTATGGGATATATTTGCTTGTATGGCAAACAGGTTGCTAGTCTGCAAGTGTTTTAAACACCCATGGCCTTTAAGAATTTCAGCCGTATCAAATCAATGTATGCTTGCCCCTGCTACACATCCTGCCCTCATGGACAGTGGTACTGAAGTGCTGTTGAGTGGTGAGGCTCTGCCTGAGCAGCTGCTGTGTGTGTTTATTGAGTGGAAGGGCCAGGTTTCACTGAGGACATGAGAGTGTTTAGACAGATGGTTGGAGGGTTTTAGTGCTTCTCTACAAGTGCGTGTGGGTTTTCAAGGCAGAAATAGACTTTTCTTTTTTTTTTTTAACAGAAATATAGAAAATGCAGCCCTTGCAGCTTTCTGCAGGAGAGAGATTTGAGGATGTCTATTGAAACGATCATATTTGTCTTGTGAACATTGCGCTGGTGGATTTTTCTCCTGCCTCATCCTTGGAAATGAAGTTATTTCAGTGTACTATGAAAATAGGTGTTTGTAGGTGACTTACATAAAGCGGAATATTTGTTTTTTACATGAAAAGTGTCGTCATTCAGAAGAGGCTGGAACAATTCCACTGTGGTGGTAAATGACTATATTCTCACGAAATGGAAAATAAACTAATCTGATACTTTGATTACTACACAAATTAAAGCACTTGTTTCCCATGGGAAAAAACTAATAACATTTATTACCAGCTCTCTAGTAGCTGACAGCAGCACTGTTGCACAGCTGGTATTTTCTGTAGCTCAGACCTGGATTGATCTGCACTGTCAGTGTGTGCCCAGGTCTCCGTCACAGTTTCATGTTTCACGGAAAGGCTTTATTGCACCTTCCCGTGGAGGGCAGGACAGTCTGTACCAGAAACATCCAGCCACTTTGGAGGGCGGTGTTCTCGCATCCTTTGCTGCTTTTGTGCCTTGTGCGTGATGCTCGTGTTTGTTTAATGTGCCCAGTGTTCCTCAATTTGCATTAGGTTTTCTGTGTTCAGGCCAAAATTGCACTAGGCTGGATTACAGTGTGCTACTGGTATCGCATAATGATCTCTTTCCTTCTTTTAGGCCCAAACTGCTTTGCAGAAACCCTTGTAATTCCAGCAGGCCGGGAGGTGAAAACTGATGAATGCACTATATGTCACTGTACTTATGAAGAAGGCACGTGGAGAATTGAAAGGCAGGCGATGTGCACTAGACATGAATGCAAGCAAATATAGGAATTCTACAAATCTACGTACTTTTCATGGTTTTTATAAAATATCTCACAGCAGTGAGCACCCTAGATGACCCGAGAGAATCTGACTGAGAAGATTCTGGAAAGGAGCAAAGAATAAAACACTGATATTTTGTTTTTCAAAGTAATATGATACGGCAAGGCAAAGAAGTGCATATATTTAAAACGTTTGGACATAAGAATACCTGTCTTAAATGTGTTATTTTCACAGTGAGTACACTAAAATACACTCAATAAAATATTCTATGTATTTCTATAATATCATTATAGAGCTTAAAAATAAATGTTTTATATAGACAATACAGATTGAAGTACTGTATCATTACCTCTCCTGCTGTATACATGTGCCATGACTAAAACATTACATTTCTATTCTAGCTTCACCATATGTGGGTGTTTTTGTTTTGTTTTGAGTTTGGGGTTTTTTGTGGTTGCATATTTTGAGTTTAGTGGGGCAGGAGAGAGCCAGCATATGACAAAACTTTGACATTCTCACTTTTGGGAAAAAACAGAGTAGACTATGCTTTCTGAGAAAGTGTGTTTATTTATGAATATAAATGTGTTGTAATGTAAAGGTAGGTCAGCTACCACCTCTTAGTTCTGCTGGTGCTCCTGCATCCTACCCCACAGCCAAGATAACTTGGAGCAGTGGCTAATACAAAACTGGTCTCTCATAGCAGCTGATATAAAATATTAATCAGACAAATTCAATTCTTATTACTAAATTCAGACAAAGAATTTATCAGTGGGGCAGATCTCTCTGTGATATAAACAATATCACATCACGTAGCTGGTGAAAATGACGGTAAGTAACCACACAGCATCTTTAACATGATGCTTAATGGACTTGGGAAAGTGCAGCTTGGAAGAGCTACAGCAGCCAAGCAAGCCTGCACTAATGTGGCCACGTTGTTAATTTGTGGGTAGGAGAAAGGTTTGTATAGAGGGGAAAAGTTTAGAACTAGGTCTTTGAATCCATCAGAGGACTTTTGTTATTGAATCTGACCCTGACTATATGTGTGAGGTGAATCACATCTCCGTGCTTAAGCCACCAACAGCCTTTGCTTAAATTCATTGTGGTTTTAGTTTATCACCGACTCCAACGTTACATCTGCTTTGAATACCCATTAAGGCAACGGCTCAAGAAAACACTTAAATATGGCTTTACGTTTAAGCATTTGATGGATCAGGATCTAAAATCAGACGACTTGCTTGAATTCCCACCTACCCTTTGCTACTTATTTCCATGGTGTAACCTGGTTACCAGATTTTCATACATACAAAGTGTGACTTTCTGGTAGTCCTGAACACCATCAGACTTTTGCTACTGACATCAGTGGATCCCAGTTATCACCTCATGTCTGTATTATGGGCGTGTTTTTGTCTATCACTGGGCATTATTTGGGCGTAAAGGAGGTGTATTTTGTCTAAAAATCATAATAAACTTTTAAGTATACCTATCCATTTCATAAGAGCCAGTAGTCATATGACAGAAGGCTAGCTCCTAAGTCAGTCAGGCCCATGCTTCATGGGCCTCTGCTTACTGAAATCAAGTATCCGTGCAGCTCTCAGAAAGTGCCATGAGTGCCACTGGTCTTCCAGGCATGACTCCTTGAGACAAGTGGAAGTATACCCATGTAGGAAGGAGCCGTGCAACTTGAGCAGAGAAGGTGGACTGTGTGGGATTGCCTTTCCAAATAGGCTGCTTGGTGTGTAAGAGACACACGCTTTTTCAGTGAAATTGTGAGGAATTCATAATTTTTGTCTTTCAGTGTATGGCCATAATATTCAAGGTTTTTAAAATCTCAACTTAGACTAGTCACACTTTGCTTCTCTTTCACTGGAGGTTCTTGTTAAGCTATGTAGCATCTCCTAGGCCTTGAATTTCTGTTCTTCTGGAGAGTTCTGTCTCTGTTGAAGTAGCGAGTGCAAACTTAAAACGTATTTTAGTGTGTTTTTCTGGTGTAGCTTTTATAAATATTTTCCACTGCACATTTTTTCCAAAATATTTTTCTGTCTTTCAGTCCTGTTGCCAACATATTTATATCATTTTTACTGTAGTAATGGGTTGGTCCTTTCCATTTCATATGAAACTTCGTGGGCTCATTTATCTTGACACCCAGTGCTGTGGTGATTTCTTAAAGAGATTATATTTTGAGATATAGGTGTCTTTCTTTTTGAGAAACAAACTTCAAGTTTTGTTTTTTTTTAATGTATTGAAGTAGAAGTTATAGAGCTTTTCACCTTCTTTATGCTTTGATTACTGGCCACATCCAGCTTTGGCCTGTAGTATTACCAAATGAGAGCTCTTTGGTTATCCCTGAAATGGAGAAATGTTCTGAGTGACGACTCTTCCTGGGCAGATCCCACCAGCCTTGCCCAGTTGTGGAACCAACCCCAGTTGGCACACAGTGTGCTTTGGGATAACCCTTGTAGGGAGCTAAGTACCATACAACCTCCTGTAGCATCACTTACTCACCAGCTGCCCACCCACAGTGGGACAGGGGAAGAAAAAAGAAGGGTAAAAGCAAGGGTCAAGGTGAAAATAATGTAATAAAGAGAGAAGCAGAAGAAAAAAGAGAAAACAAAAGAAGTGGCACAACATGCAGCACTCACCACTTCTTGTGAGCAGAGCAGTGGACAGCCAGTTCCCAACTTTACCTCAACTTCACTCCTCTCCATTTTACTGCTGAGCAGGGACTGTATGGCATGGAATATTCTCTTTGTTCAGTTGGTTTGGGTCACCTGTCGGGTTGTGTCCCCTCCCAAGCTCTTGCACACCCCCCATTCTACTCACAGGGTATGAGCGAGAAGCAGAGAAGACCTTGACACTGTTCAACACACGCTGTTCAGCAGTAGCCAAAACCCTGGCGTGTTTCAGCGTAGCTTTGGTCACGAATGTAAGCCCCAAACATCACCATACTGCCTACCACAAGGAGTCCCGTCACACAATGATACTGTCAGCAACCCCAGCACAGAGGCAAATATGCCAGAAAACCCTGAGAGCCAAACTCCAGTGACTGCACCAAGCACCACTAGGGCCTTTGGCAGTGGAGCTGGGCAGCTGAGTTTTCCAGCCTGCTGCGTAACGTCGCTTCACATACACAGGCTTAAATTGTTTTCTTTATAGGAGTGGATAATACAAATGTGGAAATTAAAAGATTTAAACTTAGCCATTGTGGAATGCAGCTGGAAACCCTTCACCTTTAAACTAATTTAATTTCAAAGCAAATAAAAAGCAACCCCAGAACTGCTGTGGTGGCCACATGTACTGATCTAAATGTCACGTTTTGGTTTTGTAATATACCTGTTCATATGTAACATCAAAAAATAAGAGAAAAGCCATCTGCATCATTTCCAGTGAACCAAACTCCAGAGAACATTGTCTTCCCTACTGAAGCCGAGGTGCTCAGCTGGTTTTTGCTTCAGTGCAGACAGGATTATGCATCCTGCACGTGAGGAGTTCTTCAGCTTTGCAGGTGGGTTGTGTCTATTAAGGCTGTATTTCCAGACACACTGATAGCTCATGAATAGTTTTGTATTTGAAGGTCTGTTGCTTGGATAATGAATATTCTTCTCAGATGTTCTCATGTAGCTGCATTGGCATGAATATGAGATTTCTGCTTCTGCTTCACTTGTTTCTGCTTATTTCCCAGTTGAAATCAAGACAAATTAATTCTCGGTGTGTAAGCAGGTGCCTGAAGAGATTATATTCTAGATGGTTTCAGGTAATTATAAAATTGCACAGTTAGTGTGCAATAGGAATCTTTATACTTCTCATTTAAGCCACAAAAATGGAAGTGCTGATATTCACTTAAATACTTACATGAGATTTTTAAAAAGGAAAAGAAGAGAAAGAGGAATTATGACAGACAGATGAACCAAGCATTACAATAGGAATGTTCAAAAATAGAAAAATAGTATGTCAATTATCAGTTACAGAGAAGTAGAAATACTGATATGGAATGTTAATTAACCAGTAATAGGAAAACACCAACACAATTAGCATGGCAAAAGCTGATGTTTAAAAACAAACAATTCTCAATTTACCAGGAATATTTGTTACATTGTTGTTGTTAGGTTCACTTGGGGCTATGAGCTGCTGGTAGTGCTCCTTCTGTAACACTTAACAATTTCCTGCATTTAAAAAGATCATTGCTTTTAACAAATACACAGCATAATTAAAGCTACTCTTGAAAGGAACAGACATTATACCAATAGTATATCACTTATATAGAATATAGACTATATAGACTATACCAACAGAGTATCAGGTTAGTATTTGTGAATATGTGTAATCTATTGGTTATAAATGTTGCATTTACCACTTGCATGCATCAGTACTCTTGTCAGTTTGATAGAACTCAAGGAAATGTCCTGCTTCACGTTTCTTTGGCGAAAAGGGGAAAATACCACCTGAAATGGTAAGCATACTCCTTCCAGTGGGATGTAGAGACCTGCTGCAGACTTAGAGAAAACTGCAGGACCATCTGCAAACCTGGAGTGTGCTGAGTGTTTCTGTGTGCATAGATTTTACCAAAGAGGTGAATTTATGAAAAATGGTGAAAATTGGAATGCAAATATCATTTCACACACAATGCAGAAAAACAGCGAACACATACCAAATGTAACATGACGAAATGAAAGCAAGTTATTCCCTGTCCTGGGGAATAGATAAACAAGGAAAACTTTTATCCATGGTTTTGTACACAAATTTATTTCTTCTAGTTCCAACCATACAACCAAGTAAACTTAAAATATTTTAATAAGAGATGTCTATTTGTATATATACAGCATGTATGCATTGACAAATGAGAATTCTTTTCTTAGCCAAGCCAGCATAAATCAAGAGGAATTCGGAAGCCAGGGTTAATCCTGTTCATTGAAATCAGGATTTCTTCCACAGAGTGCACTTATAACAAATTTTTTGTACTTGACAGCAGTCAGTGAAATCCAGGTGTAAAGTGCATTTGTTTATAGTATGCATAATTAAAGACAAACCTTTATAATCACTTACTTTTCTTTTCCCAGTAAGCTTTAGAGGGTTTGTGAACTTTGTGAATCCAAGTGAACTTCACCTATCAGGAGGACTAAAACCTGCTATTTCTATACTCTATGCTAAAATCCATAAATGGATGCATGGAGAACAAAGTCCACGTTCTGGTGTTTATAATACCCCAGTGAAAAATACATCAGCTTTATTATTCTCTCTCAAAATCTAGATACAATTCTGTAAATGCCTTTAATTGACGAAATCATCTGCCAACCAGAGCTTTCAATTTATGATATAAAGGAAGGCAAATTATAAAAATGTCAAAATGCTGCTTAACCTAAATGGCTATTTCCTTAAAAAGCTTCATCCCTTTCAGAGGGTAATTCTCAAATTATTTTGCTGTCCATGCCACAGTAAGGTCCATGTGGTGATATTACTTATTATCATGTTTTTTAGAACAAAGTCTATATTTTCACAACAGCGATACTACATACTATGCTCTCTCTTTAGCCATTGATAATTCAAATGAGTGCTAACTTATTTAGTGCTGTTGTGAGTGGGGAGTCATGGAGATAACATGTACATGCAGTACTTCAGCCTGATGTAATGCCCCAGTGGTCTATTCAGTTCTGGTTAACACCAAGAAAATAAGGAATGGGTGGCCTTTTATGTAATTCTAAGGATTACATAAAGAGAGTTCAAGTTTGTAACTGTAAAACATTTTGTAACATGTTCTTTACCAGCTACTTATTTTCAAATGACATTTCATAAAAAGTTCTATTTTCAAATGGTATTTCATAAAAAGAGCTACCTTATATATTATGCTAGTTACACTGTTTATACTAATTTTTGAGCAATAAAGTGTCACTCTGTAGAGTGCTAAAAATGCTTGCTTTCCATTTTTTTCCAAGTGCCTCAGTTGCATGTGTTTTATATACAAATTACTTCATTCAAACTGGAAAGGCAAACAATACAGTCTTAGTATTTGCTTTCAAAGGTACTGGTTTTTTGTGTCCATCAAATCAAAATATAATATATTTGGAGCTTCAGGCTCTGTCATGTTGACAGGATATTGGTGGGAAACTTACAGTATAGTATCTTAAGATAATACATCATATCAAGAAATTATTTCTTAGTTGTAGCACAATATTTATTTTTAGTCTTTTTTTCAGAGTAGAGTTTCTGAAGACATACGTATTTACGTCTGTGGTCCGTATTTGTGCTTGATAAAACAAATACCTGCAAACCTCATTTTCCAGATATGGCAAAGAGGTAAAAATGGCCATCACATCTAGCTCTTTGTTATGCATGAACTTGATAGAAAAAAAGAGCTAAGTGGAAAAACAGTATAAACTCTGTAATATTTATTTAAAACTAAGCAATTTACAAATACAAAATAAATAGGATTTTAAACAGGAATCCATTAGTGAATACCAACTTAAATAAGATTGTTAGTAAGGAATATGAGGAAAATAAGGAATACATTGACCCAACCACTTCGTAATTCTCAGAAGTCTTACAAAAGTACAGATTGTGAGTATCATAGGGTATTGTATGTGACTGCTTGTTTTCTTCAGATAAGAGCAGAAGTCTTATACACAACCTGGTGTATCTTAAAGATGGACAGAGCACTGACCCAACTGGAATTTTACATTTTTTGGGAAGAAGTTACCAACCAGTCAGTAGTGATACGATAAATAACCTTGAGAGAAAGTTTTTAGAATGTTTTTGCATCTGAGGCTACATGGCAACATTCATGACCTTTCAGTGCTGGACGAAACAGCATAAGCTATTTCACTGTAATCCTCTTAACCAACAACTGAATGGACAGGTAGCTGAAAATTACAGTATAGACTCCTTAAATCAGTCCATGTGGAGAGGAGCTGAGATTTATCAGCCAAGGAGTAAGTGCGCAAAATGGCTCTACTTTTGTATTCAAATAGTTTTGTGGTTCAAATATTTGTCTATTGGTATTAACCTAGCAGGTATTGAAGACCTTAAGAATTAAGTAGTCTATGACCTAAAACATTTTACTTACACAATGGTAAGTCACTTTTTCTTAAAAACGTATGTATTCTATTTATGTAAACAAAACAAACTGTTCACATTTTAAAAATATTAATACATTAACGTACATAACAGCTATTGCAAATCCCTCAGATCTTAGCACTTTGTTTCTCCGTGTATCAAACTGCTGTAACACCAAAGACAGCAAATTCCATTACTGCTTACAACTAAATGTGAAAAATAAGGGACATTAATAAAAAATATTTACATTTGAAATGTGTAGAATGCATCTGTTTGAAAAAAAGGATTTTTTCAGCATTCTGAGATGGTGAAAAAGTTATATGTATTTTTTATATTGTCTGTTTCATACACCATATTTTTCAACATATTTCACTCAATTTACATACAGGGGACATGTTCATCAGTTACATTTTAATAGGGCCTATATGCAAGAATGTTTTAAATATGCTTCTACAGCTCCTTGTATAAGTAATACAAGACAAAATAAAGCTTTGTTAATTATTAAGAAGTAGTGCAAAAATAATACATCAAACCAGAAATCAGTGCATGATGCAGAACAAGCATTCTGAATGAAATACCTTTTTTCCTTTTGGATTGTGTTATGCCATTTGGCAAAGTCTGAACAGTCACTTGGAGGATGAATTCATCACAAAAGACTAGCAGTATTATGCTCTTGGCAGAAAAAAAGCAGGATTTGAGCTACTTGGTTATGATCTATCCTGAATCATACTTCAAGTTGGCAATGGTAGCTTTTCTTTAGGATAGATCTTTAACAGCACTAGTGTATGCAAAGGTAATTAAGACCTTCCTTCCTTTGCAGAGTCGTATTTACCTTGTTACTGGGTTTTGCCTGTCTTAATAATGACTCCTTAGTCACTGCTGCACAAACCTTCAGCAGGATTTTCACTATTTGGTTTGGTTTATCTTCATTTGTTGAGGCTGGCACAATTACTCAATCCCCAGTGGCTGTTATTAGCTCACCATTTTTTGCCATGGTTGTTGACTGAAGAAAGTTTTGGAGGTTGTGAAATGTAAGAGAGAAGCAATTCTCTGCAGGTGATGTCAAAACCTTGCCTTTTTCTGTACATTAGTACAGGCAGACCAAGATGGCATTATGGGAAAGAGAAAGCTTTACAGGTAAGTAACTAAAGGCATTTTTCAAAATTTCTGTTTGGAAAATCCATCATCTTGTGTACCAGATGAATAATTATAATCTTTTTATTGAAGATATAGGTACACTTCTAGTAAATCAGTCAGAATTTTCAGTCTATTGGAGCACGGTCGACTTCTCTTAAAATGAGATAAAAACTTTTTTTGTCAGAAGCATTGCTATCTAGCAGAAAAACGAAACAGAGAAAGGAATCTGGAAAAGATTAGCCAGCTGCTGGAAAGTTTCTTCAACTGTTAACCTTTAATTTTTTCAGTCTTTTCGCTAATGGAAAACTCCTGTTTCTCTATCTTCAATTTGAGTGTAAAAACATGTTAGCAAAATACTCTTTATCTTTACAACGTGTTTTACATATTTGCCATATCACACTCACAAACTAAAATAGATACATCTTAATTTGTTCTTGTGTCCTGTAAGCTAACCAGTATTTTGCACTTTCTTCTGATTTTTAGGACTATTTCAAAATTATTTTGAATAATGTATTTCCTTTTGAACTTTGAGGGTTTTATGCTTCTGTAATATCAATAATCGCCATGCTGTGAGAAGAACTGAAGAAAACCAAATTAGAACTGACTATTCAGTATCTAGCCTACTAAAAATACCACAGAAATGAAGCTCGGCAGAATAAAAATATTTCAGAAAGTTACTATAGGGTATAATATCAAATTGTCTCTCCAGAGAAGCACTAAGAAACATATGACATTTTGTACTGTATTAATCTCATAGCTGCATGTGATTGTGTGTATATGTATATACATATATTTATAAAGCATACAATTTATATTTAAAAGTTTTGATGACCTGACAGTGACTCCATTGTCTATGTTGAGTAAAATTTAATGGTGGATGAAACACATGTTACCAAAATAGTCAATTAACTTATGCTGGAATAGCATGCTTTTTAACATAAAACAGGGCTTTAAAAGCAGAAAAACATTAAAGTTAATACAAATTCATCTGAAATAATTTCTAAGATGTTTGCACTCATCAGTTCTGTTTATTCAAGGTTTCTTTACAGAGGCAGAAGACTAAACGGAAGGACTAATCATCAGTAACTCCATGTATTTAAGATGTTGCCTCTACAAAATCACTCAGTAAGGGGTTGTGCCTGAAGCTTATCTAGTACCTGATAAACAAAATTTGATATGTTTTGCCATCCAAGTTTCCTGCAAATAAGATTTTTCAAAAGATAGATACAGCACGGAATGACTAATCAGGATAACATGTTTAACTGACTAATTCAGAAAGAGATCTAGACAAGAAAATGGGAGTAGAAGTTGAGACAATAGCTCAGTATGTACTGCCATTTTAATATAAAAGCAGAAGTGGAAAAACAAATCAGGATAGAGTTTGATACAGAAGGACATGAGACTGATGCATGAGGAAGAAAATTAATGCAAGTTGTGATACAGAGATTTTGGTTGGCCGATAATGCAGTATGTAAAGGCTTATACCTAGTGCAGAGATTGTGTGATGGCAGCGTGAAATAAGTGGTGCATTGCTCAGGCAACTGCACAACAGCGTCGAGGAACAGAACTACTAGAACACTACATGAAACTAGATATTCTAAAAATAACAGAGGAAAGAGAACAGATGTAACTGAACATCCTGCTAATTTGCTGTATGAAAAGTAAAAGAGTAAACTTGTTTATGAAACCTGCAGACAATATGCATAGGTTTTTTTTAATTTCTCCATGCTCTTAGGCCTACTCCATAACCTCTTGCATTCTGTCATATGCTTATCAAGACCCAAAGACCTGAAACAGATGCACTCTTCAAAGTTTGATGTAGTTTAGGAAGTCTAAGTAACATCTGTTTGCATGTTCCAAAATAGAACTGGCCCATGAAAGGGTTACACAGATAATCTGAGGTTTGCAATGTATCTGTGGTGGTAGCCTGTGACTGGTAAAAAATGTATTATAAATTTTTCAGAAAAGGAAAAAATAACCCGAGGAACCACAGAACAGCTTATCGGACTTCTGTACTATGTAAAGATTTCATGAATGAAAGAATGCTGAAAACATGCAGGTAAGCGTAAAGTAATAAATCTGATGTGTTTTTTAAATTATGTAAACATGCAATTCATTTGAAAGCACCTGGTATGGTAGGACATCCAAAATTAATAAACTGAAAAAGACTGTGATGAGAATTAAATTTTTAAAAGAGTACTGAATGATGCTTAGAAGGTAAATAAGAGAGAACTTGCTAAAGGTATTACTCATGAGGTTGCTTTTAGACAGACTTTACTAAATATTCCGCTTGCAGGCTTATCAGGAAAAAATCCCAGTGAACTGTGCTGACAACAGACGTGTGAGAAGCTGTGAATAAGGGCAACATGTAAATAGGCAGGAAGAAACAGAAGAATGAGAAGGGCCTGTATATTTGTTTATTAAAAAGGGCTGTGAGAATGAACAGTCACAATGGAAAAAGGGGAAGTGTGTACTGTTATATCACTTGAGAAAGAGGTTCTTGGGACCAAAAGAAAAGCACTAATGATGTGAAAAGCTCTGGTAAGAGCTCATCTGAAATAACCATGTTAAATTCTAGTGACCCCTGTGTAAGAATATGAAAACCAAAGCAGGACATATAAGATAGAGGTTTGCTTTCCAGTGGTGAGGATATGTAGTACAGAGTTAGATTTCCTTGGGAGTCTGTGTAGTCTTCTGAGGTTTTAAAGATTACAGAAAGTACGTTAGTCAGGAATAACTGAAGCTCAAATCTTGCCTTGAGGTAAAATGATAAGCAGAGGATGATAAGCAGTGTGGTTTGGATTCTGGGAAAGGAAATTACTGTTTTTACCAAGAGGTCAACTAGGGAAAAGAATGACATTTTGAGCGTCATGACAGAATGGTATCAACTACAGGAAGTAGTCATCGATCAAGTTTCAGGACTGACAATTCCAGATTCTTGGTTTCCTCAGATGTGAAAGCTTGCCCTGTATATGCCAAGGAGGTGTCTGTTGTGATCCCAGCTAAACAGGGATCAGCTTTTAGGGTTGACACTGGTGTAGGGCTGTGTAGTGTTCCTGCCTAGTGCAGGAGGTAATGGAGCATGAAAGCTAAGAAAACAGTTCTATTTTTTACCACTTATGTTAAATAGCCACCAGAGCTAATGTGGAAGTTGTGTTTTGAAGATAAAAGAAATACAAATTAGTTTAGTATGGAGTAAAATATTCTGAGGAAAAGCCTGTAGTCCATACAAAGCAAATCATCCTGAAGAAAGCCTGCTTTTCTAAACTTGATTTTCATGTACCTGTCCTTGAAATCATCTACAATAATATTCCATGTTAGAATAAATGTAATAAAGTTGATATTTATATATATCCCTTTCAGATGTTTGTCACTTTTGCTGAAAGATATGGGCCAAAATATTTACGTATATTCAGATTAAGACAACAAAATAGAAAAAACAATTCCGTTTGGAAACATTTTTCATGTCCTGCAATTTTTGTCTCTATTTTCTTCCATATTATTATTATTATTTCTTCCCATAGTGTATTCTGTTCTGTAAACTGTCGCTCAGTATGTAATTTAGTGGGGTTTTTGACCATTTTAGGTCTCTAAGGAATCATGCCTGTCAAAAGCTTAACTAAAGATTTATTCTCTTTGTGTCTTGTCTTCCATTGTTCCTTTGAGACTTCAGGCTTAGTATTTGAGATTCATATGAATAACCTTTTCTTGGATGACATACAATCCGGCAAAACCGCTCTTTAAAACACCAATCTGCTCCTTAGCATCTAAGGCTTGTTTTAGTATGAGAATTGAGAACAATAAAATTACCAGAATTCATTTCCCCCTTTCCTTATTATTCTAAATGAATTACACATACTTACAAATTTAGCTTCATTTTGCAAAGCTATACAGAGTAATTATTTTATCTGTTGTTCTTACTTTACCCAGATTTGGAATGCAGCATTTGAGTTTGTAACTAGATAAAAGCATTGCATTATCATGCCCCTCTTGAAAAAATTAAGAACAAAAATAATTGTTTTGTTTATCACACTTTAAAAGAGCACTTGAAACATACCTTGTCAAATTACAGATTTTTCATGCTAATTATAAAAATACCCACCCACTGCTATCTAAAGGTCTGAACTCAATCTGATTGGTTTTAGTTTGAATCAGCCATAGAAATTTAGGGTCTGGATTAAAATCTAAATCGACAAGGTCTTATGAAAGTTCTACCCAGGTGGTAACCTGATCTAGTACTTCTTACCTGGACAGGCTTGTCCCAAAACAGTCTGGCATAACGATTTTATAAAGTTAATTAGCAAAGTACTGAGTTCAATCAGAGCAACCACTGTAACCAGTATTTAATACTTTGTATGATAAATGAATTTGCCACTTAACACCATAGTATGGATGTATTAGAGCATGCACTCCATGGATGTTTCCTGGGTATTCCTGGGATAGGAGCAATCAACTCTGTCTTTGAAAGCATTCAGGATTATACAAATAGAACTTTAAACACTAATCCATGGCAATTTTGCATACATTAGGCATCTGTAGTCCCCATCAGTAGACTCGCAGCTTTCCCGTCTACTATAGGTGTTATTATTTAGGTGCACTTACATTTCAGACAGACTTTCCATCTTTATTAAATATTTCTGTTCAATGGAAAGAAAATGCTAAAAGTCTCCTGAAGCCAAGATAAATATAGGGGTGATGATGATGATTTATCAAATATAATCGTGGAAGACTAATGCCCTTACTCAGAGTTTCACAAATACAGTCCTAGATAGAAAAACCATGCCTTTCAATCAGTGCAGAACCTGCAGCACAGAATCACAGGAATGTTAGGACACACTATTACATCATATCTGCTCTATCTAGCTAAAGACAACGTTTGTTTTTAAAAATGCTTTATTTTCTCACGAATTTTCAACCATTTTTTTTCAGTGGCTTCCACTAGAATATTAAGTTACAGCAGTTCAATTTAAAATTGTGACTTTGAGCTGACTAAAATACATCAAATACGTAACAAAAATAGACCCATTAGCAATCTGACAGTCTAACAGTAAAAGATATCGGTGCTTCATATCCACACAGTGCTTTTTTTGTATAAAGGGATTAATTGTAGAGAGAGAGAGCTAAAAGGAAAAAGAAAAAAAAATAAAAAGCCTTTAATAGGCTACAAGGTTCAGTACACACACAAATTGGCAAAAACAAATTTATTCGTCCTCTCTTAACTTGATCCCCCTGTCTGTATGGAAAAGATGAACTTTGATCATGAGCTTTTCTCATAGATTTAGAGGGTTTTTTCAGTGGACGAGGTGGAAGCTGCTTAATGGGTACAATGTTTCTTTAGACTCCCTCACCCTCTGCTGGAATTCCAAAGTAGGATTTGTATACCTACTGTTTCTTGGTATTACCCCTGTACTTCCCTTCCCCTGGGGTCATATAAAAGTTTACATTCATCTAAATCTCTAACTGAAGAATTTCTCCTACTAATGTTCAGATGTTCTATAAAGCGTGCACGTTGGCTAAATCTCATTAATGTAGTCTCACTAACCTTAGAATTAACCTTAACTAACTACATATCAGTAAGGAGACTTTTCAGATACATGTGTGCTATCCACTACAAGTTCAGTTTTCTGACAAACACAGCTGACTAACGGTTTCATTGTTTTTATGAAAAAAGAAATGAAGCCTAATTGTGCACTTTGTTCAGAAAGGGATCTTTGCAACTTGCATGGCTTGATACATAGTGACTTATATAATACAACATGTGGGAACTGTGGCCTTTTTAGAACTGAAATACTTAGAAACAGTAAGTTCAGAAAAATATTGCGTATGTTCTTATGTACATTCATCTCCACAACTATAAATAGCACCTCTTTGGGTTTTAGATATTTCTTTTAACAACAAAGCTCTTCAACTGAATGTATATTGGGACTGTTTTACAGGTCCCTTCAGGACTCACTCACAGCATAATTGAGTTGAGACTTTCTTTTCATGTGGTCTCAGTATTCAGAATGAATGTTTTGAGAACAAGTCTGAAGAAAAAAAAATCTTCTTTGGATTAACGTGGCACTGACATTTCTGACTTCCACAGTTAATGCCGTTTAGTGAAAAGCTGGTAATGGAAATATTTTTTGAAAACAAATTCATGCTAAAGTGAAAATGTATTTTTTAATAACTAAACTTTATCAAAGGAGGATAAGATCCAAAGACACTATAGGGTCTTCATTTATGTATAAACATAAAATCATTTATGTATGAATACCTAAATACCTATTTACCTAAATATTATAGATAAAGTTTTATAATTATTACAATATATAATCACACTGAGAAAGAATCCTTAAGTATCCCATAATTCGTTGACCCCTTCCCAAGCCACTTAATTGTTTGCTTTAAATCAAGCCAACTCAGTATTTCTGGCAACTCAGTTTCTCCTTCAGGCTCCTTTTGTTTTAAAGAAATGGAAAATTATGAAATCTTCATCTTCTACCTTTGCCACTTAAAGAAGGAAAAGTATTGAGATTCATCTCATTTAACTTGTTGAAAATCAGACATCCAGCCTTAGTCTGTCATTTGGAAGCTATTTATAAAGACCAAGGCACACCAGTGGAGTGATTTATACACCTGTTGTGGGTGGCTAGATGAAGGTTACCAGGGAAATTAAAGAATGCACTGTATCACTTTCCTTCCTATGTAACTGTGCAATAAGGGATATTACAATGGTTTATGATCAAAATTAAAAACATCTTAAACCATCCACAGACATAAAATGTTCTAAAGTTGTTTGAAATAATGGCAAATACGAACTTTTGAGTAGACTATCTTTTTGCTATTGACATGAATTTCACATGTCACTTTTACAATCAAGAAACTTTATTATTAAGCCATTACAATACCTTCTGCATATAAGCAGCAAATACTATTAACTAGTATTTCTGGTCATTTCTAATCATTCTTTTAAAGGAAGGCAGATTTTTACCTGAGAATTTAAATTCTGTAGACCTCTTTTCTGCATTTTTACTGATGGCAGGTTGACTTAAGTAATGGGCACTCACAAAGTTCGGAAACCATTTTCCTTAGTGGCAAAAGCAGTGCTTCCTCAGAAGTCTTATGAGAACTGCTGCAGGGGGCTGTTTGATAGCAGTTTGTGAACTCACAGCAATTTTTAAGATCAGGATAAGCCATGAGAAAAAATGTGGAAGATTATGAACATATATCAAGTTAAAAGGACAAAAGTATTTGCGTATTTGAAAATAAAATTGCAAATTTAAATTCTTAAGGTATAGAAAAAACATATTTGGCACACATCGAGAATTTGTAATGATAAAACAGCACATACTGAGCCTGTTGAAAACACTAAGGAGGGTTTTACAGTTCAACATGCTTATTTATATCCACAGGAAAGTCTTACTCTTTATTATTGTATTTTTTTAATTTTTAAACTAGCAGGGGGATTACAGTGACAAGATCAGGAGTATGAATTCCAAGGTTAAGAAGCATACAAAATACCCTTTAATATGTGCCACAATATTTCATCTCACACCTTATGGCCAATTGTAGTAGTGGGTTTCATGTTTTTAGTCAACTATCACAAAAGTATTTTAAAGGGCTTACAAACAAAATTGTCTTGCCCAGAGATCAATAGAAGATGAGCTAATAAGATGAACAGGAACTCCACCCCTGAGCAGAAAAAACTGGAAGAGCTTCCATACAGGTATGAAGTTTACTTTTATGGATGGATCAGCTATTTCACCTTTACTGTGAAACTAAATGCAGACCTGGGCATCTTTTACAAATAAGCCAATGTACCATGAAGTGCATGTTTCTAGTTAATTCATAATAACCACTCTATTTATCCAAAGCTGAAGATCAATAGAGCACAATGTTAAATAGAAGGAGGAGTGAAAGAATGAAGAACAGGCATCATGGTATGAGTACAATCACAGAAGTGAGAAGGGGGCAGCAAGGAAGAAAGAACAAAGGAACAGAAACCAAACCAGCTGAAAAAGGAAGCAGAGCATCCAAAATATGGTACCAAATTAAGACAGCTCATTAGATCCTTTACCTTGATGCTGAATATTCCAGACTTTTTAGTATATCCATATGAAACTTGAATTTTTTATGTTAATATCCAAATTAATCCTTATTGAAGGACATAAGTCTGCACTGCTGAAAATTGTAACCTTTTCCATCAAAAATGTTTCAAAGAAACCTTTTTCTAGTCCTGTCAAGGAAGCTAGCTGATAAAAGTCATGGATGTTCTGAATGAAGGCTGCCATGCCAAAGTAAAATTAATTTATGTCAGAGGTTAACTTAAGCTATTGTACTTCATCGTGTTTCTGAATGAGCTCTGGTGTTCATTTTAAGTTCAAGAACAGACATAGTTCCTGCTGAAGGCAATAGGAACTCATGCCTACATCTCCCCAAGAGCAAAACAGACTTTACAGAAAATAGAAGAGCTGGTAATGAATAAATGATGTTGCCTTTACAATCTTCCGCTTTATCAAAAATTTTCTACGTCCTGACAGTAGAAAACGTAATCAGAACAGGAAAGAATAAGCTACAAATATTACATAATTAAATTTTGTATATATTATATGTTCTGGAAAAACACAATCAGATAATAAAGACATTAACATGTGAAACAAATCCATATGGCTATGCTAATATTAATCTCATAAAAATAATTCTGTTTAAAATTATACTATTTTAATGTTATTAAGGATTAATGCCTATTCAATTTATTACATTTAATAATGTTTTATTTTCCTTTTATAAAATGAATTGTATCTGAAGTTTCTCCGTCAGCCACTGAGTTTTATTTGAGGCCTTGTAAATGACATTAAATGAACTGCCCGTTAGTAACTAATATTAAAAACAGTTTCCAAGAGAGACTGTCCTTACCTCTGCAAATTAAATTCTAAATAAGCCTATCTATTTAAAAATAGCGACATATTTTAAAAAAATAAAACTATTTCAAGGCAACAAGAGCACACTTTCATGGACTGATAACTTACCAGAAGTAAGATAGTTTATTTTGAAGGCTCTATTAGGTTGCACTGGAAACTGCAAACAATGGGAAAATATACAGACTCCACTCAAAAAAAAAATCCCAGAAAAAAAGGTCAAAGTGTGCAAATAAAGTCTTTTTGTACTTTTATGTAGTCAAACAGAGTAACAACATTCAGAACTGCTTCATGAATCAGCTGCCGATTGTGTTTTAACATGGAGTAAACCTCAAGCTAGGCAAGACAGAAAGTTCAAGTTAAGCAAGTATTTTATAATGTACCTTCAAAAAGTCTCACGCGTATGCCAAAGTGAGAGTTGTGTTTAAGGCTGTAAAATAACCCTTCTGAATGGAAAGATACGCATCGTTCAAGTGGCCAAAGTCTTAACACCACTCCTTAGTTCAAGGCAGAGAGGAAGCAGGATCCTACTTCAAAGAACAAAGCATAAGCATGGCTCCTAAACTAGGTTTTTAAAGAGAAAGCACTGCTTAAGGTCAGAGCTGGGCACTGAACATGAACCAAACAGTCTTCCCATGTAACCTCCATGTGGGTTACACGATGAGTCCTTTCTTGACTTGAAAAGTCTTCAGGCAGTAACAATATAGGTATGGGTTTCTCAAATAATAATGCACAGCCCGTCTTGCTGTCAAAGAAAATCTTGGGAAATCACTGTATTAGAGTCAATTATAATATATTTCAATGTAAAATACTCACTTCAATAAAATATTTAGAAAAAGGATTTTTGTTTCCATTTTCAGACAAGAGAAACCCCCAAAACAACAAAACTTTAAACATTCTAAATAATTTGGACCTTTTATGTAAACAATGCAAGCTTAGACAATTAATGTGGTACAAAAGCAGCATATTTTTAGACTAAAAAAAACGATGAAAGACCTATACTACACACATCTTAGGACTTTTACTTCAGACCAGTCCTAATCTGGTTTTACAGTCCTAGTCTGGTTTTACAGACTGTGCACATATTTCTGGAAGCAAACCTCTCCAATTAGCTTCATTCAAAATGAATCCAGTTTGTGCATTCAGAAAGTAGACAGTGATCCAAAAACATTTTGTGGTAAGTGGGTACAATCAAGCAGTTCACTTCAAAGTCACATTTCTGTCCAAACCAACATGTTATTGTAGATGCATACTGATTTTCCTGGTATGTGATTTTAAGAAAGATGTTGAGGATAATAACGTGATTGAAGTGCATCTTTCTACATGCTTAGCAGAAGGGTATAGGACAACTTTGTTCTACAACAAACCATTCAAGTTTTTAATTAACTTAATTTTCTCATATATATGACTGTGTTTAAAAAAATAATTCAAGTGCTGTCAAGAAAAAGAGCACTATTAAAAAGACTGAAAGTACGAATTCTTTGACAAGAATGGTTTGGGATTCCATGTCGGCCTAGGCTCTCACATTAGTGGTACACTGTCTTTCATTTTTTGGATGACAAAAAGGTTTTTAGTCTATGAACTAGATGCCATTTTCTACTGTATGCTGGAACAGTTAATATATAAATTAATATTGTCAGGAAAACAGCAGAGATTTAAGAACTATAGTTCTGGTCTTTGACATATGCAGCTGGTCTGTGTGGGCCAAAAGCAGTAACACTGTTAGTTGACTGGATGGCTGGAACACCCTTAAGATATATCACAAACAACACTATTCTGCAAAAGACAAAGCTTGGAAATCCAGTTAAGAGATCTGTTCACAAATATTTTTTGACAGTACAGCAGCAGCGGTAGAAAAGGGTTCTTCTGTTGGACTGAGTCACTGACTTTATTATGGAATTTTATCTTACCTTGAACAATGGATGCTTCATATATCAGAAGAGAACAGAATTTTTACATGATAACAATTAATTATTTCAATGGTACGTCTGTGTGCAAAGAATCTCCTTCTGGATCATGAAATCAAGAGCCTGTTATGTTGGTGGTTTAGGTGGGTTTTTTCCCCCTAGTTTTGTCAAAGAAACCATGCTTAAAATGCCTTGCTGCATGGGATTACGTAAATGAATAGTGCCTACTCAGATCAGTTTGTGTTAATGTACAGACTGTCAGCTTTAAAGCAAAATTTTTAAAGTGACCCTTCTCTGAAATCTAGTATTTTTTTCCATGTTATTTCTCTGCAGCAGGTTTAGTAAGACAAATAAGCAGGTTTGTGATGTGAATTACATTTTATGATTTAATATAGTCAACAGCAAGTTGAACGTGAGTCAGCAGTGCCTTGGCAGCCAGGAGGGCCAACCGTGTCCTGGGGGCATCAGACAGAGCATCGACAGCCGGTCGAGGGAGGGGATTGTCCCGCTCTGCTCTGCACTGGGGCGGCCTCACCTTGAATACTGTGTGCAGGCCACAGTATAAGATATTAAGTTCTTAGAGAGTGTCCAAGGGGGGCAACAGAGATGGTGAAGGGCCTTGAGGGGAAGCTGTATGAGGAGTGGCTGAGGGCACTTGGGCTGTTCAACCTGGAGAAGAGGAGGCTGAAGGGAGACCTCATTGCAGTCTACAACTTCCTTGTGAGGGGAAGAGGAGGGGCAGGCACTGATCTCTTCACTCTTGTGACCAGTGACCGTACTCAAGGAAATGGCAGGAAGCTGAGTCGGGAGGTTTAGGCTGGATATCAGGAAAAGGTTTTTCACTCAAAGGGTGGTTGAGCACTGGAAAAGACTCTCCAGGGAAGAGGTCCCAGCACCAAGCCTGACAAAGTTCAAGAAGCATTTGGATAATGCACTTAGGCACATGGTATGACTCTTGTCCTGTGCAGGGCCAGGAACTGGACTTCTGTGATCATTTTGGATCCCTTCCAACTCAGAATATTCTGTGATTCTTTGAATGTTCCTTTATTACACAGGAGGCTTTTCACATGCATGATGGACCAAAAGCAGTATCAGAGGTTCCCTGGAGTCAGTGGAAACTGGCATGTTTTAAAACAGTTCTTTTTAAATTCATGCTAAGAGAAGAAGCTAGATGATTTTCCAGGACCCTCAGGAATTAGAAGGGTGCCAAACAGAGCTATTCCTGTAAGAATTGCGTTATGGATTCTAAATCCCTTACTTTTCCAAACCCTTATATAATTACATTTAAAGCTAAGTGTTCCCATATTTTATTTTCTCTATTTACTAAACTTGAACAGATTGATTCTCCGTCCAATTCTTTCAGTGTAAAAAACTCGGAAGTTGCTTCCCATCCTCTCACCACATCTCTTATTCAGACCAGTTTTACAACAGAGCAACTTATATATTTTGAAATTATATATTAAGAACAAAACTAAATGACAGCAGAATCAGGGCAATGGGCTTTTCAGAAACGGATTTTTCAGACATTTAGAAGCAGCTATCAATTCAAACCATAAATTCAGATGAAACTACCAAGGATGTTCAAATTTAAATATGTAATATCTAATGATGTCCAGGTAGGCCAAGTCAGTGGTTAACTATCCATGTAGAGAAACAAAAGATATCATATGTAATAGTTTCATAGGCATATATGATACATATATATAAATATTCATATATGTATAACTATACAATAAACTTGAGTTCACTGAAAAGCTTCTTAGGAATGAAACATACTCTGTTCTGTAGGATTCTGACAGTCTTATCAGGAAATATGTGTAAGTTATGTATCAGCTATAAGGATTAACATCTACTAAAAGCAGTTTCATATTTCATATGACTCTCTTTCCTATCCACAGAAGAACTGTTTGATAGACCAACAGCAGGTTTTAGAATATCTGAGGTTTAGCTTGTAGGTGAGAGGTTAAGCAGATATTTCATTTCTCCGTTACCTCATTTTACAAAATTGTAGTACACATTTTTTTCAGTCCTGTGAAAGGATAGTCACAATCTTCCCATATGTACATATATTCCTTCTATGTACATATTAGGTTGTGGTGTGTAGGAAAAGCAGTTACTTTCCTGTAAATCCAAATTCCTACATTCATTTTCACCCAATTGGAACAGGTCTATTCCAATGTTTGCATTTGAAAATAAAAATTGTAACTCTGTCTCTTTTCTGTTCTAATTAGTTGTTCAGAACACCATCAAAAGTGCTGGTTTATGCAGTAAAACTTTAAGATCCTGAACATAAGAAGCAATTATTTTGAAGAGTTTTTTCCTCCATTTAAAGTATATTTTGAAAACCTCTTATTCTCAACCAGCCCAACAGCTGCTTAAAAACTTCAAAGTACAATTTCCAGATCTCAGTACAAAAGAGTCACTGAAGAAAAATGACTTGCTAATTTTGAAGTTGTAATGATTTTAAATTACATTTTGTGCAGTATTTAATTTTTCATTACTCTTTCAACTGCATGTAAGTGGACTGGAACAATCTGTGAACAAAGTTTCTTGTTCAAAAAAAACCCAAGTGGTTTTTAATGCTACAGAAAGTGTTTAGTGTACTTTGTGGGCTTTTACTGTAGTCATGATGTTTGATGCAAACAGCTAGACAGAGTTTAAGGGCACAAAACACCTTCTTAGGGTACGTATGTGTCAAGAGCTGGTGAGCCTGAAAGAGAATCTGTTTTTTCCAACTCTGATAGATAGCATAACGAAAGATGGGTTCTCTTCCTACTGATTTATGCTTAAATAACTGCATTTATTTTAAAGCATCTGAAGAAGCAGTATTTTATTAGTGTTTCCTAAAACTTGATTCACAATTTTACATTTCCACTGAAAGTATTCTTTCCTTTCCTACAAACAAACTGAAAAAGTATGAAATGATGTATCAAGCAAGGTTTATGAATCCTAATTTCCCACTCTTACAGAGATTTGCTATGAGAGATATTGTCACACCAAAACCCTGATATTTTTTACCACTTTCAGAGGATTACACCTATTCTGAAAGGAGGCCAAGCGACCAAATTCTTTTACACAGCAAACATTTAATGAGCAACAATCCTTAAATTTTGTCTGTTGAATTGTTTTTGTGGTATTTACCCAAAATTGCGGTGGCTGAAGCTGAAGTCCTTCGATTACCACTTTTTAAAAATATTTTTTTCTAAAACCTGTCTCATCACCATTCAAAAGTTATATCAGGAAATCACAAGTTTTCTTCTCTTACTGAAATATTGCCACAGACCCAAGGAGCCCTGCCACCATAGCTTTTTTGCTCGGGAACCAAGGTTGGCATAGCAACTTTGGATACTACTCAAGCAATCTGCACGAAGGGATTTAACCCTGTCAACTGGAAGAAGTCTGAGGTCTCCATGGTTTTCTGTTCTACACTGATGAAACTGCAGTTTGAACAAACAGAAGCCAGAGGAGTGAAATGGGCAGTTTTTGTTAACTGTGAATCAGGAGGTTTTTCTCTGTCAGGACAGATTAAGCTCAGTACTCAGACACGTGATAATATGGCTGATACTGTGTCTGTCGTTCATCACAAGACTGGGCATTAAAATAGATCAGTTACAACGCAGGACACTCAGATAACCAGAACATTTGCGTCCAGACAGAGATTAGCAGCTTAAAGTAAAACTACACAGGAACAAAACCACCTATATCACTTTGAGGCAAAGAATGCCAAAAATTCTGAGGGCAAATTCTCTTATCAGATTTGGATCAAAAATACAGATCAGTGTTAGATAGATACCATATAAATGAGAGATGCTCTAATGTGAAGGGTGGCATGTAGAGGATTAGGAATGAAGAACCACTGTGGTATAAATGTGGTATTTCAAATTCCGTAACAGGCAAATAAAAGACCAGGGACAGAGTTCTGATAGACACTGGTATAGACTAAGAGGAAAGCAAATAGGATTTGCCTTGTGAAAGGATGTATGGGTCACCGTCTGAATTGTAAACCAAAATGAGGGATTAAACAGGTTCATAAATTCATCATAATCTTACTATTCTTTTCAAAAATGAAATTACACTAAAGGGTAATTGAGCCATACACAGAATACAGAAACAAAAAACAGAACTCATATTCCTTGCTCAGACTTGGAAGCTGATGAGCCAGTCACAACCTCTAAGCAAGCCTTATTATGTGGGAAAAAGAACATATGTACAATAACCCCACATACTCCATGTAGAAACAATGATTTTGGGGTTTCATGCCTCACTACCATATTAGGACATTTCTTTCTGAAAAAGAATATTTCAATTCTCCATGAGTGGATTAACCAGAAGCTGAAACTGGGAAGGGATGTGAGGAGCCAAAGAGCTGAGGAAGGGCAATAAAAATGTTATCTCCAGGCAGAATGGGGCTGGTGACCTAATGACAAATGACATGGAAAACACTGAGGTATGCAGCATCTCCCTTGTTTTATTCATTCCCATTAAAGGCTGCTTTCCAGCCCTGCCCCAGGCTCTACCAAAGTTTAGGGGAAATGCTACAGGGATGATCACTTCTATAACATGCAGAATTTCAGAGTATACATATTCTTTCACTTTCATTCCCAGTGATATTTTGCAAAGCATTTGTCCCCTTCAAAAGGATGGGGTGCTAGATGTTTGCACTTTAATAAGATCTAAATTTAAATATACTATGATCTGCATCAGGCTACTTAAATGCCACTGAAAAGCTACAAGTATAAAACAGCTACTACAACATTTGTGATTTGGAGAGTCTGAGTAATAATTAAAACTGAATCAAATAAACAGGTTATCTCAACATGTTTTTACCATTGACTATTTCAGATTTCCTGCAAGTGGAAAACAGTTCAAATATTTGTTGCAGGAAAGGATTAATGCACAGAAAAAGTTTTCCGTTTTCTGTTGTGGCAACTGGCAGTAATGCCACCACAGTTTTCTCTCCCCTCCAAGTACAATTGTTTGCTTGAATTAAAAAATGAAAAGCTTCTTGGGCTCACATTACGTAATAAGTTGCTTAAGCAGAATAAAGACTTCGATGTAATATTTAATACATAAAAATAACTTAATAATTTTGATACCCTTAAGATCAGTAGGTAAGTCCATCCCCGCTAATATGTAGGTTTTCTACAGTACCATATAATGCAGAAAACATCAAAGTATACCTTTTGAATTGTACAATAATATGTAATGGAAATAAATGTCATTTACATATGATGTTTCAGTTTTTAACCTTGAAGCATGAAAATTAATATGAATTCTACATGTTAATGCATTTTCCAATGTGATCACTCATTTTCCATTGCAAATCTTTAATACAGTTTGTCAGAATTTACTAACCAGCTGGCTGTGGTCGTAGCAGTTAGTAGTGGTCTGTTGGGGCAAAATTGTATACATTGTACCTGTCTTCCTCTTCATGTTTTGTTTTTTTATTTCCTCAAGGTCACTTTATAGTGCCTTGGAGCAATATGAAAAAAAACAAACCTACACATCCATAATAAAAAGTAATGAAATTAAGGTGTCATTATCATCATAACCTGCCAAGGTGTTAAATTCTGTTACACCACTGTAAATTTCCATGACAGTTTTGTAAGCGTGTATCATAGGATACAGAAAGGCACCTGACAGAAAATAAAGGCTGAAAAAAATATCTACCATGTGTAACCTTTTTTTCTTCCTTACAAAATAGTCTTGCACTTTAATTAAAGTTCTTTGATACTGTCCTGATTTGTTCATATTCTCTCCATTATAAAAACATTTACCTTAGATTAGATAGTGATCCAAAAAAGAACATGTGTGTCAGGTTGTATTTAACCTAAGTTTTTTGGGGGGAAAAGAAAAACGCACATCAAAGTAGAGATATTGCCCAGCATCTCAAAGGAACACTGGAGCCACATCTAGTGTACTCACAATGGTCTGCCCCAGAGATATTGAAAAATTTTTAATACTAAATTGTTTAGGTACAAAGTTGGGATAAAACATTTTAATCTTCCCTTCTAACTTACGAATTGCACCACCACAAATGGCTTGGTCTTTAATTTAACTTTCAGTTTTTCCAATAATTGTTTCATTTAGTGAGAAGAGAAGGTGATAATATTGTATTCTGGTGTTAGATAGATTT
The DNA here is from genome assembly GCA_035584735.1 of Pseudotriccus pelzelni. NCBI lineage: Eukaryota > Metazoa > Chordata > Aves > Passeriformes > Tyrannidae > Pseudotriccus > Pseudotriccus pelzelni. The sequence continues at coordinate 80,601,544 of JAWMRA010000078.1, forward strand.
AACAGAGAAAACAATTAATTCTTAACTCTTCTTAATTTTTTTTTTGGAATAACATAAAATTCAAGCTTGAGGTTTTGTAAACATAAGAAGTTAGATGAAATTAGAATACCTACAGCGGAGGAAAGCAATATTTTGGAGTAAACAGTTCTATAGACAGGTGGAAGAGTACATAGAATGTTGTTATTGTTGCAACAATCACAGAAAACAATTGTCTTGGCTTCATAAAAATTATGAGTAAGAAAAAAACCACATAAAAGCAGTCTGTGGGGTAAGTTATTAATTATATATAAATCAGTACAGATCCCACTATTTTTAAGCTATTTTGTCTTGGCACTGCACTTTAACAAACTCTGTGAGGGCTGAACTGTTAAAACAGTGACATTAATACAACTACTTAATTTATCTGAAAAAGCAAGCAGCATACTTTAGATTAACCTACACCCTTTAATAGTCTTTTTGTTCAGTGGGTGTTAAGTTTATATCTGCTTAATATCTTATACAGCCATGACTCATTGAAGCAATAAAAAACAATGGCAAACACCTGATATCAGAAAAGCATCCTTATTCTAAAGAGCACTTAAGTTTAAATTTAGCTTTAAATATATTAATTTATAAACTATCTGACACATTTTAAATTAAGTCTATCTGTAATGGGGAAGATGGGAATAGGCTCTGTCCAAAATGTGGATAAAATTTAGTTGCATTGTTATAATACCCTCAGTCAGTCTGTCAATCAGATATATGTCAAATATATGACAAATATATTCACTGAGCATGAATGAAGCAGTCAACTGGGGGTTTGTCATGATTGTGATTTTCTTAATTTCCTCATTAAATGAAGTATAAGGTATTTCTATTTTAATTTGCTTTTATTTTAAATAGAAATTAAAAACACGTTCATGAAGATTGCAAAGCTTTGAAGGCATACAAGGCTTCTGGAAGCATACTGGAGTATCTTTCAGGTGGCATTCTAGTATAGAAGTCAGATCTGAGTTTCGCTTACAGAGTTTTCGGAGATACAGAATTGAAGCCAGCAGAAAGATAACGACAGCTCTCAGCGTTTTGTGTTCTTTGTCTCCCCCTCCTGCTTGGAAAGAACGTGGGTTGCACGGAGTTAAGGTATTGTGATTTCTAATTCTTTTGGAGAAATCGGGGAAAGTAAGTAAGTAACAATGGACAAGAAAGTCTCAAATGCTGAACATATCAGTAGCAACTGTTTTATGAAAATGGGCTAAATAATTATGTGGCACGAGATCAGTGCTTTTTGCTAACTTAGATTATATACAAAAATTTAAAGCAACAATAAATAGTTCCGTAAGTTGGTTATAGATTGAGGCATTTGTTGGGGACAAGGAGAAAGATGAGGTCAAGTCACAGCTTTCTTTTGATTTGTCTTGATTTAAGCAATAATGGGTAATCATCAATTCACCCCTTTTATTACAAAAATGGCAGTTGTACTTCTCTACAGTGTTGTTATGGAAAACAGAAGCAAGGAGAATTCTCCAGCTGTAAGGACAAGACAATCAAGGTGAGTTAAAAGAACTTGTCATGCCTGTATTTGTCATGTCAGAATATCAGCAGAGTATGCCACTGAAAATACGTGGAAAGTAAGAAGAAATAGAACTTTGCTTTGGAAGATTAAAAAAATAAGAAGACAGAAGGCAATGAGATAATAGTATCTCGTATATAGTGGATTTCTGTGATTAACAGTTTAATTTACTTTGCAATATCTTTTCACTAGGTACCACCTCCACAACTTTGTTTGAAGAGCAAAAAAATTCAAATAACTTTATTTTCCCCAAAGATCTCCAGGAATGATTGGAGGGTTTTTATTGAAAAACAGAATGGATTAAAAATTTCTCCACTGGAATATTTAAGTCTTTTAGAATTCTGCTGCACTGGAAGAAACAAAATTCTGCTCCCAAAATAACATGATCAGATTCCCCACTGGCAAAAATCAGCACAAGCTCTGATTTTATTAAACCACTCTAATTTTTACCAAATAATAAAGCCTACATGAAAACCATTCCCTTTTAAAATTCCTTCTGCCACTGTTATCTCTCGTGGTCTATAAATATTTTATGAACTGTCAAGCTGATTTATGTATCATTATTGGAAAGGAAAAACAATCCACCAAAACCAAATAAAACAATGAGAGAAGAACTAAAACCAACAATATTATAAAGAAAGTATTCAAAGTTTATCAAAAGGCAACTGAACAAGTGCATCTAGAAATGTTAAGCACTGCAAACTGACAAGGTACGAACGTAACATAAGATATACATAACTTTATAGGATGTTTAGGCACTTCCTAATCAATGTCAAAGGAAAGTAATATTCTTTTACAATAATAACTTAAACCCGAAGGTGGAGCTCTTGAACTGTTTATTTTAAAAGAACTAGAAAACATGAAAGCAATATAGTTACCGAAGGAAGATAATGTAAAACTTCTGCAATTACTTTCTTACTACCTTCAATGACACTGCATGCTAGACTGTGAGAAAGGTTAAATGCTGTTTCATGCCTGTACACATTTCACTTGCATAGCAGTCATTTCACTCAGTAAATGTTTCTGTCTGCATATGAATCCTAACCCTTAGATGCTCTTTCCCTAACATTTGACACCCTCTTTCAAAATGTTTTCAAAAGTTTTTGTTTAGATTTCCTACTGGAATTCCTTTGGCATTTAAATGGTATTTTCTACAGCAATGCCTAGGACAAATGATCTTCCAGTTCTCACTGTGTTTTAAGACTGCACATGACCAGGTTAAAAAGATCCTTTCCACAGGAAAAAAAAAAAAAAAAAGAAAAAGTATCAAGAGGTCGTTATGTCCCACAGAAAGAGCAACAAAAAATAAATGAAAGGGAACTGCTTAAACCACATTTTAAAGTCATTACATATATTATTCATTCCCTTCAATCTGAACCTGTACTTAATAAGCACTAGGAAAAGTAATTTGTTTCAGTCATGTTTGAGCAAAATAAATGAGTTTCTGGATTAATTCCCAAAATTAAGGTTTTTAAGCGACCAAATACACTAAAAATATGTAGGGTCTGATTCCTCATCGTCTTGTGCTTCCTACGGGCGTGTAGGTGTACAAGTATACAAGGTGTGAGCAACAGTTCCTTTTGCAAAAGAACACAGATGAAGAAAAATAGTTTACATCCCTATTAGACACACAGAAGTTTGGGGTAATTCACCCCTAAGTCTGGGGTAGTTCAAACCTCCCAGCTGCCTCAAGAGGCATTCCTAAAGACTGGAATGTACTCCAAACAGTACATTTGCCATATAAAGTATCTGTTACTTGCAGATTCATTGGGCAACTTTAAAATCAGACGAAGTTCAATACAACAGCTTTACTACCAATTTATGCCACTGAAACAGGCCAAAAAGCAAGTTAAATTTTAAGTGTAAAATGCTAACATCCTGTTCAGTGCATTTAAAATCTACTTGGGCAGCTGTGCAGGTTCTATTTAAACAAAGAGAAATTGAGCTCACGTATTTCAGGTTCTGCATAGCGTGGGAAGAGTCTCAGTTCAAGATGACAATAGCAGGTGGGTTCTACCTGCACAGAAAAACAACCCTTCCTGCTCCTCCCTGAGGAGAAAGTTACAACAGTCTCAGATAAAGAGGGCTTCTCTTCCCGTGGCCTGCCCATAGGAGGAATCTGGGCAGATTATTACTGATTGAATTAACATTCATTCCTATGCCTGCTGAGTTGAAAGGAAATGCCATTCACCCTCTGAAAGTTTTCTCATCAAGTACATTGTACAGTTTCATAAAATATTTTATTCTGAATCTTTTAGCCTTAAAATGAGCATTACAGTTGCGAAATCAATCATCTTCACAATAATTTATCAGAGAATTAAATTCAGTGAGAAAATTACACTGGCAGGAAACAGTTTAAAACGAGCCTTAAATAATTAAACAATTCATTAATTAATAAAATTCTGTATTGTTAAAATATTCAGCTGGCATAATTCCAATCCATTTATTTAGAAATTAAAATTCTATAAAGTGATAGGAAAATATTTAAGTTATGGTAACTGCTAAAAGTTATTTCAAACTAATTATGTTTTGAAATAATTTTTGTGAAGAGATTTCTTCACCAGAGGGTTATATAAACAGCAAGTCTACTTACTTAAGTTATTTTTGTTTCAATCATGCTAATAGTCAAGCAGTTTTCTATATCCAAGTATTTTAATTACAGCTGGCATTTTTAAGCTGCCTACTGATATTCTGTGCACAAATATTACCATTTTTATTACTAGTCATATTAAAGTCATATGGGAGAAACTGAACTTCAGGTTCTAATCTGTCTCAGTTAAGTTTAACCCTTTTGACAGAAAGCCTGCAAGATATGAACTATATTATGATTTCAAGTGGGCCTTCATATTTTCTTTCTGACAATTACACCACTAATACATTTCATAAGTTAAAAAGGATATTTTTTTGATTATCATATTGCATGCTTAAGTTTAAAAGCTTGTATATTTTCAGTAAGATGGCTCAGAAAACTCAGATTGTCCTCAGAAAGTTTAATTATTCACTTAAGGAAGAACACATACACCAGAACTGTCAAAATTAGTAAGTAAAAATTTAAAAAAAAAAAAAAGTCATGTTCTTTCTATCAGTCTGAACTCAGATTATATTAGTAACACCCAAGTGCAATAAAATTGAAGTGTCTCTTCTGGAGCTGGCTATGTCTACTATGCCTCCTAAAACCAGATACAGAAGAACATTATGACATTTCAGGGAACATATACTGAAATACTGCATATGGTTTTCCCTTTTTTGTCAGGGAGTAGAAGAACTTTGAACTTCACCTGTGATCTCACTCCTGAAAAAGACCTTGACTTTCTAAAGGAATTGGTGAAACTCAATCACAACCATGCCATAGAATAAGATCTGGCACGTATGCATACTAATGCACAAATTAAATAACCCAGTTTAATACCATCAGAAAGCCTAAGCAACTAATCATGTTCAAATTTCAAAACCTCACTAGGAAGAAGAGATTGTCATTTCAGACCCTTCCCAGTCTCAGGAGGCTGTATGACGGAATTTCCCCATCGATGGCTGCTGACAGCTGTGAGTATACACACAGTGGCTACGAAATCAGCACTAGAACACCAGAAATGTACAGTCTTCATATCCTAACACATAACTATTTCTGTACCTCAGAGCTCTTGACCAAGTGATGCAGCTGTTCAGCTGGGCACCAACATTAACAGCTACTCACTGCCCACGCAATGCACCTGTGGTGTTACCCCACCCCGTAACACAGGTTCTTTGATAGGTAGGAAGGAGAAAAATCCTTCCCCACAGCACTGACTGCTCTTTTTTTTTTTTTTTTTTTTTGGGGTGGGGGAGGAGTCAATTAGATAATTCTTTCGCTTTCCTGCATGAATCTCCAAATATGTGGAAAGGAAGTTTAATCCCACTGGTAGATCTGGTGAATGTAGATGGAAAAAGCACTGGCAGGCGTAAAACAAGACCTGCAGGAGTAAAGCTGGATGTTAAAGGGCAGAGCTACTGTATTATGGGAAAGCATGTCCCCGACAGCAACACAACCTTAAAAGTGCCAGGCTTCAAAGAGGGTTCTCCCAAGTAACAAGTGACAGGACCAGAGAAAATGGCCTAAAGCTGCACCAGGGGAGGTTTAGACTGGATATTGGGAAAAATGGCTTCACTGAAAGTGTGGTCAGGCATTGGAACAGTCTGTTCGGGAAGCAGCGGAGTCACCATCCCTGGAAGTGTTCAAAACACGTGTAGACGCGGCAGTGAAGGGACACGGGTTAGTGGTGGGCTCGGCAGTGCCAGGTTAATGCTCGGACTCAGGCGGGAAGGGCCGGCCTGGGGCTCGAACTCCCGGCCCCACGCCGCGTCACCCGGGATGGAACCCGCGCTGGCTGCCTGGGCAAGAGGGGCAGCAGAAGGAGGGGGTGATACAGGAGGAGGAGGAGCAGCCCGAGGGGAGGGAGGAGGCCCCGTGCCCCGCCAGACCCTTCAGGGCACGTCGTTCCCGGCCGTGGGACTGCAGGGGGAAGGCGGCGGGGCTTTCCCAGCCGCAGTGCCACGCTGTGCATCTCTGGCGAAAGCGGGGAAGGGAAGGCAGGGGAGGGAAGCCTTTCACATCCTCAAACCCCAGGGAAACATCTGCTGCTGCTGTCGCCGCAGCGCCAGCTAAAATCGTGCCGCCGCTGAGATCAATTACTTAATCCCAATCCATGGCCGCTCCAGGGGCAGCTCCTTTGAAACAGCCAGGCCTGCGGCATTGCGGGCTGCACTCGGCCAGAGACACAGGGAACTGGCCTCGTACTCCTGGCAGTTGTTACTAAGAAAAAGCGACCGAGGAATTTTCCGCTGCGGAGCCAAAGACCTTGGCTAATCCAGTCACTGTCATGAGCACCTACGGCTCTGCTGCTCCATCTTCATTGCGCTGCTGCAAGAGAGCAGTTGAGGTGTCTGGAATCCCAGGACACTGGAGTGAATGTTCCTGTGGCATATGAGTATTTAATGCGCAGTAATGTAGAGAAGGGATTTTTTGAAGGGGGAGGGGGAAGACGCGAGGAGTTTTCTGGGAAGCAAATAAAGTCTGTCAGGAAAATGTCACTTTATTGAAAGATGTGATATGTTGTTACTGTGCCAGAGAGGGAAACTGGCTGTTTCTTGTCAAAGAAGCAAAAAAGACTGTTCTGCAGGAATCCTAAAGCAAAGTAAAAGGCAGATATCTAGGAAAGAGGACTAGCTTGGACATGTGACCAACTCATCCATGTGCTTCTTTCAAAGCACAGACCACTTCAGAATGTTGACAGCAGAAATAATTCAGCCTTCCTTGGCAAGTTTACTTCTCAGGATAAACTGGACAGAATCCCTGTCAACAAAATCCAATGTACAGTTTAAATTGCATAAAAATAAAAATGAGTCATCCTTGCAATGTCTTCCATCCTATGCTTTACCTGGTTCCTATGTCTTTACCTTTCCTGTCATGTCTTTCTAAATCTTTCCAGGAGGAGGTAAGAAGGTATGGAGGAAAAACTCAATCTGCAAATGTGAATGTAATTTCTAGTGTAAAATTGATTATATTTGATATGGACATTACAGAGTGTCAGTAAATATAGACACCAGTATGGCATTTTAAAGGCTTATTACTGACAGAAGTCAAATTTTGGAAGTTTCATTTCACTCAGGTGAATGTACAACTGTGGTGGAAAGCAGGATGTGTCAGACAGAATTCTGTGTCTTCAGAGTGTTGGCTTAGCCTTACACTGCCCATATGGCGTATAAAATATCCTCAGTTGTTGCGTTTTATGCATTTTAGTTCTTGTGATCTATATATGAAACCAACTTTGATAATGAAGGAAGGTGTGTTTATTTACTTCTTTATTCTGCGACATCAGCAAACTACTCAAAAAAAACCCCACCATGATTCTGCATCACAGAACACAACTTTTTATTACTATAAACCTGTACTATAATAAATTTTAGGCTCATTTCTAGTTTTATGTTAATCAGCAGCAAGTTAGGATTTCAGAGAAGTTACATCTGTGTGAGACTAACATAAATGAGGGAATTATCAGACTTTCTGCCCCAATTTCTCCTGGCAAGGCCATAAAAGAAAGACTCCCATAGTCTGAATTAAGCTGTCCAAATAAACATAGTTTGGTTTTTTTGAAGAGCCAGACCTTTGCAGATGGCACTGAATTCATTTGGAGAGGACCTTTATAAATCAGACTGCTTTTGTTTAGAGTGCTAAATACATACATCAACCTTGGAATCAGGACATGAATGCTGCTTATTCTGAGCTGAGACATTGATGGATTTGCCAACCTGATAGAACAACTGGCAAAGCTCTGGAGATAACTGAGCAGAAAGGAAAACACTGATGTTAATGTGGTCTACTTATTCCAAGTAATAATTGTAAGTTTTCTGGATTTCCATTTCTCTGTGTTTGGTTTTGATAAGTTTTTTTGCTTTAAGTCTGTGTTTCAATTTAATTCATGTTTGTGATTTTGATAGCAACAGAATAGCTTATTTTAAAATTCTTCAATTAAAACACCATATAATTGTCAGTGAGATTGTGTGAAAACTTCTTCATTTTGTCTCTACTAGATGAGTCAGTAATTTTTAGTGCCATTGCAAGTTGCTGTGTATGTCCCCTTGAAGGACTGGGTTACAGTGTTACTCGTGAACCATGTTTCACACCTGGAGACATTTCATTGTAAGGTGTTTTCCATCATTACCAAGCAACAGAAAAATTCTGCGCATTCAGTGGCTCTGTTCTTTTTGTACCATACTTGATAAATCTCTTTTCAGGAAAGAATTCAGAACTTAACCCACTGCCATGCCTTTCTGTGCACTGATTTTCTGGAGAATGACCTCTAGTTTTACTGTGATTTGTTAGCTGGAACTTCAGAAACTTGAAGAAACAGGGGCAAATTGCATCTTTTAAGTTTACTGCCATATAAGGATGATAGAAGAGAATTACTATTTTCTGATGGACCTGAAAGGCAAACGAGTGCCTTTGAAACATCTGCCTTACCAGTTGAACCAGTTTACAAGATGATGACCAGGAAGCCGGTTAAAGAAGATGTGCATGCCGGTTGTCAGGGATCTTGAGAGCAATCATGGCTTTTCCATCTTTGAAGAGAAAAACAGTAATTCTTTCCTTAAATTTTATCTACTCACCCCTCCTGTAGGGGTGAATTACCCTTTATTCTCACATGAGGATGTTGTGCCTTTAATAGATCCCTGTTCAAGTTTTGTGAGTCCAATGGCAGATGCTGAACAGCAGCCCAGTGTTGGAAGAGCTGTTGGTAGACTACAGAGATATGAAAACTCACCAGTTGTCCCCAGCACAGGTGAGAGAGCCCAGCCTGCCCACAGGAGGCCTACAGGAGGAAACCAAGAAGGACAGAGGGTGAGAGTCAGGACATGATTCAGAGGTAAAGCAAATTGCTGTTTTTATTTCTTAAACACCAAAGAAATTGGTGACGCTTGACAAGTAAATAAAATGAGTTTCTGAACTCCATTCCCGAGGGTCCTAAAAGAACAAGCTTATAAAATATATTTGCCCTCCATATTTGACCTGGATATAATAGCTGCAGTAGTGTTCGTACGTTTCATTGTCCCTGCTGTAGCAAAGAGTGCTACTACTGGTCAGTCAAAAAGTACTAGTCAGCAAATTCTAATGGGAATTTGAATGCTAAAAAAAGAGAAAAATCTTTGAAGGTAATTAATGTTTTTTAAAAATCTATTTATGTAAATTGTGAAGTTACGTATCATAGTTCTAAGGAGCACCTACTTTACTACAAACCAAAATAATAAATCAATCCCGAGGTGGGAAATCCCCTGGATATTTCTGCATCTTTTAGTGTTTCCTGACATGTTGTCATGCAGCACATTTAAAGACCTATTCCAGTGTCTAACTGCTCAGAGAACAGAAGTTCTTCAAGACTGTCGTCACATGTTAGTCAAAGCACATATTACCCTCTTATTTTGTATCGATGTCTTACACATGGAGTTGAGTCTTATCATTTCATATTGATTACAGCATCAAAATGGAAATCTACCACTTATAATATGAAGTAAAATTGGGTTGACGGTTTCAGAATTGTCTTATAAAAATTGTGGAAAGCAGAAATATCTGCCCAGGGCTTCTAAGGATAGACATAATCAGCAATAAGCAGTATGATTGAAATCAATTTCAGTGATTTTCAAAGAGAGATGCTCCTTACAGCTAAAATTTTATGGTGTCTCTTGGTACGTGCTCATAGATGAGGGGAGGCATTTCTTAGAACATGGTAAAGAAATGTAAATAAGCTCCTTGTTCCATTTTACTATGCAGTAGTGCAGTTACTGCACAGTTAGAGATGCTTTATGTGTATTATTGTCACCAAAAAATCTCAAAGTGTCATAAATTCAGGCAGTAGTTTTGGTTCCTTGTTTCTGTGTTCAAACTTTGCATTTTAAATCTCTTTATATTTGCTGCAGTCATATAACAGAACCCTAAAGAACGTAAGAAACCACAAGGGATAAAAAATAGACTACATAATTTTCCTTTTTCTTTTTCTTTTTTTCCTTTCCCATCCCATGTAATTTTCACTCTTATTTCTCAGTTACTGCATTCATATTTACATATGAAATTAGACCTCAGATCAGTCAGAACTGTTCAGCTGTTTTTTTCTGGAAAAGTGAAGGGGAAAAAATATTTGAGATATGCAGTTTGCAGTTCTATCTGACCATTAAGTATTCCATTGCAGACAAAAGCAGATAGAGACAGAGATATACTCTGTCAGATAGGGACACATCTGAAATGAACACAGAGAAAATCTGAAACTGAATGTCATCAAATCAGCAACCCAGGTTACAGTCAAGAAAGAGTCTGAAATGGAGAGTAGTTCCAGAAAGCAAATAGAAACTGTCTGGTGGCTTTCTGGTGATTTTTTGTTGGGTAAAGTTCACTATTAGAATGATATGCTGATGCCACTGAAGCTGCCAGAAAAAGTCAAACTTAACCTTGGGACAAACCTTGAAACAGGCATGGGCCAGTATAAATTTCTTGAGAAAAGTCGTGTAAGTGTTCTTCCAAACATAGTATGCATTTACTAGTTTTCCTGTGATGCTGAAGTATTAACTACAAATGAGTAAATATAGATGTAAAAAGTAGATGAGCTTCTAGCTACTATTTTTAATGAGACTGAATAAACAAATTCCAGATTTTAGCTATATAATTCAGGGCCCAACTACCAACTTGCAGGCATGTGGTGTGATGTAAGTTGCTAATCTTTCTAGATGTGAGTCCTAAGACATTCCACAGTTCAGTTGTTTGGAGACCTTGTGCTGAAAGAGAGATCAGTCAGGCATTTTGCAAGCAAATTCTACAGTCACTTTCTCCACTGTGTCTGGGATGAATGTAAAAAAGAAGAGACAGAAGCAGTCTTTGATACGGATGAGCTGCAGTTTATAAAACATCTGCAGCAGACAGGAGCTTCTCTGCTATGAGAAAATGTAGTGCTATGGCTTTGGCAGTCAACAACTTTGAACTTCCCTAGCAGGCTTTTGCACCTGCTGAGCAAAGAAAACTCAGGGAAGCTCAGTAACAGCAAAGCAAATGCAAGAAACTGACAAAGAAGGCTGTTCTAAGACTGGAGAATCATAGCCTGCCAGAGAAAGAGACAGCTGAAGAACTATTCTTTGTGTATTCTGAGTCATTATAGGGAAGGTGCTCAATGCTAGGAGACAAGGTCTTGACAATATTTGCCTGTAGAGTCCCCTTCTCTCACTCATATGACAAGAGAATTTTCGACCCCTTTCTCCGTGGCCTCAAGTTTTCTTTGCAGTGTTTGAGAGGACCTCTGAATTTTTCCATGCAGATATATTTGTACCTGACATCCTGGTAACAAAACCCCCATATCCAATTTGCAGTTGTTATTCTATTTGTAGGGCTTAACACAGAGGTGGGCATGGGGATTACAGAATGAACCAGGTTGCTTGACAAGTCTGATCAGGGGCAGAGGTGACTTCTTGCCCCTGCTGGAAGCTAACATGTCTCTCTTTCTAGGCCACAAGACAGCCGATTTGCTCAGGCAAACCCAGTGGACATATGTGTTAGTGGGCACAGTCAGGCATACAATGGGAGAAACAGATACCTCTGCAGGGTGGAAGAAAAATGCCATAGGTAGATAGAAAAATCTGTCATGGTTTCTTGAATGTTACTCTTTCAAAGGAATATAGACATGGACGGTGAGAGTCGCTTGCAGGGAGACACCAAGAGAGAAATTCAGACCTGTTGTAAAGTTGCCCTGTGTTCTCAAGAACTGAATGAAAGAAGTGTTACAGGAAGAGAAGCAGTTCATTTTTAAAGAAAACATGCTTACAAAATTTACTGAAGTTCCAGTATCTGAGGAGATTAAAAGGTAAGATTCTCCCTGATGAACTGGTTCATTTAGCATACATGCCAACCTAATTATTTACCACAGTATTTTAGCAAATTCAAATGAGCACTGCATCATTCCAAGAGCAAAATCTTGACTTGTCACCACCTGTCTTTTAGGACCTCATAAATATTCTATCAGAATGTTCTGTCTGCTGAAAAAAAGTGATTGATCTATTTTGTCTTTAACAGTGTAAGCCGAAGCTCTTGAACCTGTCATATCCCTTTGTATATGTAAGTGCAATGTCCCTGGGTTGTTTCTACTTTCTACATTTTTTATTAACCCAAGCAGTCCACCTCTCATTTTCTGAAACAAGAGTTGTGGATGGACTATGTTATCTATTCTTAAGGTGTTTTCTGAGAAGCATGTGTGCCGAGTTTCCTTGGCTTGTGGGTGTCTCCAGCCTTTTACTGGTAAACTAGAAATCAGAATCTCTTATCTCCTCTTTGTAAAAATATCCCCATCTGATTATGAGCATAGCCAAAAGAAGAGAGATGACCCATTTCTATCTTATTTCCATTTTTTTTCCTGCACATATCTACTAGAGCTGTCATTTAGTGTGTGCTGCAAGTTCAGCAGATGATTGTTTTCATCTTGGGACATGCCAAGCACACCGGGCAGTTCACCTCTGTGTTTTTTTTTTCTTGTGGACCATTTTAATAAATAATTAGAATTTTGGATCATGCAATATATTGTTCAGCTGCCTCCACCAGCTGTCTTATGAATAATGTACATATTTTTGGTTTCCTTTCTATCCAAACAGTGGCTGTGCTGGTGCAGTATATTCTGAAGACATTGACAATGGCAGTGTAGACTTATTTCCACTTAACCGTGTGCAAACTTCAAAGTCTCGCTACACAAACAGTGCACAGTATATTTTGTTTATTAGCACGATTTTGATACTGCCTCTTGAGTTCTTATTACTTAGAGAACAGGAAAAAAACAGTTAAAAATCTGATCTTGATGAAAGGAATGGAAAAATTTGGGGGTAATGCTCTTTATTCTTTTTAATAACTTGAATGAAGTCTGTTAACACAAGAAACACCATGGGCTTTCAGATTCAGGGCTGAACTTTGAGAGTCCTTTTTAATAATCAATAATAAATGGCCTACAGTGGTAATTCCTTCAAGTGGTTGGTTTAGCTCTGTATAAACCTAAAGGACCATCCAGAATAGATATATAAAAATAGTCAAGGAAGCTGATATGAAATGGCCAGAGATATGTCTACTGAGATGATGGTATAACAGATTTTATCCATCTACTTTTTTCACAGTCGGCTGAAATGCAACGTGTTTTGATTATGTATGAATTTGTCATAGAACATTAAGGCCTGATTCTTTACTGTATCACATTAATGTTATAGTTTCAGGGAAATTATGCTCCTAAGACCACACATCATGCTTTTCAACCAGAAATGTTGATTTGGGGTTTTTTTTCATCATCCAGGAATTGCTATGTGGCCCCAGTGACCCTGCCATCCACTTTATACAGAATGGTCATAAGGAATTGATGTTAATTCATCATCAGACCAAAAGTCCATGGTGTTCCCATCCTGGGAAGTAAAAGCTGCCTGTGGCAATACAAGTGCAATATACTGTCATGGTATAATGAACTCTTCACGGTCAGCAGACTCTGACCTAGGCTGGGATGGAAATCAGAGTATCTCTTCTGCTGTTAATGTTGCTAGACTGATTGCACAACCAAGTTTTAAGAACTCAGCAGGCACCTTTCCATTTTTCTGAATTGAGACAGGTTCCATGTGAAGCTAGCTTGTGCACATCTGCTGGATCATACCCCAAAACACCTGACTTGTGATTCCTAATGATGCTGAGGCTACCTAACACAGGCATTCCTGTAAATGCCCAGCAGCAGGAAGTAGATTTGTTTTACATGCAAGGTTCAGTTGAGTAGGACATGGAAGAGAAAGTTCTGAGTGTAGTATGCAACAGGAATTTCTGCTGATGCCATTCTGAATAGAGTCCTTACTTCCAAAAAAATTATGTTTCTTTTCAAACTATGCCATACTTTCATGCTTCGGATGCTTTCTGTTCTTTAGTATTAATGAACGGGTCTGTTGTCTCGAAATACCTGTTCCATTGTTTGATGGGTAGTATGACTTGAATATTGCCATGTTAAAAGTGTATGATTTTTAACTTCAGTCACTAGATGGCCTTTGAGTGTGCAAAAGCTCCCTGAATGCTGTTAGGAACACCATACTTTTAGCTAGATGATGAACTTTGAAATTTGAAGGTTTTCACTTCAAGCCTTTCCTAAACCTGTCTTTAGTAGCTTGAGCTGATATTAAGCATTTATTTGCAAACTTTTGAGAAAGTGAAATGATAAAGGTAACAGCTTAATGGTAAGAACTAAAAACAATAAAACAAAAGAGGAAAGAGACTTTCTGTTTACCGAATCAGAATTTTTCTTTGCATCAGCCTGTCGTGTGGGTCCTTGCAGCGGTCTTGCACAATTCACATTTGTGAGGAAACTACAGAAGAGATATTTCACTTGAAAGCAGAGGGACAGAAGCTGTAAAAATATTGCCCTCTCTGTTGTGAAGATGCAGTGCTGGATCTTATCTGCTTATGTCGGAGTATGTGCTAAACATTTCTTGTTGTTGGGAGCTGCCTTGTAAGTAGCTGGAATTTCTGAGCCTCGCCTTAGATCTGTTCATTTATGTTTCTTACATGGCATTCAGAGTGAATGTGTATCCATCAAATGCTGTCATACATATGTGGGAAACAGCCCATCATTTCTCAGGCAGCCTTACTCATTACAGCAGTAGGTTTGCAGGCAGAGTAAGACACTAAGCATTGTAAGGTGGTCAAATTTGACCTATATTACGGCAGCCAAGGCTATTAATGCCAAGCTTTTATGACATAATACACCATTCCAATTGTTTCATTTCACCTTCTGCACAAGTCATCTGGTTTCTCATAGGCTGCATCTAATTTTTCAGCTTGAATTAAAACATAAAATAGTATAAAATGATTACTCAGAAATTAATATGCTTAGAAAACAACAGCACATAGAGAATACAACATAGTGCTGAACAGAGATGTCTGAGTTGTAGTGAAATTACAGAGCTGTTAAACCTTAGTTCTGCTAGATTGTATTGCTGTTGCTGTGCAGCTTTGAAGAATAGAAGCTGATGTGTACACTCTGCTGCAGGCAGACATCGTGCCTGGAACTATTTGCAGCTTATGGTACTGTGATGGATTTGAGCAACTGGTTCTGTGTTACCTTCTCTGGTATGCTGCATCTCAGTTTTCTGGTTGTTAGTGAGTGAGGCTATAGGTTTCGTTGATTTCTGGCAAGGAGCAAGATCTCTTACAGTTAAAAGATTCTGGCATGTCAAAGCTGTGAAAAACTCAATTCCACTTAGAAAATTGTATCGAGTTTTTCATATTTATTCTCCGTCTATGACTTTCAGACATCTAGGTTGCTATGATTCTGAGCAGAAGAAAGTCAGAAGGCATAAAACTGTTACCTACAGTTTGTTTTTCCCACTTTGTGTGTTTGTCAGCAGCTCTGAAAGGATGTCAAAAGTTATTAAGGCTGCTAAACTCCCACCAAAATCCTTGAAAAGTTAGGGTTATGCTTTGAATTTTGAAGCCTGGTTTGTAAATGTAAAGTATAAAAATCTCTTTGTAGATAAGTCACTTTCACTCTCATGGACTAGCAGCTGCACTTCCTGCCTCTAGCAGCAGTGTTGGTGCTCAGGCATTACTCCAGAGTGAGACACTATTCTTCCCCAGAGCACACAAGAAAGTGGTTGCCAACATTCAAATTATTAGCAAAGCTGCAAGTAGCTAAGAGTCATCTGTCATGTAACTGCAGAGACAAACAGGAAGAGTGGTGAACCTGGGCATGTTTTGTATGTTAGCCTTGCACCCACCCTCTCTTCCTTTTGGCAGAACAGGAAACCATCTTCTGTTTTTCTTCTTTTTTTCTTAAGGAATTAGAAAAAAAAGATAAAAGTCTTGACTTGTTCTGTAGACCAGTCTAAAAGCACCTAATATAAGATCAGTGTTGAGAAGAGCTGCTGTGCCTATATCCAGCACTCTAGATAATATTCTGAAGTACTTTACCATGCAATTTGGAAGTTTTACAGATGGAAATCCGGGTGCAGTGTGATAAAGTGGTTTACAAAATCCCATTTGGAATCTGTAGCACAGTTAGGAATGAGAATTCATATAACCTGAGCCCAAGTCTGTGCTGAACTCCAATCTTGAAGCTTTTGAAATGGCGCTTTGTCGAAACTTGCTTTTGAATAATATTAATTAGCACAAAATGATGCCTTAGTTCTTACTTCATTCTTAAAATTTAGGCTGAGACATAAGTGAAGACTTGGGAATCTTAGTCATGTTTTATCCAGTTTTTCGCAGTGGTTCAGACGTGGAATAGCTGTGGGAGCCTTCAGCATGCATAAAAAGGCGTGGCATAGATGTTGTGATTCATCTAGAAGTGCTTAATTTACGAATCCGAACTTCTTAATCATAATTATGTTTGTGATCTAGAAGCAGTCTAGGATGATCAGTGGGAATTTCCCTAAGTGAGCTGTGGCTTTTCAGGTCAGATGCTTCATCTTTGCACTTGACCAAAAATCCTGGATCACAATTCAGTTCTTCTCATTCCCTTCCAGGCTTACATTAAAACCTGTCTTAGGGGAAAAGCAACAGTGGCATAATCTCTTGAAGTCTTTTCCAGCCCTGGAATGTTGCATTGTTCTTAATATCCATGTTTTGTATATGCATTCTTGATTTTTTTTTTAAATTAACCTGTTTCTCTCTTTCATCCTTGGTTATGTTGCAATGTATCCCTAAAAGCTGGAATCTTCTGTCATTTCTTTGCCAAGGGTAACATAGAAATCAGGGTTTTTGTAAAGAGGCAGTTAAAAAATTAGGATGTTGTTGCGAAAGAGCACTCTAAAAATTTCTTTCTGATGCAGTCTTTTTTCGCCAACAGATCTCCAAAAATCATTTCTAAAACTTACGATCTCATTGTAAAGAGTGCAATCACTTTTACACTTTTGAGAGTATCATCTCATTTTACAGAGTTTTCATTGAGTGGACTACACTGTCAGAGCACAGATGTTACAGGCTTGAATTTCATCTTTTTATGCCACTAAATAGAGAGGTTCCAAATTGAATACATTGCTGATTTTTGTATTTTCATTGTATGTTGCTTTTGTTAGGTTTACCGAACAAGAAATGTCAAATGGCTCAAATATCTTTTGCTGTATTTTGAAATGTGTCAATTTTTTTGGTGCATGTTTTCTTTTTCTTGTTTTTTTTCCTGCTTTCTCTACTTGTCTGCCAACTTTAAGCTCCCTCATATTTGCTTTCTTGTCTTTCAAACTCATGAAGTGTAAATTTCATTGAAATCAAAGAGTTAAAGGTATCTGCTTAGCATGACTGCCTGAACGGGGATAGGATTGAGTATCTGTTCATATATTTTGCAAAACTGTGACCTCTCTGATTTCTTTTAAACTCTGAATTGGCTGTATCGGTTTTCCTTGGTTATTTTTAATTTGTTTCTTACTGGTTTGATTATTAATTATTTGCTTATAATATTTATTTAATTGTGGAAGATGAATACTGCATTTGGTTTTGTATGTCACATAACTAACCATATACTAGGTAGATAAGCAACTGAGTGCTAACAAGAATGTTTCGTGCAGCCAGACAGGCTTTCAAAAATAGCTCAGCAACCACACATGAAAACCAGAATTCTGAAAGAGTGCACGTTGATCACTAAGCTCCTGTGAAAACCTGGCCACAAACACCACAATCTGATCTTCTGCATGTAACTGCTGCTCCAACCCAAATGTGTATCAAGGAAGAGCAGGACAGTCCAAAATCTGGAGAAACACTGTGTTTTCATCTCCCTTGGGCAAGTTATACAGGGGAGGAAACTTTGCAGCACAGCTACACGACTTCCAAGAAGACTGACTGATAAATCCATTGGGCACTTTTGAGAGATTCCATGTTATTAAAAAGTGAATATAATTAATTGCTTCTTGTTGCTAGCAACTACTTTGAAAAACTCTATTTCTTATTCAGAAATGTATTTTGAACTTAATAATTTTGCAAACCATAGAGAAAGTGCTTTTGGTGCCTCATATGTATTTCCAACATAATCATCTACTGTCCTTTTTTACTTTAAAATCTTTATTTTTATATATATATTTACATCTATATAATTTTGTATAATTCCCCTCCACCCCTAGCTACCAGCTTTTTTTTCTTTGTTGACCTCTTCTCCAAGCAGCTGCTGAAACAAGGCTGTGCTTTATGTGGTATTTTAGTTCTGCAGGTGTTTTAAGGGTCAATGGAAAAAAAGCCTCCCACGCTGGTGATGGGGATTTCCTCTGTAGCATTCATGGGCAGGGTTCTGGTATGTTAGGCATAAATAATTCTTCTCCTTGGTATGGTTAGAGCTCACTTACACCTTTAGTGAGATGGCTGTACTTGTTGCAGTAATAGTGTAGCACACAGTGCATTGCAACGTGTGCAGCAACAGTTCATATCAATCAAGTGTTATGTCTGAGTTTTGCTTTTCTCTTTCAGGTGTTTTTTGTGTTATAGCACAACAACTTCCTGGCTGTCACTGTGGTACTTATTGGAACCTGCTTCTTGAAATTTGACAAAGGCGGGACGGTGATTATGTTTTCTTGTTCTAGATTAAAAGCCTTTGCCTACACAATAAAGTAAAAAATCTGGCAGCTTTTTAAAACTTGGTACTCGTAATTTCTCAGCTCTTATAATCCACAGTAGAGGGCAGTGGTTACACAATGCATGTGCATTCTCACTAAGTGTTAGTTACTAGGCAGCACCTTTGAAACATCAACTAATGCATTGTCAGAACACTGGTAAATAGGTTACAATACTGGTTTTTGAAAGATATTAACAGAATAGGCTGAAGTGACCTGTTCAAGCCCACAGAGGTTGCATCTGTCATAGAGAGGACAGGATCTGACCAAAAGCACTTGATTGAAAGGGGAACTTAATATATAAAGTTTCTAAGAAGATGAAGTCCTAAGTATTTCAAGTGCTGCAGTTCTTGCACAAAGCTTTTCTCTGAAACTCCCCTTTAATCATGGGTTCTCAAGCACACTGAGCAAAATGGTACTATCACATCGGTATGTCTGTAGTGACTTTGGTCATTTTTCTTCAGTGTAGTCATTTTCCAAATGCCTGTGTGCATGCATCCCTTATAATTTCAAGTTATCATAAAAACCTCACAGGCACAATTAGCTGGGGACAGGACCCTCTGCTACCTTGCACCTTGCACAGTTACTTACATGTGCTGCCTAAGAGCTTTCTCACAACCCTTCTTTTCTTCAGAAACTGACAGCTTGTCCAGCACGGATGCCTTTTTAGTGGTTTTCCAGTTTGACTCTGGTGAGCTTGAGGCAGGGGTCGGGGTGTGCTGACATATCCTATTTTAACATTTTTCATATGAGATTTTGTTGCTGCTTGAAATGCGTTACTGTTTCTGAAAAATACTATCTCATACTAAAAAGGGGAGGAAGGGTGCTAAAAAATTGAAAGCAGAATAAAATAGTTTGAAATTGTAGAAACAAAATGTTTCAGGTCAAAAAGATTCAATTTTATTTAGGGAGTTGCCATTTTGGTGGTTTTATCCTTTTCAAAACCCCAAATCCATTTGTAAGTACGCATTCCTTATCCTGCTTCAATGGCAGAGGGAAAAGGATATGAAATGCGACTCATAATGCACTGCTCAAAAATTTTGTCATTCCCATTCCCTGCGTGAAGCACTTCGTTTTGACTTTACAAATATTCCAGGTATATTCTTTCCAACACAAGAGAGTATATGCATTGAATTTCCTGAAATAGGATCATGTCTGAGGCATTTTTGTCACAGGTTACTCTGTTTAGCAGGTAGGATCATGGAGATAAATAGGATCAAGAAGGGCCACAAACATGTGACATGTCAGTCTTCCTGAAAGGGAATTTAAGGTTGAAGGCAGTTGCAAGCCTTATGTACTGGAAATGAGATCTGTTTTATAATTACAGTAACCAGAAGTTAATAACTTAATATGGTGATTTAGTTCTATGATATTTATACAGGACTGTTTACAAGAAAGAGTAAGATGTTAGGAACTCTTTCCTTGGAAGTGCAAAGTGAGAATCTTCCGTATTGCTTTCACTAGACAGAATTTTTGCACAAAGAACTTGGATACCTCCGTTGCTCAAGTTGAAGTGCTAGATTCAAGATTGATGGAATCTTGATTTTGCTTCCACAAACTTAGCTGACGTGGAATTTACATGGCAAATCTAGGAATCCAATACCCTAGAGGCACCCTAGACCATCGCTTTTAGCTGCTGCTTCAAAAAAAATATTTACCTCCTGCGAATCCTGTGCTATAGGGGATTATCTCAGATACTTTAAGGTATGTCAAACAGCTTCAAATATCAGTATGGACTGCCAACTAAATTAAGTTCACACTGCTTTTCCAGATCATTACCAGGAAATAAAAGTCTTCAAAGACATCCCGAGATGGTGAGGCTGCACCTCAAATTCTGTGTTCAGGATTTGGACCCTCACTCCAAGAAGGACACTGAGGTGCTGGAGCATGTCCAGAGAAGGGCAAAGGAGCTGTTGAAGGGTCTGGAGGACAAGTCTTATGAGGAGTAGCTGAAGGAGCTGAGCTGGGGTTGTTTAGCCTGGAGAAAATGAGGTTCAGGGAGGATCTTATCTAGCATCCCAAAAACCAGATGAGGGGCAGTTGGGGTCAGTCCCTTCTCCCAGGTAAAAAGCAGTAGGACAAGAGAAAATAGTCTCAGGTTGCACCAGAGGAGATTTAGATTGGATATTAAGAAAAAAATCTACATGGAAAGGGTTGTCAAGCACTGAAAGAGTCTGCCTGAGTCACCATCTCTGGAGATATTTGAAGGACTTGTAGATGTGGCACGGAGGGACATGGTTTGGTGCTGGACTTGGCAGTGCTGGGTTAACAATTGAACTCGATGACCTTAGAAGTCTTTTCCAATCTTAATGATTCTATGACTCTATGGGCATACAAAACAGAGGCACACCAAAGCAGAGGCACTCAGAATCACTACAGTCCAGCTGAAAAATCTTAGTGCTTACACAGATTCAACTGTCAACACTATATGTTTCTCACTGGCAGGACTAAGAGCTGCTAGGACGATAACAAGGAAGTGCATGAACAAGAGAGATGTCATGGTTAGAGAAAGAAAGCTTGATGACGACAGCATAACCACAGAGGAGTTTTGTGTGTTGCCCAGTGGTAGCTTGGCACTTAGTTGTTTTCTTCAGCAGCAGCAATATGGTTTAGCTGCACATCAGAGAAAGCACACAAGAGCTAGACAGCATGATCGAAAAAAAACACAAAAACCCAAGGGAGTATTTTTTTGAACCTCAGTTTCTTCTGCTTTATCACCTACATAACCGCAGCACATTTTTGCATCTTCTTTGCAGGTTCCCAGGAGAGCAGCTGCTTTACTTTAGTGTAAGCTTACTTACTATCCTGGCACTTTTATCGTCTCCCTGCCCACCTCTCTCCTCTTTCAAATCTACATCCATCCCATGAGTTATGAATGTACCAACTTCTGTCAATTGTTTCTAACAGTCCACAACAAATCTTCATCTTGTATCATCTCTCAAACTGACTTTTAGGTCATGCTTGGACGTTTATGATGCTTTTGTCTTCTCTTCTACTTTTGCAAGTTTTAAAGGTGAGAAGTTTTTATCAATCAAAGCCTCACAGTGTATTCTAATATCTCTGCAGTTGTATAGTTATTATGTGAGTTAACTTCAAACAGGCTTATAAAATATAGCAAGTCATTATAGGACTTCTTGTTGTGATTTGCTTCTCTTCTCTGTGACCTCCATACAATTTCAAGGAAGTCAGTAGAATTCCATGACATGTGAGAGATGTATCTTGGGGTTGTATCCCATCACCAGGGTAATAAAACTGTTTTCAGAGTCTGACTGATTCCTTCAAGGTGGTATCAGGTATGTTTTCAGGTTTGGATGGACACATGTGCTTATACTCACAGCCACCCAATATGCATTGTGTTCCTTGGAAGGATCCTGATATGCAGAAGAAATTTCCTACAGAGTCACCTAATCTACACATAACCTAAAAATTGCTTTGACACAAAAAAGCAAATTTGGATGCATTGGATAATTTTGGCCAATTCTGAAAATATGTTCTACTACTGTACTAGATTTTCAAGACTACTTGTTGTGCCTGCATGGCTGCTGTCAAGACATACTGTAGATTCATTAGGTGTTTAGCCAAATACTTGATTTTCTATAGGGAACAACTCACCAAGTGCTGCAAAACTTCTGTTCTGAATCTACAAAGCCATCTTCTCTGGAGGGGCATATACTGGAGCGTGGCCCAGGGAGCCTAGCAGTGTATGAATATATGGGTTAGTGCAAGGCTAATCCAAAATAAGAGAAAGACCTAGATGGTGCTTCTGCTAACTATGGGTACAAAGACTACACCATATCTCCCCACTGCTCCCATGGGAAATATAGTTCACCCACAGTCCTGCGTTATAACCCTGGTTAGTAGATACAGCATTTTGTCATTACCTCTGCTATTCTGGGGAAGAATTTCAGAGCCAAGTTTCCTAGTACACAAGATAAAGATACACAAAGTCCGATAAACCTCATCACTCACATATGCCCATTTTTGCATCCTATGCTGAACTTAGTTGTGGAGAAGTAGCTGATCAGCTCTTTGAAACTAATAGCTCTATGCACTTTATTATCAAAGGAACTGTTTATTTTTACACAGAGTACAGGGGAACCAAAGAATACCTCAGAAATTGTTTTAAAGGAGGCACTGTAATCATTTATATGATGTAAAGACCCATGAGGGACTAATGGAGACAAGATGTATAATGCCAAATATTTAGTCGATTCAGTGGGTGAAACAACCTGTCGTGAGCTTTTATCTCCATATGTATGTGTAATCTGGAATTTTTTAACTCTATCTGTTTAAGGAACTCTGCTTTTCATTTTCACATTAAATCTGAGCATCAGAATTGACAAAAGGCTTTAATTTTCCAAGATGTGGCACTTAATGTCTCAGTCCACTGGTGCACTCGAACTGGAATTTAAGTTGATGTGTCTAAGCAGTGTTGTTAATATTACATCTTAATAAATTCTAGGGGAAATTTAGAGAACTTTAGAATAATTTGGAAAACCATTTGTGGTTTAGCTCATGAGAAATCACACCTGTTGGCATAAAGCCTGCTATCTAAATTCCATATTTAAGATGGAAACTAAATATAAGCTAAATCTCTATTACATTTTTAAAGTATATTTTCTTGCTTTTTGTGGTCTTTGCAAACCCTGTGACTCCATTTCTTCTTTGTGATTAAACGTTGCTTGTAATCATAAATATCATACAGATATTAAACCTAAACAAACTGGAAAAAAAAAGTCTCTAAAGAAACCACTTTCACTATGTCTAACCAGAGATTTTGGCCCAGATCATCAGCTAGATCATCATAAAGTCGTTCCTCTGACCTTAAAGAAGCTTTGGGAGTTGATACATTCTAAAGACTAAGGATTATATTATAAAGACGTTTTACCCCATCCATCTTTGATAAACACTAGCCATTTTAGAACCAACCTATAAGTTATATTTCAAGCCTCTAGTCATTTAATTTACCCTTTCTCCACCCCCACACCTACCCCCCCCTTTAACTGTTTCCTTTAGCACTCCAACTATCCCTGGATACACTAGCAAGGTTCATTGATCAGCAACTCACCCAGGAAATTCTAATCTTCCATCAACAACCCCATCAGTAATTGCACGAATGCATGGGTAGGTATGAGGTATATTTCTCAGCTTGTTCAGAAAGATTACAGGGAAAATCGTAATTGTATTTATTTGGTTAAAGAACAATTAAATATTAAGCATGACATTCTATTGGTTTAAAAAATACAGAACAGTTGGGATTGGATCCCACCACATTATTGTGATGCTAATCTGAAATCCTTTTGAGGTTTTAGAATTTATCTGGAACATCGTAAGCTGTGCATTAGGAAGGTGACTTTTTTGGTTTTATACACAACTAATCTCTGTGTTTTCAAAGAGGTTCATGAATGTCAAAGTTACGAAGTCCCAAAATGAAAACTGTGTGAAGTTTCTAAACTGGTCTTGGCAGACTTATGAAATGGGTATTTTCTATACAAAAATAGTTGTTAAAAATCAGTTGTTCTACTTAAAGGACCGTGAGAGGCAAAATCATGTCATGCCACCACACTGATGCAGCCCAGGAGCCTGTGACTACAAAATCATCATAGCTCCCCATCACTACTGTGGCTGCCTCATGAAGTGAATTAGTTATCTTTATTCTCTCTTGCTCTTCCATACAAGGCTTTTTAAAACTATGAGCTATTATAAGTACTTATATGTCTAATTTGTTGATTTCAAAAGAGCTGGACACATCAGAATAACTGAAAAATCCATTTCCTGTTGTTAGTACAAAGAGCTTCTGACACTGTCGAAGGACCAACCTAGCCTTTCTTCCAGTAGCATTGGAAGAGCTTAGTAACTATTTGTTTTTCCTCTATCCTTTATGATTTTGTGCTTTATAATGTGTTTTCTTGTTATCTGTAATGATCTAGGATATGGTGACACTATCTCAGGTTTCCACGTTTTCCTGAGAAATTTATATTCTAATTAAACTGTTTTGTTGGCCTTGGGATTCTGCTCACAACATATCACACTCGTTTTCAGCACTGCCTGTGGAAAGTATCCAGAAAAGTCTTGAGGAGATTTAGGGAGCTTCATGGCTTTTAAAGAATTCACTTGGTCAAGTTTTTCATCATTGTGATGAATGCACTGATTTCCATTCTGCTGGCCTCCGTGCCCATCCATGTCACCTCTGCTCTTTTTCTCTTGTGGTTAAACTTGGAAAATAGGCAGTCATCTGTAGTCAGGGGTTGTTGTTGACAGGGAATGAAAAGATGCAATGAAATCCTAAGTCTCTGTAGGCTAATAAAGCTGTACTCGTATCAGCCTGATGCAACACTAGTTTGCTTGTAAATGTCACAGACAGATAAAAAGGCAAAGGCATCTTAGCCAAGATTATTGACAGACTTCAGATAGCTACCAGATTTCAAAAGCAAAAAGACAGGTGCCACTGTGATCTAAGGAAAATAAATCAGTTACTTCCTTTTACTTTACACAGATGTTACTGTGGGTGTAATTAACAGTGGATGAATTGTCTTCATTTTTAGTGGATATCAAGAACAGAGTTCTTGTTCTGTGCTAATGAATACTTTCCAGAAGCAGGACAGAATCTCACAACTTTCACATCCAGAGATTGTAGAGCAGGTTTTACCACCCTTTTCCTGAGCTGTATTGTACATTCCCCTGGGTAGGCAGTATCCCTGGTTGCAAAATTGTAACAGATCTATTTTGCTTTCTCTGGTCCTACTTGTGAAGTAAATTACTGTTCACTGAGTTAAGATGGAAGGTTCTAGTCCTCCATGAAACTGCCATGTAAACCCATAAGGGATGCTAAGAATCTCCCCTCAACATTAGTTAGTGATGAACATAAAAGAGAGAAGCTTAACATTTGATTCTTTCCCTTTGTAAAATAAATTATAAAAAATCCTGCTGATGTCAGTAATTCCATGTCAAGCTAGATCATAGTGCAGAGGTGAAGAGAAGGGAGATTATTCCTTGGAACTTGGAGTCAGACTACCCCACTTCACCTCCATGTGCTTTTCATGTAAGACATGCTCTCATTCTAACTGATTTTAAAATGGTGACCCTTTTTTTTTTCTCTCTTTGATCGTTCCCAAGCCATGATTGTGAAAATTTCTCAGAAAGTAGCAAGTGATTGCATGTGGTGGATATTTTATAGCTGCTTTATTTGACATGTCTACAACGTATGGTCAGTCTGCTGAAGACAATTACGGGTATCAGAGGGAATCTCTTGTCTACTGCTAACATGGTCTAATAAATGTTCCTGTCAAAAGTATCAGCAATATCAGATACAGCAGGCAGCATGCAACCACTTCTACACTGTGTTTCTATTGCATGGTGCTCCTACAGTATGTGGGGCAAAATCATGCACAGCGGTGTGAAGCATTCAGAAGTCAACAAGATTGCATAGGATATGAAACAGTAGAAATATGATTTCATCTTTGAACATGAATAGCATTTTTATATGTTACGCTTTATTGATGTATTTTTATTGTATTTTTATATCCAGGTAATCCCAAAGTGAAGTCAGAAAATTAGGTTTCAAAGTCCTTTTGTGCAATTAAATTCTGGCAGATTTGTTCAGCTTTTGCATAAGAAGGAATGTTTTATGTGTTGTTTTGTTTTGTGTTTAAAATGACTGACCAGTGGTTCACAGAAATACAAATCCAATTGCACCTCAAGTTGTATGGAAACTCATTGGCTTCACTAAGGTTAATGTAAGATAGTGCTAGATTTAATTTGATTTTTGAGAGAAAGGTTGTGTCCTGTCAGCAAGTAGCATTGAAGATTTCAAAAGATATCTTTAGGTTAAAAAAAATGTTTTTGTTCAGAGAGGGGATGAACATAAAACTCTGTGGTCTGTTGTCTGTCGATGATGAGAACTGGGCATTTAAAGCAGGCATGCAATGATGCCAAAAAAAGTACTTTTAGAGGGCTTGAAAGTCAAATCTCCACCATGATCTCCAGGCATCACTGGATGATGTGCTTCTGTACTTGAAAGCATTCAGCATCCTCATGGCAGTTCTATATAGATACTGTGCAGGTTAGTTGTGAGACAACTGTGTGTATCTATGTGTGTGTGTTCCAGAAATGCTGAAAAAAAAGTGAGAGGCAGAACACACTCTCTCACACTGCTTGTTATATATATCCAGAACGGGAAATTTAAAACTTTTAGAAAAGTTTACCACCATTGTTCTTAAGGTGGCTGATTCTAACACTATGGAATATTACAAGTTGTTAATATTCTCTGAGACCAGAAGGTGTAAGTGTTTATGAAAAAAGCAGTGAGAGGGGAAAAGAGAGAATGTTTAGGAACATGAAGACATGCTTTAGAAGTCTTTTTTCCATGGTTTTGTGTGACTGCAGATACATAGCAAAACATGGATGCTTGTCTCAGTATAAGCACCAAGGACTTTTCTCAAGAAAGAGAAAAAATTATTCCAGTTGGTCCTCAGAATTCTTTCAATAAGGCAGAACAAGAAACCTTTACAATTTAGAATGTGTCAGTCTCTTTCACCTGGATAACTGAGAGCCTTACTGACTGACAGTGAGAAGGAGGGAAACGTGTGAAGATGCGTGGACATTTTAAATACGGAACAAAAATGAAATAACATAGAAGTGGGTGTTTGTGATTATCCTTAGTGCATTATTCTCATATTTATGACTTACTAACATAGGCCATTAAAAACACGAGTTGTAAGGCAAAGGCTTGAAGCTTGTCCTCTGTACTGGATTGCCTTGTTAAATACGGTAGAAAATAATGTTGTAGCTGTTCCATCCACTGACATAAACATTTTGTGTACACACACACACATGTGGACACACATATGTGAATGTATTATTAACTATGAAATCATTACATAGCAGCAGCCCTTCTCATCAGCTGTCCTAAGTGTGCCTTGCAAAGATGATTAAATGTCACAGAGTGAGATTTTAACCTTTGCCTGTACTGGCTTTGTGTGTTGTAGTGAATAAAAAGAGCCAGGTTATGTTCTCTGGCTTGAAGGCTAATTAAGACTGTATGCCTTGCATCCATGGTTATAATCTTTTATGCTTAATCTGAAAACAGTTAAATAGGGAAGATGGGGGACCAGTACTTAAGCAATTGTCTTGGACTGTTTTATTTTCTGGTGTTGGTGTAGATAACTTGAGGAAGGAGCATCCCTGAGAAAGAGAAGAACAAATGCGAATTTATAGATCAGAGAGTTCTACTGTGCTCCAGGGGCCAAAATAATCCAAATAGTTTATTCTAATTTGGACAGCCTTGCAGCTTCCTCAGAAGATTCTGTCCTGAGGTCTCTGGTATTAAACAAGTAATCTATATTCCTGCTCTGCTACCTCTCCCAAGTAAAGCTTCTCCAGGCTTTTGGGGTAGATATGTGTGTAACAACTTTGTAAGAAATAGCTTTCTTATAGCCACTGAAAGGCTTTCTGTGAAGGATTATAAAGTGCACCAACTGTGAAAGGCCTTTTCAAGAGCAGACTGAAGACTCATTGGAAATACTGAAAGGTAGGGAACATAAACCACAGAGCCAAAAGACAGAAAATCCACAGAAAGAACTAGCATCCCTCAACAAAGGGATTAGTTCCTCAGCAACAATAATGGGAACTGAGTATCCAAATCCCTGACATTGCTGTGCAAATCTCAGTCACAGAGGATATACAAGCCCCTAGCAAATGTGAGATGACAGCTAAGCAAGACACTAGGGTCTACCATTTCTCCTAATAAGACTGTAGCAGATTGTTTATCCTGAAGTGGAGCAGAAAGATTCCAGTTCTTGAAATGTCTGACCTATACAGAAACTTCTACACTTCTAGTCTTCTGCATTTTCATCATGCAAAAATCACCAGTCCTAGATTTTGTAAAAGAGGTGCCGTCATCTAGTTAGTTTCTTTGTATGCATTAAATTTAAACCCTACATGTACACATGCCAAGTTAAAGCATATGTACAGGTAATGGAAGATTGCAACCTACCTTTGCCCTTTGTGCTTGTCCATTTGGAGCTACACAGGTATACAGGATAGTGAATATTCTAGATGAAAACATAACCTCTTTTACAAATTTGGTTTATTATTCCTATTGAATTATTACTGGTTACAAAGACTATGTTGTTATATGGGCTTGAGAAGGATTCCAATTAAATCTGTCAGAGCCCCAGTTCTGCAGTGCAAAGGGAGTGATATGACATTGGGTAGAAGTGTAGAAACTGTCTTTGTGCAATGCGATGAAGTATCACAGCTATATCTTGAACAGAAACTTTAACTCCATTCAAACTAGCAGATGAAAACTGATTATATTTTACATCATTAGTGGGCTGAGAACATTGACTGCAAAGACAGGTGCCATCACTTCACTAAGTTCAGATTGGTTGCTTTATGTATAAAAACATTTTACACATGGCATAATTAAAGCACAATAATCTAAGGATAAGCTATATTTAAAGTAAGTTGGTTCTCAGCTGGATAACTCTGCATAGTTTCCTCTGACTTTACATATTGGTCAAGAGCTAGAATCTCTACATCTAATGAGGGAAAGATGTGTCTTAGAAATCCTCTAGATAAATGAAAGTTGTAAAAAAAAAAAAAAAGTAAAGATGATTTACCCTTCTCCATACAGATAGATCAAACTAAGAAAATTTATTAAAAAAAAAAAAAACACCAAACAAAGAAAACAAAACAGTGGAGAGAAAAGATATTTTCAAAGTCAGTTTCTAGTTACTTTCAGTTTCTCTGAAAACTTGAGCAAAGAGCAACAAGCTCAAGGACTTAAGCAAATGGAGGGGAAATCCTTGTATCCAAACTATAAAGAGGTCCCTCATTTCAGTTAAAATAAACTAACTAAAACAAAAACAAGCCTGTTTTTAAACTTTCTTTTTTCCATTAAGAAGTTCTTATGATTATAATAAAACTATATTTCATCCCTAAAATTATAAGGTAGTATTCCTTGAAACCTCAAGAAGGGAAAATTTTCCTGTAGAAGAACTTACAAAAGTCATAACTAAAAAATAGGTATGTGACACATTCAATGTAAGGTCTTGCCTGATTCTACTGGCTGCAATAGCATTGCTCTTGATAGTAAAGATGGAAGGGGATTCCTGCCATCATGTCTATCCTGTAACTAGTGCCACTTGATTTATCTGAACCCTGCTAGGTACATGTGATTTGAGGTATGATGATCTGGTTATTGCTATTTTAAAATGTTCTGACTCTTCCACACTATCCTAGAGAGAAATAATTCAAACCTCTTCCCCTCCCTGAATATCCTTTCACTTGATATGGTGGCATATGATATAAAGTGTATGTTAGAAGGTTCATGAAAGAGAATTGTTATAAAATAATCTCAGTTTTGCCTCAAGCTGGAAACCAGTGAACACATACTTTAGTTCATGGGACAACTTTTGCTTTCCCTCTGTTAAATGCCTTGCTGAATCACAGGTGTTGTTAATCTAGACACAGTGTTCATAAAGCAGTCAAATTTAAAGTCACTAAAAATGATTTTTGGATCTGCTCCTTTGAGTTATTGCATCGACAACTAGATGAACAGGAACAGAGTAGGCTTCCGGTGTGTAGTAAAACCACTGAAAAACAATGCTGCTGTGAGAGAAATGGTTTCCTGGGCAAAATTTGGTTGGTTTTGCTCCTACAGTCTTCTAAAGCCTGCAGAAAGTATAGTCTTCTAAGGCAGAGGATTTACACCACACACAAAGTCACTACATTTGCAGCTTGTTTTACAGAATTTCTCTTTATAATCACCAGGCTTTGGAAGTTAAATAATTTGAAGTTATTTTGTCTAAAGTAGTTGTTTCTATAGTGACCGTGCTTTTAATATGATCACTTTGATGTGCACAGTAAATAATCATGTC
Source organism: Pseudotriccus pelzelni (assembly GCA_035584735.1). NCBI lineage: Eukaryota > Metazoa > Chordata > Aves > Passeriformes > Tyrannidae > Pseudotriccus > Pseudotriccus pelzelni. The sequence goes on from JAWMRA010000078.1 coordinate 80,632,081, forward strand.
TTAAACTACTCTATTTCTTTATAAATAGGATCCATATATTTTTGTATGCACAGCTACTAAACCCCTTCAAATACATTTTTGCATTATGTCGAGTGGATTGATTGTAAAGAAGCACTTTGACATGGAAAAATAGGTACAATAGAACAATTATCATAACTCTAGCTAAAGTTCATATTTTTTAGACTAGACTCTTTTTCCCGTTGCTCCTTTCAGAAACACACATTTTAAAAAATTGGTTTCCTTTGGTTTATTTGTTATTTTATTCCTAATGCTTCTCATCTGCCATCTAGTAAAGGTCATAGAAATATTAATGTACTCCCAGAGCAAGAGGACCAAAAAGCTTTGCTTTCAACATAGCTTAGAGTATGGGGATGCAAATTGCAAAAAATCAGTGGCCTGTATCTTCTCACAGAATTATTTAGTAATGAATATACCAAGTGAAAGAGAAATGTCTGTTGGGTAAACAATACACATAAACAACTTCATGGTAGGAAAATAATATGATATAAGAGTCTGTGGTGATCCTAGCCTGAAATCTTGAAAATGACTGGAGAAAATAAGGCACTTATAGAGGAGTTGGATGCAAAAAGCATTTAATAACTGGCAACTTTGTTTTGTTTTGCTGTAAATGACAGCATTTTTTATTTGATAAAGTGTAATTAAAAACAGAAAAACATTATGACCAAGTAGAGACTTTGTGTTGCTTTCAGAAATTGAGAGATGAAGCATGATTTCCGTGGAGAACTCCGGCAAACCAGAGAACAAAACAAAGTTTAAGTGGGGTGTTCCCCTCCACTGGTGGCTAAAACCAGCTTGTTTTGGGTCTCAGCATCTCTCAGCCCTTTCTGTCTTTTCCCCCAGCAATGTGGAGGACTTGAGAGGCTTGACTTATGCTTTAGAATATGTTTTCCCTAGTGTGCAGTAGTACAAACAGCCCTGCAAAGTATGTATCAAGCCATCCCAGAGGACATTGTCCCCAAAATACTGACCTGTCATGTGCTGAGGCAGCACGGCTGCTTTTCACCTCATCCATGGTCCGTTTGCACTTAGAACATACAGTTGCTGGCTTTGTAGTAAGGAGTGAGGACACATCTTCTCTTGCAAATACCACTGTGTGACATTTTATGACAGTAAAAAGTCAAGACTGTGCCTCATATCTTCTCTAAGAAACTTCAGCTCTGAGATCAGCCTTAGAAAATGTGTCAGTAATGTGTCAGAGAAGGGAAATAAGTCCCCAAATCACCCCCCCATTAACAAAATTTGAATTCCACTGGGGGCTTCTCAGTGCAATACAAGTCAAGCCTAAGTGTACTTGCTTACGGGACCACACAAAGCCATTGCACCTGCTCTATGCTCATTATTTAGTCTAGTAATGAGCATGTGTAGTAAGTTTATGACATGAAGCCCTGGAAGTCAAAGACCTTTAGGCATGCAACAAAACTGGTGGTTTATTTGCCTGCAAGAACAACTTTGGAGCATCACTAATTCAGCAGCTAGGTAACATTTAAGGGTCCTAAGTGGTTCTCCTTCTGCCTATACTGCAAGCCTCTCACAGTATATATCTATCTGAGAAAGAGAGAGACAGAGAGAGAGAGAGAGAGAATAATCAGGTTCCCTCTTTAGATAAAAGGCATTGTATGGCTTCTTGTCATCCTGCATGAAGCAAATCTGTATGTGTAAATTATATGTACACTCATTAGTTTAGGATTTTGATGTGAACTTCAACATTCTCATAACTGGAATACAAAATGAAATTTCCAGGACTTCCTAATAAAGATCTAAACAACACAAGTAGCAGTATGCAGTGGAACTATTCACATGAATAAAATTACATTTGTGCAGTTTCTTTCATTTTTGATGTGTCCCTTTGATTCAAGAAATTATTCCTATATAACAAAGGAGGTCATGATTACAGACAATGCTAAGCACAAGCTTATTGCTTTCCCTCATATTTGGAACAGCATACACCTTGCTGAATCCTGTAGCTTAAACCTTCTTGTTTATATTGATGATCTTTAAATACCCCATAGATCACTCACTCAGTACCAGTTAAAGTAGTTAAATGGTTTATTGCTGATATAAAGTCTAATATGTAAATATTGAAGTTATTCAATAAAGCAAGGATGCATTTATTAAATCCTTGAATTTCCTTCAAAAAGAACCTTTGACTATTCAGTTAGTCCACTACTTTTACATAAATATATATATTCTTAGACTTTCTCCTTAAAAACTGAACCAAGTTTCTTGCAGGACCTCTGTACTTTTTGAAAAAAAGAATGTCCAATATATTCTACATCTGGTAAAAATAAAACTCTCAGCTGACAAAACTACTTGCAACTTTCTGTCATGTTCAGTTCACCAGTGATGGTCAGTCAATTCAGGATAAAAAGCCTACCCAAGATCAGAAAGAATCCTGTCAGTTAACTAGGAACAGACCTGAAAGGACTGTCCAATTTACCTACATCCTGCTCTCAGGTCTCTTAACCTTCATCTCATACACATACACTCCTCTGATACAGGGATAAGAGAGCCTTATTTTGTAGAGAAGTAAGAAAATCAAGGAGGAAAAGGGATAGACAAAAACCTAAGTGCTCTTTTTATTATTCTGTATTGAAATTAAAATGTGAACTAATTTCTTTTACTGCAGGCTCCAAGGTGCTCTTGCTGTTTCTCTGTCTAATTCCAGCCCTAACCTGAGAGTTATTACTGTGAAATCTCATAGAACTTCCTAGGCTCATTTCCATATTTTTTTCTGACAGCCTTGCATGGAACAATTAAATAATTTGGGTAAGCAGTCACCCCAGTCAAAATATTTTCCAGTTAATTAACAGATCAGATATCAGTGAAAAAAAGCATATAATTGTATTAGTCACTATCAGTTTGAAACAGTAAATATGCTGGTATGTACACATCTCAAATAATGACACAGCCAGCAGGCTGTTGATCAAACTAATTTACACTTTAAATAATTAGAGAATAAGGGAGAAAGATTTTTTAGAAGGCAAGCCCCTCACAAATGTAAGTGATTAGAAATAAAGGCTTTAATGACAGTGTCCACTGACTTCAGTGCTATGTAAATCAGGCTGCAGCTTTCTAACAAATAAAGATTAGGAGCATGGAGGGCAATACATGCTTAAACCAGAAGTCAGATGGGATTTAATTATCCAAATCAAAAATTGAGGTTAATTCTCCTCCCCACGATATACATCAAGCTGCACAACTGCCAGCACATCCTGAAGTTGACCCTTTGGCCTGAAAGTTGCCTAGACGCTGAGGCTGTGACCAAGCTGGTGAGATAAAACACACTAAAAGCCACTTGATGGCACTTGGGTCATGGAACAGTGTCCATACTGTTAACTGAACAAGACTCCAAAACAAGGGTGTCACCAATAAGAAGAATTGGCAATTCATGCCTATTTCAAAATTTGTGTCTGAGATATCTTTTGGTATGTGAAGAAGAACGCTGTTCAGTATGAACCAGAAATATGCCAAACAGCATTCTAAAAATCTAATAGTATAGCTGGTCCAGTTGTATAGCCAGGCACAGTCTTCGGTGATACTTAATTAGCTCACATAGACACAACTACAGAAATTTGCTTCAGAGCTTACACAGATACCTGATACAGTGCATAAGCCAGATCAAGTTGCAGAAAGGAACAACAATAAAGAAACTCCTTCCGTAAGCAGCTAGTCCCCTGAGAATTAGAATTTGTCTTTGGGAAGAAGAAATATGAATAGGACTCATGGCTGCAATGGGAATAAGATGGGCATAACCCTCAGAAAAGAGTTGTGGAGTCATAGAAAAATGTAGTTTGGAGTGGCACTTTGGAGGTCATCTGTATAAACTCCAAATTTAAAATGAGGCCAATGCTTAACGCAAAGCATGCTGCTCAGGGCCTTGCCTAGCTGAATTATGACAAATCTCAAGAATGGGGACTCCACACACAACCTTTCTGGGCAATATGTTCCAGTGGTTCCCAACTCTCCTTGGGAGCATATTTTCCATGTATTGCCTTTGTTACAGTTTGTGACTATTGCCTCATGTTACTTGGCATTGCACCTCACAGAGACACCTGGCTCTGACTATTCTGTAACCTGTCTATTACACCCATCTGACTCCTTTCCTTCAGGCTAAAGCAACACAGTTCCCAAGTCCTTAGATGATGTGCTCCACAACCGTATCTGTGGCCCTCCTCTGGCACTCCTGTTTGTCAGTAGCAACCTCCCTTATCTCCAGGCAGTTTATGGTTTATCCAGTCTTTTTGAAACCTTTAAGCCAGAACTTCCATATCACATAAAGAAGATGTGGGAAGGAGGGAGGAAAGAAGGGAAAGTAGTTTCCCAGGTTCTTTTATATTAGAAAGACTCTTGCAGATTTTTTTGTTGTTGTTGTTATAAAGGCTATATTCCTAGTAAGCAACAGGGGTTTATACAGACACAGTAAGTCTGCTAGTATGCATGTGCATGTGTGTGCATATATATGTGTGTGTGTAGATAGATGGATAGATAGACAGATACATGTATGTATCTGTCTCCCACTGCCTGTGTTAAAGTGGCTACACACCAAATGTTTCAGACAGCCCAGCTCCATGTTTTCACCTCTGCCTGCCATTGCTGCCTCCCTTTAGGCACTCTTCCCCACATTCCCTTTGTCTAAATTAGGGATGTGGCTTCCCCTATGAGATGAGGTTACCTCAAAATTTGACTTTGCGCTGTCTTCAAGATACTGGGGCTCTTTTTCCTGTTTGTCCTCGAGTGACTGCTCATTATAAAAGAATTTACTTACATACTCATTTTTGCACTGCCCCGAGAGCAATACGGTACCTTGCAACCCTAAAGAGGCAGTTCTGCAGCTTGGATGTTATTTTTCTGCCCAAGGTGTCAGCTGACTTGCAATAGCTTACCTGCTTCCATATGCTACTTCCTGGCAGTGTGCTATGAATTTCCTTCACATCAGCTACTCCTCACTCTAATTTACCTTTCAAGTGGGCTAAAGAAATGTTTTGCTACAGTCCAGCTGTCTTCAAAAATAAAAAAACCCAACCCTCTTCCCCAATTCTGGAGTACTGAATAGCAAAGAAATGGAATCTAATATGACAGAGACAGGCTCCCACCATATTTGTAAAACTTTACTAGTAAGGAAATCCTGTCAATTTTCAAAAGTTCCTCATCCATCCAGACATTTCATTTGGACCTGTGTTTTTGTGTATAATAAATTGCTTCTAGTTGGCTGAAAATCATTTTTTAGCTCTTATCTCTGTGATCAGTTACCCCTGCTGTTCTTTAATGGCCTTCACCTCATTATGCAACTAGTCATTAAAAGCTTAGTATCCAGTACAATGGTAGCTTATGTAAAGTGATCTATGAGGGCTTTATATAGGCTTACCAGCCACAGCCTTAATTTTACTCATTCGTCTTAATTTTTTGTAATCATTTTTTGTAAAAAGGGTATAATGTCAGGCATGCTTCCCTGCTACTGACAGATCCAATCTAGCAGATAATTACCATAAGGAAATTGATGTTTTAGTGTGCAGGGGAGAATTTAATTTACTCAGACATCCTACAGTACAATGCATTCCAAAAGATATGAGGATTTAAGTTTTTAAGAAATTAAATTTCACTATTTAACATGATTACTTATGTTGAACATCATTAACTAGCTTTTTTTTTTAACTGTTTGATATAATTACAAGAACAGTTATTTGGTCTAAAATCCAAAGTCGCCTTTAAATAAGGGTTAAGGATCCATGAAATACAGAAAAGAAGGTTGCATTCTTTCTCTCTCCCTCTCCACCACCAGCCTTCCAGAAACAGCTTTAAAAAAATCTATAGAGATTAACTGAGCCCATGCATGAACTATAGAGCTTTTTCCAATGATGTTTTAATAGATCCTTTGTTATCACCCCATTCCACCTCAACTCCATCGGTCAGGAAAGCCTCTTTAGTCCTATTCACAAATACAAATCGCTTATAATGTTTCAAAAATGATAGAACCATGAAAGAGTTGTTGAGATCCCAATTAAACAGGGTGATTAATTTATGTTTAATTTGGGGGTTTTGGTTACTTTAATAGAAACCCATGTGACTTGGATAAATTTAATTAATCTCTATAAAACTGTCTACTCTTCATGAGAAAGCATTCTTTCTAGCATACAGCATATGTACCTTGCAAGTAGAACACACAGAGAATAACCAGGAAGGCCCAAAAGGTTGGGTCTTTTGAAAAATAAAAATTTTTAATCCTGAAAAGCCTTCCTGTATGAAGTCCAGAGGCTTTGCTTTAATCACTGAACTTCCTTATTACTAATACTTCAATGGGAGAATTAGAGCAACTGAATTTTATAGGCCTTCTCTTTTTTCTTTTTTTGTTTATTTGAAGTTTTGCTAGATATTTTAAGACAACTTTTCCATGTTTCACTTTGTCATGAGGTAGTGCAGTCAGAGAACAAAAAATACAAAACAAGTATCTGTGAGATGCAGGGTCTGTCAATGGAATTTGCATAGCATCTGCACAACTGTTGTACAAATAGAGCTAATGCTGATTTAGAAAACTCTCTTAGGACACAGTTTTCATTCTGAAGTGCCCTCTCCAAAGACAGGAATCGCCTATCTCATGACACTCTAGAAATTATGCTGGTCAAAACCTTGACACCCCATTAGGGGCACAGTCAGGACAGGGGACCTTTGCTAGTCTGGAACAGGAGAAAGCTCCTGACCACCCACAGCCGGACAAGCATATCTATATGGTTCAGAGGACTTCTGATCAGACAGTGTTTTCTCTTATTCTTTATTATTTAAATAAAAAACACTGAAAACAAATAAGGAATTATTTTAGTATGAATAGAATAAGACCAACTACTGATGCTTCAGATAATCTACTTTAAAAATAGATTCTGTCTCTTCTTGAACCAGCTTTGTTAAAGACATGCGTTTCATATTCAGTGAAGAGAAGCTAAGAAGCTGTAAACAGGAGGAGAGAATTATGTGACTCAATATTATTTCTAAAAATGTAAAACTGTGCCATTTTTAGTTACAGCCACAGATACACGACGTAAAATGGAAAGAGCATAATGTCAGCAATGACATCAGCTCTCACTTCAAATTAGTTGTTTTTTTGAAGAATTGCGCTTGTAAGAATGCCCCAAAATGCAGAAAAGGGACAGTCAATAACATCAGAAGCACAAAGGATGTGACAATGTGCTCTTACGCAGTTTGAAGGGACTGCACATCATTTGAGTCAACATCTCTCCCAGGTCACTGCTTACCTGGGGGCGACAGCTAATAGGGATGGATGAATCAAGAGGGAACATCAGTGGCTCTGGCAGACATTGCCTGCTGGGATGGTCTCTTGAGCAATTTCTCTTCCAAGTGAGTAGATCCACTTACCATAGAAAACATTTTCTCCACAGTTTTTAGTCATTATAAAGATTCTGCTAGTAAAATTCTTCCACAGAATTTCTTAGGAAATTATTTCACTTTCTGAAGCTTGCCAGAAGTCCACCAGCTTGCACAAGAATCCCTTGCTCTGAGATCCTGCCTGGTAGATATTTGCCTGACCTTGGCTTGTGCGTGATTAAGAAAGTGGGAGTCCTTGTCATCTGAGGAGATGAGCAGGTGGGGGAGATACATATAAGATATGTGCAAACACAACAAGGCCTCACTCACATAGGTGTTTGCAATCTTTAAGAAATCAAAGTCCCAAAACTTTCAAAATAATTAGAGGAAAAGCTATGAAATTCCATGGCCCCTCAGTCAGTGTCCCTGACTGTACTTTCTGAACCATCACCTACCTTAGGAAGTCTAGACCCGAACTCGGCAGGTGTGTGGCAGACATTTAGCTGTGCCTTTGCCGGGCACTGCCTCACCACCTCTCAGACATTTGATTCTCAATAGGCACCTTACAAGCTTACATATACAGTATCTGTATCTGCACAGTGCAGACTTAAACATAATTATTCATGTTTTTCCTATATATATGGATAAATATATATAGAAAAGCATAAATAATGTCAAAAGTATGCACTTTACACTCTCTCTATACGAATGTGTATAAACGCACACTTCAGCTGTTTACTAAAGCATGCAAACACATGTTTCTGTCAAGTCCAACCCAGCAGCCTTTAAGACTAGGCAAAGTTCTGCTCTTTTACAAGACTCTTTTTATAATGGCTTTTTTTTCATCTTACACCATTCCCAGAGCTGTGAAAAAGCAGTGAATTTTTTTTTTTAAAATTCTGTTTCGAGGTTGGGGGCTTTTGACACAGAGAAATGTGGTTTCCTTTCCTCTTTTTCTCAGAAGCCAGTTTTATATCATAATTCCAAAAAGTGGTAGCTTTACACAGAGGCCAGGCATGGAAACTTTTAACCCGAAGGGTGAAAGTCTGAGCGAGGGGTTTAGATGGGTGACTGAGAAGAGTGGGTTAGAGTGGAAATTATTGCGCAACATTAACATAGAGACGTAGGGGGATGCCACTCCTGTCCTGTAATAGACTAATTTATTAATAAGAGTATGTCACAGGGTATGCTGTATCCTTTCAGTATCTACCAGAAACCCTCACTTCCACTGCAAGATAATCAGAGACCATTTTTAAAACCCGTGGTTGCCCTTGCCTTTGTTTGTTGTTTGTTTGTTTATTTGTTTTGGGGTTTTGTTTTTGTTTGTTTTTCTGAAAGAGCAAACAGTTTGACATCACTGTTTTAGTCAGAGAAGGAAAGGTGGCATCCCCTACACCTATGCAGAGCCCGGACCAGACTGTCGGGGATTTCCCTGGGAGATCTGAGTCTCACCTCTCTGCCTGAGGTCTGGGAACTCTTGGTGAACTCCTAGTGTCCAGAAGACATCGGGATATCATTCATAAAACAATCCCACAAAGTAAAAACATGTGGCCCATGATTCTCTTTGGCTAGAGCTTCATGTGGCAGAGCCTGTCACTGCACACTGTGGACAGACAGGGACATAACCAAAGAGAGCATTTTTTGGGGTGGAAAATGGATTTGAAAGGCAGATTTAGGAACTACAACAAAGTTAGTTGCTTCCCACTCAGGATGGACAGACAGCTTCTCATCTCGCTTCTTTGTAAGGCGACAGCAAATACGCTGCCTTTAGGATAAGCTCCTGGAAATGGCAGGCCTCCCTCCCGCATGTGCCAGTCTGCCATGCCACCACCATACATCTCACCCTGCTGGGCCGTGGCTCCTGGGGAGGTGCTGGGACAAGCGCCCAGCCGTGAGAGTGACACCTCACCACCCCCGGGGCAGTGCCCCGACCGAGGGGCTGTGAGCCTGCCCGGGGCGGGGCGGGGGGCAGCCATTTTGCAGCCCTGACAAACCCCGCGCTGGTATTAATTGACCCTCCCCCGGGAGCTCCTGTAAAATGATGCCAGGGCACTGATGGGTCACCCAGCCCTGTGCCCACAGGCCAGGGCTCCTCTGTGGGCACCCAGGCAGCCCTGGCGGGGCTGTGCCCGCCCGTGCCCAGCAGAGCTGCCGCCAGGCCCCGGGTGACCGCACCCTGTGGGGCAGCAGGTGAGCCCCGGCCAGCCCGTGCTGAGGTGCCGGGGCACGGGAGAGCAGGGGGGGGGAGACTCCGACCCAGGCAACACGGATCTCCCAGGTTCCCGAAGGTATGTGCTTTGTACTGTTGGGTATTTTTTTAAAATATGGGCTTCCGGAAAGCTTGCTTGGAAGTTTCTGGTGAGTTAGTCCTTAAAAAATTGCCCTGCAACAGAGTCTTCCTTAAGGCTTTCTCTTAGTTAAAGTCGTTTCAATTCTGGTTTTCTTGTCATTAAGTAAATGAGCTTGCGGCTTTAATTTAGTAATTATGTTCTCTTATAGCTGAGGATGTCTAACATGATAGGGGGTGGTTGAGTTTTTCTCTTCAGCTGGGAACCCCCGTGTTTTCCCTGGAGTCTCCCACAGCACTCCTCACAAGGAAATGTAGGGCAGCGCCGCCATTTTCCAAAGAGGCGGCAGTCGCCAGCCCCCAATCTGTGAATAATCACACATGCGCTTAACTTCATCACGTTAGAAGTTCCTGTTAATTGAAACAGTGTTGCTTATCCCAGTAAATATGTACATAAGCAGGCCTGCCAAATGGCTAGATAATCCCCTTTCCAGATATTTTGACTTTGCTGGAGAGGAACTGGTGAGGGAGAGGGATGGCCTCGATGAGGCTGCCAGGTTGCCTGAGGGAAGGGAGCTTCCCCAAGTGCTGGGGAAGCTTGAGGCTGGGATTCATTGCCACTTTTCTCCATGACATTATCAGCACAGCCAGGCTGACAAGCCTTCCCATGCCATACGGTTGCTCCAAGAAAACCAATCAAAGCGGAAAACGCATCAATGCCCCACATTCGACATAGCCTTCATCTCTGAACCGTAACTACTAGTCTGTAAATTCCTGACTCAAGGAAGAAGCAGTAAGGGATGATTGAGGTTTGGGGAAGGACATGAGCACACTGATGGTGTGGGAAAGATTGCAGCTGAAGTGGTGAACCTCGGCAACTTTGAGAAAGAGGGAAATATGGATGGAAAATACAATGACTGGGGGAAGAAGTGGAGATGAGGACAAAATGGCTGGTGACAGCAGGGGAGTGGTAAAGGGAAGAGCTGTAGAGGTGAATGTCAGTTAAGGGGTAGAGCACAAATATTTCTTTGTTAAAGGAAAGAAGCAAGTGGGTGGGTGTGTAAACAGGTAGGAAAGGGTAGGTCTATGAGGGTACTATGTAAAAGTTGTTACTAAGGGCAAAGGCAAAATTCCCATGGTTTTATAAACAGATGGTCTTGGGTTTACAGGAAACCAAGAAAATCTATGGACAAACTTCGTTAGTAGTGAATTTATTGTTAACCATTGGTTGCAGAGTTGGGCAAATACTAACCACCTAAAATCCCACACACATTACCTAGAGACAGGTCTACTGAAAAATTCAAGAGTGTGTATCGTCCCCCCCACTCCCTAAACCAAAACATTAAAAAAAACCAATCCAGCAACCACAACCTCACTAATCTGTCTGACATGCCATGAAGCTAGACACAGGAATTGGTTTGGAGTTTTGTTTTGTATTCTCTTTTGGACGTTAGCCTCAAGAGGTGGAGGAAAAGAATATAATACACCTAAGAACTAAAACTGGAAGAGAGCGCTTCTGTCCCAGTTACCGCCATACTCTTTGGTGTGAACATCTGTAATAACTTACATGGTCACTGTTCTGAACTCTACCAGCTGGAGTGAGCAGTGGGTTATATGACTACCTTCTTTTTTGTTAAAGGGACTGAGTAATCTTTTCTTTCAGGTGTGTGTGCAAGTTAGGAGGTTGAAAAATAATTGTTCTGATAAAATGTATGAGTAATACTTGGGTGTAAGGTAGACTTAATGACGGGGCCTAAAGCCTTACCTCTTCTTCTTCTAAAGACTTGACTTTAAAATGATGACAAAAAAGCCTCCTCAAGAGAGACCTGTCCATTTAGCATTCTTACATCCAACTAAATAGTCTGACCTATTTCTGTTAGAACTTCATTTAAGTGTGGTGTGGCCAACCAGCAGAAAGGCTGTTGCTGACTTCCATGGGCTTGGAACAGGCCCATTTGCTGGCAGACATATCATGTACTTGAACTATGTCTGCACTGAAATCAGAGCCAAAGGAATAATAACACACTATGATATCAACCGATAGAGAAGACTGCCCAGACAGTTTCTCAGTAAAGTCACAGAATTCATGTGATGGAAACCCCAGAGCTGTCAGTTTGCTTCAAGCAATGGAAGTAAGCGAAAAAGAATCACACAACTGGATTAGTAGCTAGGTGCTAGTGAGTAGATAACTGCTTAGGATAGTTCTTGCATGGGAAACTTAGTTATTTTTTAAGTACATCCATCTTTGTAGCCAAAAAAGCAAAATATTACCCCAAACAAACAAACAAACAAACAAAAAATAAAAGAAAATAATGTACTGAAATCCTACTTGCTTTCTGTTTCTCCTCCTACTTTCCTTTTATTTGGGAATTTGCTCACACTTGCCTTCACTTTCTTCCTCTTATAGCAGCACTTTGATATACCAGTGATCTGTTGTTGTTAGATATCTTATTTTCAGGCATTTTCTGCAAGTCAAGGGCTAAAATGAATTATCATAGTCTTCAGTTTGCAGATATATAAAAGCACATGAAAACGTTTCTTTTGTGAACTCAAGTGGATAGTTTAGAGCTTGATAAGAAAAGATCCAGTAAATGTATGTTTAACTATTTCATATTTAGTAGCCATTGAGATTTCTCTCCAGCTTGGAAACAGAGGCTCCAAGTTGGGAGATACCTTTTGACCCACAGATATTTCCCTAAGCTATTGGAAATGGAACATGGAATGAGGACAGCTTTAGGTACAAATTAACATGGTCTGAGAAACAACAGACTTTCACCAGAGAAGTAGGTTTGAGTTGAACATCTGGAGATACTCAAGAACCATCTGGATGCAATCCTGTGCAATGTTCCTAGGTTCTAGGATGACCCTGCTTGAGCAGGGAGGTTGGACAGGATGACCCTCTGTGGTCCTTTCCCTTTACCCATTCTGTGGTTCTGTGAGCCCTCACAGATATAGAAAACTTCCACACTTTGAAAGAGACTTGTAAGCATTTAGTTACAAGTACGGTTGCTCACCTCCTGCAGAGGTGCTTGGCTTAAACCCCTGATTCACAGCTATGTAGTGTGTTCTTGGGGCTGGGGGAAAGGTTTCTCCTTGTAGGAAAAATGCCTCATGCTCTCCTAGCTGGGACTCCAGCTGCACTCCCCTCCTTGGCTGTTTTTGTGTGCTCGAGACAGGCAGTGATTCTTGTGGGTCCCACATTAGGCACTTAACTTCTCTGCATGCATTGGATAAGGATTTTGAGTGTCCAGGTCAGAGCAGTAAGCTCTGCTAGATAACAAGGGGAGTGTGCAGTGCCTTTGTTCTGCAAGTGTAGTCTTTTTCCTGTATATCCTAACTCTCCATCTAGGAGATAGAAATACTTTCTGGTATCAGGTACTTTTTGGAGTGATCCTGATTCCTTCCTGTGGGCTTTCAAATAGGAACTAGACTATGGATGTGGGATAACTGTTCCAAGTAGTGACTCATTCCGCTTAGGTGCACAATGATGAGTAGCATGCAGTTTTAAACATCAGTCATTTGTATCTAGTAATAAGCATTCCTAGCTTTAAGATGACTAGCATAAACTCATCTGTGTTTCAATCTACAGCAAAAAGAATCAAAGAAATATAAAAGAAAAAGAAAAATATATTTACCAATAACTCATTTGTGTTCATTTGCCAATGAAAAAATTATCATATTTATGCAAAGCACAAATACCCTGGACCATCCAGCTTCACAGCTGACCTAAACTGGCATAAGCTGTTCTGATAAGCATCTTGTCTTAACATGGGATGCAGGAATGGATCACATGGAATCAAGGTAGTTTGCATCCCTCCTTACCAAAGTGCCAAAGAAAGCCCACAGCTCAGCAGTTCCCTTCACATCAGAGGAATGCTGGATTGGAGTGAAGCCAGCATAGTAGCTCTGTTGTGCTGTCTGGCTGGGGAAAGCGGAGCCACGGCCAGAGATGTGCTGTATAAAGAAGATTCTTCCCACCAGCAGAACGAGCAGAGCCCAGAGCAAGCTGTATGGACTCTGCACAGAAGCTGGGATGTGCACAGCTCCAGCTCTGCCTTGTTTCAGCCAAGCTCGAGTACCGAATGACACTGTAACCCTGGGGCAGCCGGAGCAAGACTGTGCTGAAGTTCCTGTTGCTGTTGTGGTACCACTGGGCTGAACTGTCTTTGTTGTGTCAGTCCATGCTTAGAGGGCTGTACCTCCACTTGCAAAGGCAAACATGCCCTGTGAGTTATTAGAGGGGCTCCCTTATATCAGCAATTCTGGCTTAATGACAGTTGTTCCTCCCAGCCATACTCTAGAATGATCCCACCAAATGCCAGTCCACACTGCAAAATCTCAGGTGTGCTGGAAACATTGCTGTAGTAGAATGAAGTTTACTCTTCATGTTTTCTTTTATTATCACGATTTCAGCATGAAAGTAATCTAAAATTTCTGTTTGATCTCTGATATTTGGCTTTCCTCTTTGTTATTGTGTTTGTTTTTGTCAAATTACAGGAATAGAGGCTCTTGACAATGAACTTGTCCTTCCTAGCTCTAAATACAAGTTTCTTCAGACTGCCTGTCTTTTTAAGATCAACTTGACATAAGTTTAATGCTCTTACTGAACAGTGCAGTGTTTTCTTTCTGTTGAACAGGAGAGAATTAATGAGCAAAAGCACGGCTCAAAGGCTCACTGGAATTTTTATCAGAACCCTGTCTAAATTTTAATAGCAGAAATCGTTAAAAGTACTGCTAACCTATTGAGATTCTCTCTACTTCCTTTTTTCAAACAGGCTGATATGTTTCTAGAAAAATCTTTCCCACATACACTTCCTATTCCAAACTGAAAAGAATGTGGCACAGATTTCTTCTTGGTAAGTGTGTGCACAGGCAAGTTACTTGGCTTCCCTTTTCAGGGAAATCTCTGCCTTTGTTTAAAAGCACATGTTCTCTGAGCAGATTGTAATTTACATTTTCAGGGTGCCATCTGTGCTTTATCTTGTAATTCCAGGAGGGGATGAGGTACACTTAAATGTTTGTGTTAAACTTTCAAAACTTAACATACAAGAGGGTCAGGCTGTTCTTTTACTGAAAATTTGAGATTTTTCAATTTACAGCAACTGATTTAACTGCATTTTATCCTAAGGATCTGTAACCAAGTTTGATTTTCTTTGATCATGCAGATAAGTATTAATGATAACCAGAAGTAGAACCAAATAAAGAAATAGATTGGTATCTTGTCACTCAGAGTTCTTGATGTGAAACTAGCAGATTCAAACCTTGTGGTCAAGCTTTGCCCTTGGTTACACTCATGTTTCATCCATAGTTTCTGTATTTATGACAGAAGGGTAATAAGAACCTCTGTCTCTTGATACCTCTTCAAAGTAGCTGTTTGAAATAGTTACTTTCACACCACATATTTGGGAGGGGAGGGGACAAAGAACAGAATCTCATCCATTGAGAATTTGATTTATTTTCTTTTAAGAAGGTTTTGTTATTGTTAAACATATATATACATTATATTTATAAATGTATATATATATATGCACACAAATGCATTTTCACACTTTAGACAATGCATTTATTGGCTTTAATGCGTTGAAAAATTGTGATTTAATTCAAAGGGGTTTTCTGTTTATTAAATTAAATATTATCTCCCTCTTCTGTGTGTTTTAGCATCCACCTTTTGCAGCACAGAGACAGTTTTCAACACTGTGATTTTGCTGTTGCTAGCTGTCTCACTGAACAAAACTGGAGTATGAGAGAACTCTTACTGTAAACCAAAAGATTTCTGAGCAATATCATATTCAAAAATTAGGCATGCCTATAGAGTGAGTGTCTTTTAGTGGTCTGATGATCATTACTGTTGCAATGGAGGAAATTACTATATTCCTTACTCAAAACATTCCTACAAAGTCAAGCATGACTATCAACGGTACATTTATTTATGCAAAAGAAGCCTACAAAATGTAGGTGTTCCCCTTACATCAGCTTATATCCTGTTGACAACTCAAATGACACTAGGCCCATTTATTAGTTTCTAGTGGTTTAACTGACAACTTTTGGTCTCATAAAATGTACTATAAATACTATCTGTAGCACAGCCTTGCTGTTCAGTGGTACACCAAGTGTTCAGATGGTTGAGAATGTTGTTTCCCAATGGGAAATGTGGCATTTGGCAATCGTTTATTCCAGTTTCCTTTGAGGATATGAAGGAAAGGTTTCACCAAAGTAATCCCTGAGTAAAAAGCAAGCAATAAAATGATTAATACCAAAGCACTGGACTATAGAATGGATACTAAAGTGCAAAATTTATTACACCTTAAAAGTAGATAGGGTGATTGCATACTTCTACCTCTACAGGGAAATGCATGTTTGTGCTTTCCACACATGAGCTTGGTGGGAAAATTGCATGAGATTGATTTCATGAGTTTGGAAACGGGCCCTGGTGTTGAGAATGACTTCACAGTCCCAACTCTGAACTCACTTGGCAATGTGGATGTAGGAACCTCTTGCTCCCAGTGAAGTCAGTCCTGCCAGTGGTTACAACACAAAGAGGGTTTGGCTCAGAAAGGACAAGTTGTGATATAATGAAGTCCCCCCATGGGGTAAAGAAACCTGGATTTGTTTTCATCTGGAACAGGACAGTTCGTAGAGAGGGAGGGAAAAACAGCCCAAGCACTTACTCCTCTTGGTTCCTCTAGAGCCATCTCATCAGGAAAAGCAGGGAAATGAAGAAAAACTGTGAAGTGCAAACTCAGCCAATGCAAGATTAACACATCTGCTGAACTTTAATCTCATTTTTCCAGTACCTAAGTGTATCACGTTCCTCAACTGCAGAGAGTTTATAGTTGATATTCTTTTCTTCTTGGTCTCCTTCTTAAGAACATGAGGGTTATGGGGCTGTGTTCTTACACCACCTTAGGAAACAGGCAAACTGCTTGGTGACTTTTGGCTAAAGTTGACATGATGTAGGGATCAAAAGTATATTAACTTCCTACCAGCCATTCTAGAGAATTGGTGTCTGTACATAGAAAAGAGTTGAACTGAGGGAAAGCAGAGAGAGGCTGGGTCCTGCCCAAACTAATGGCAGGGTGCAGGTCCCCAGACAATACGTGCTCATCGCCGGGCTGCCAACACGTGTCACACACAGGCAGCCACTGAGCACGCTGCCTCCATCTCGACTAAGTGGTCAAGGGATGTGGGAAGACAGCAGGAGGAGGGAAGCGTGACAGAGAGGCACACAGGAAGTCAAGGTGGCATAGGAGGTGCTGGGTTTTGTAGGAGGGGGACATGTGAAGAATGGGGTATTTCATTCCGGAGGAAAAAATGCTTCATATTCAAAAAAACTTTTTTTTTTTTTTTTTTTTAAAATCTATGCTACATATTCTGTTTCTTTTTCACAGTTTCTTTTTTACATGACCTTTTCTCTACCCACACTCATTAACCAAGCCTGTGACAGCATGGAGTTACTAGTTTGGGTGGGCTGTACATTTACCTCTGAAAGATTTTAGCTACCACTTAGAAAAATGAATTAAAACTCTCATGTGAAGATTCATTGCAGAAGCAATGAACTGAAACAGTTAAATGCTGATGTCAGAATAAGACATGAGACCACAACCCCCTTTTTTCAGTCTCAGAGTAATAGCCTCTCTGCTGAAGCAAACAGAAAATGTGTTGCCCATGCAGATAAGAGAACCTTAGACTACCTCTGAAACTGTGATTCAGCACACTGAAGTTACTACTGTTTTACAAGAATGTGCTGACTCATTTACTAACTGCATGCAAAACAGTATAGAAGTGTCACTCTTTTTCTCCAGAAAAATTTAGACATTACCATAGGTAGCAATTACAGAATCACAGAATGGACCAAGTTGGAATGCACCAACATCATTTGGTCCAACTCCTGCTCAAGCAGAGTCACCCCAGAGCACATAGCATAGGGTTGCCATTAATCACAATCACAAGTAAAGAATGGCCAGAAATGGCTTTTGGGATGGCAAATGATTCTATGCTCAACAAAGCTAACTGGCCTGTGTTGGGAATTACAAACAAATCCAATCACAGATAACAAAAGAGACACTTGCTCACTCTGGTTCTAGAAGCTTGTTCTCTTGTAGTCTGGTGAGGAAGAAAAGGGATTGATCAAATTTTGAATGTTGTCCCAAGGAACGATTAGAAACAGAGAGAAAGCAGTCAGAAACAGGTTCAAAGGTATTCTTTCTCTTGTTTCATGATTTTTAAGATAAACTGACAGGTTAGGTCAATGACTAGCCTTTTTTTTCCTTCCCTTCTTCTTAGCAGCAAAAAGATTAAGTCTGTCTCTGCAGAGATCTGCTGAATTCAGGAAATGTCAATAACAATGTATTTCGTAAGGTTTTTACCGTGAGGCTTTTTTCATCAAAAATAACAGCTAACTGAGAGTTAATTTTGTTCAGATTTCCTAACAGTGAATGTATTAGAAATCTACGAAATTCCAGTTAAGCATTCATTAGTACTTGGACAGTCAGTCCCAGTTGATGCAGCATTCAGCATTGCACTCTGATTCTATCCAGGAGAAGGATACTGCCCGTGCAGCACATGACCACCCGTACTGCAAACCTCCAGTTACTTCTACACACATCCAAATTGACTCCAGCTTCGGTAATGTGAGATATCATATAGAAAAATGGGCTTGCACTGTGTGAACGCAGAGGGTGCCTGGAAGTTTTGAGCTGTATTTGAGTAGGAAGGCAGTGCTATGGAATCCTTCATTACCTGTACCTTGCTTCCTGATTTCACACCTTCTCACAGGTTAAATACCTGTTCAGTAATCTTGCAGCCTACCTGTGGTTTCCTTGTTTTTTAACAGAAAATTTATTGGGTTGGATGCCAGACCAGTACTGTAGAGAGGTGCTTGGCTACACATTTCTGGGTTTGTATAGTCAATAAGGGCATTTTCTCAAAACTGGCATTGTGTCCATGTGAGACAACTGTAATTCAGTTTGTGTACAAGGATGTGGCCCTAACTAACTCCAAAAATATTTTGGAAAGAGATGAGCTTGCTTTTATAAGTAATTTTTTGATAAAATGCTTCAAGAATTTGAAAGAAAAGACACATGGTAGAACTGTCTCATGCTCCTTCCCCAAGAGTTACATAATATTTACCTCAAAACTGCTTTTATTTCTTGTAAGTTAAACCAAGGGAGAGCAGGCATGGAAACCATGAGCAATGATCAGTTAGCAAACATTGCTCTTGTTCCTCCTTCAGATCACACTCAGGGAAACTGCCTCCCCAGCAGACCTGGGCAGTGGACTCCAAGTGCTTGCTCTGGGTCTCTCAGAGTAGGGCACAAACTTGCATTTTCTGTATTCTAGCCAAGCAATTTATTCAATATGTGTAAAATGATCCCACAACTGCCATTTCTTTTGTGTCGGACTCGCTGTGCTGAAAGCCGCTGACTAGAAGTAATATGAATCCCACCACAGCTTGGTGGGAGCGAAGTGCGTAGCTGCCCAGAGGAACCAGGGCTCTAGCAGTTGTAAGACATGCCTGGAGATCAGGGGTTTGCCTGGATGAAACAAAAGTGTCTGTAGGGTTAGAGTAAGCTGTTGAGTGGAATGGATACCAGTAGCGTGTATATGCTGGATTTGTGTGCCCCAGAGTCTCCCGTGAATGCAGCCCAAAGCCTTCCTACATTGCCCTGCCAAAGTGCCTCGAGTCGAACTAATTGAGAGATGAGAAGCTAGGCTACTTTTTAGGCTTTTTGCTTAAAGTTCCCTGAAGGGTTAATTATTATATAGCAATAATAACTCATTGGTCTATTTACACGACTTTTCATCAATAGACACCAACATTAGTGCTAGGGAAACTAAGGAAAAAAAGCATATATTTGCCCAAATTCACACATCTAGTGGGGCTTAACACTGAAGGCAGCTCTGCTTTGTGTATTGACTTTTCTCTCCAATGCCCCCAAAGTCTGACTTTGGAACTCAACACTTACAATTTGCTTGTATTGCACATTCCTGAAGACTTGTATTAGCTAAAAATGAGAAAGACTGCAAAGTACTGCAGAGAAAAAAGTCTTCATTGAATCTGGAAGGAACTTGGACAGCAAATTCATTGGAAAAGGATTTTAATCCTGTTAAATAAAAAATGCCTACTTTCCCATGAGTATGTATATGATATATAATTGTAGTTGCATGATTGTATGACATTTCAGAGCTACATGATACTTTATTTAATCCACTATAGGAAATACATAAGCAGAGGACAGTTTCCACTGGAAGTGTTTCACACACAGGTATTTGGCAATACAGGTACAGAGGTGCACAGAGCCTCCTATGCATTTGTTTTTTGTGTGGTCTAATAGGAAACAAGGCAATGGGTAATCATAGCCCTCCTCCACACTCTCAGGAGAGACACAAAAATATTCATCATGGCTAGGCTTCGCGAACGAAGGTTTGGGAAGGGCACTACCCACGCTTGCTACAAGCGCGCTGGTGGCTAAAAAGGCCAATGCGAGACAGACAAGTCCGG
>JAWMRA010000078.1:80652303-80680727 GCA_035584735.1 Pseudotriccus pelzelni
GACCCCAGCTAGCCCCGGGAGTTGCAGGAGCCCGGTAGCAGCGTGGCCACTGGCACGCCCGCCATCTTGGAACCCCCACAAAAATATTAATCTAGTATTAAATCTATAGCATAGTGTTTTCACTTTTCTTTTTGTGGAGGGGAGATCATTTTGGAGGTACATCAATGTCCTCTTTCTATAATTTATTTTAAGAAAACGTATTAAGCACTGATTTTCAAATCTGATCTGTAGTTAATTCCTCAGGTGTATGGCTATAATGAAGCTTATTCCATCATGTCCTTGGTCTTCTTTTTCTATGGCAAAATCTACTTTTTTATTTAATTCTTTGCCCGACATGTAGCCTTTCAGTCCCATTAAATAAGTGAGTCTGTTGAGGTTCTTGCAATGTTTCTAATTCTGCTAGCTGCCAGGAACTGCTCTGAACATCAGCTCAAGCCTGATTCTTTAATTCTGGGGTTTTTTTCTGTGCCTGTGCTTTGAAAACAGTAAGATGCAGCTGTGTGGCTTCTGCACATTGTTTTTATTATCTAAAGACCTAAAGATATGGTGCATTTTCTCCTCTGGTGATCTGCTACCTGGCCTTTTCTTTCGCTCATCCTTTGAAAAGCTGCTGCCTCTGCTTCCTGCTGAAGATGCTTCCTCCCCACACCCCTGACATGCAGTTTCCCATTATGCCTTGTAGCATTCAATCCAGAGCAGGAGGCACTAAAACTGCTGTAAAAGCAGGAAAAGCTGCTGCCAGCTCCCCAGCTGTGGAGGATCCCTGTGAAGAAGGGGATTCTCTGGGGTGAAAACTGGGAGATGGAGCTCTTGTGATTCCACTTGTGCCACACATTCAGTATTAAAGGATGCAGCTGGATGGAGAACCCAACTAAATTTTATCTTTCTAGAGGAATACCTATTTGAAGAATAATGTGGTGGTAATTCAGAATGTAACTTGGGCTGATGCCTCGTTGTTGAGCTTTGCTTTCGCTATTTCACATGGTCTCTGTGTGACACTTACACAGGCAAAAATTAGGTGTTGCTTGCAAAGAGTTTCCAGAGCAAGAGTAATAGGGGGGTTTGTTTCCTGGAGATTAGTTTATAGTTCGTGTGACTCAACCCTGATAAGATCAGCTTATAAGAGGGTAACTGATCATGATTTCTGATTGGTTTTTTTCTTCTTTTTTTTCTTTTTAATTTCTTTAAAGGTCTATTTTTCACCCAGAGTGCTATTTTATGACTTGAATTTGTTCCTAGAGAAGCCAGAATGCTACTGCACTCATCAGCTGAAGGGCTGGATTTTAAAGGATGTCCTCATAACCTGTGTATTAGTTCATCTTTCACACAGCTCACTGAGATGACAATGTTCTCACATTGTACTTGTGCTTCAGATAAAGGCTGTGCCTGAATGTCTCTGCTCTGCAGGTCACTGGATAGGGTTTTGCTTTCCGACTCAAAAAAGGAGTTGCATTCAGAGGCAAGGGTGTAGTCTCAAGCTACGTGAGACCAATAGCTGGGTGCCATCATAATCCAAGCTTAAGGCTCCTTATTCCTCAGTGTTGCTTTCCATAAGTCTGTACGTATGAAGTAGGGGGCTTAAGGGTCTGTGGATAATGAAGAAAGGAGGACTCTTCAACCGGGAAAAGGCTCCGAGAAGTTAATGCAGAGCTCTGTTTGTTTCAGTGGGAGCACTTTTGAGCTGAGAAAGCTGTCACTGCCAAAATCTACCAACATTGCTGCTGTAGTTAAGGGTGAGAAACTAACCCCAGCACTGCCATGTGTATGTGCTAGGGTGCTGCAAACAACCACCACAGTCCTTTTTCTGGCAATGAACGTGGTGTATAAGAAAGGCACTTTAGGAGTGGTGTCTGTCAGCCAAGGCTGTTTCTAGTGCAACCAGAAGATTTACAAAATTATCAAAGAATTTTGGGGAAAGTAGTTAAAAAAACAACAAAAAAAGCTGATTTCTATTGCTGAAAGAAAATATTTATGTGCAAATTATTCCTTTCTGGTAAATATTTGGAGCACGGAGCAGGTGAGAGAAAATGGCTGAAAAAGGAAAAATGCAACACATGAAAAATTTCAAATTTTGAAATCTGTTATTAGAAAGCTTTGGCTTTATGGCTTGTTTTGGGTTTTTTTGTTTTTGTTGGGTTTTTTGTAGGTTGGTTAGTTTGGATTTTTTTGTTAGTTCCTGAGGACAAAAACAGTTTTCCAAGTAAAATCTGTGGCTGAGCGATACTGTGAGAATTGGCATTAGTTATATGATACCTGTAGTAAGTGATGTTTAAGACAGGCACTTAAAAGCAACTTCAAATTTAGAGCAATATGCAGTTTTTGTTATAGGCACCTTTTCCCTATGGAGATACTAAAACACTGTGTTCATAATTGGAAGACCATTCAGAGATGCGTAATGGCTCAAGTTTAAGAGTAGGTGAGTATACCCAGTAGATGAGGGTATACTCCAAAGTATTTACACTGAAACTGTTGATATTTAGGAAGAGCAACTTTTTCTAAGGCAAGTCTGAATGTGCTCCTTTCCAAGTAGGGTCCCACCTTCTGCCCACACAGATTATGTGAGAAGTGTTTCAGCACCTTACTATATATAGTCAAGACTTCATACTCTCCTGCCGAGGTCAGTGGGAGGTGCTGAAACCGAAATGGGGGAGGAAATGAGCCGTGTGGGAGCGAGCTGGTGCGTCCTGAACCTAGGAGGCACTGGGAAGAGATGGGTCAGCTTTGGCCGTCACATCCAGCAAACCTCTCAGTGGGAGTGCAAGGGAAAGAGTTGATGCAAAAATAAGTGTTGCTAATACCTGTGTGGAGGTGGAGTGGGGCATTTGTTTTAAATGAGAAGCTTGAACTGCCTGAATGAAGCTGCAGGGGAAAGGTGGGACTGAAAGACGCCAGTTAGAGGAAATTGTGAATATGCTTGCAGCTCCCCTTTGTGAGCTGGCAGAGTTGTGCTGGGACAACCTCCATATGGGTTGGGCAGAAATGACGTAGGAAGAGTCATGTATTCCAGTAGTTGTACGAGAAAGGAAAGTTCCCATGGCTGAAAGCTTTGTCATGGCTGGATTAGTCTGTGACTTGTAGTAGGAGGCATTATTGTTATAATCTGTATAGTTGACCAGACAATACTCCTCAATTCTCAGAACTTTCCTCCCTTTAAACTGAAATCTGGTAATAAAGAAAGACACTAATGTCAAGCGAATTTTTTTAATAGTTTGGTGGGTTGGTTTTGGTTTGGTTGGTTGGGGTTTTGTTGTTGGTTTGGGTTTTTTAATTGAAGGTTTCTACCGTTCTTACTTGCACTGAGATCTATCCTGAAGGGCTGAGTGCTTCACAGAAAGGGGCAAAGGAGAGCCTGCTCTGAGTCTCTCTCAGCTTTGGAAACTCCAGGACAAATGATCTGCTTTGGGGTAAAATGAGTAGTGTGTTGATATTTTTTTTTAATAGGGAGTTTAAATTAAAGACATATTAAACAGTGAAATTGCAGAGGAAAGCTAACACAGTTTTGAAGGGGACCTTCAGTTTACTCTCTCTGTAGATGATACGTTAAGTCTGGTGTCTAACCACGACCACTGAACAAGGAGTAGATCAGCTTCTAGGTAATTTGGCATGTGCTTTTCAGAAAGACATTCTTTTTCTCAGGCAGATGAGATTCCTTCTGCGAGGAAGGAACATTAATCATCTAATTTTACAATGGGAAAATGCTTTTGGTCACAGAAGAAAAGCTAAATGAGAAATTGGACACAAGTTTTCTCAGGTGAAGAACCTTTCTTTGCTGGTTTGTCTTAGAATTCAAGGAATATTTGTGAGTTATGAACCAGGCACCACTGGATTGGGCAGTACCCACTCCCAGCTCCAGGAATCAAGCAGCTTTAGGATGCCAAATAAGCAAAATTTATATATCATTCATGTTGCAGAAGAATACAAAAGAGTGGCATATTCACTGGCTAATTTTTTCTTTCAAACACAAGGAATGAAAAAGGAGTTGATGTATTGGACAAAACATTGTGTTTCAGAATTAGAGAAGAAAAAAGGAAAAGTCAGGGAGAAAACAGGAACTATTTTATTAGGCTGCAACTTGCATTCTTTATTTGGCATCTATTTCATTATCTCCTATTTCCTGACGATAACATAATGTCCTTTCTTTTCCTGTTACCCAAGCACTTTACAGAACATGTGTTGCATGCCTGTTGGCAATCATGGACAATTTGAAATTCACAGCTTCTTTTTACATGGCTTGACATCAGTTCTTCTTCAATATACTCCCTCCCTCACCAGTGGAATATATCTCCCACTTCCCATCACTGTGTTACACACTGAAGAGCAGTAGCTGTTAACCTGCAACAAGTTTTAAGGCTACAGATCCCTTTGTGTGCACTTGAACTGAGTTCCTGTTCTTGGCTATCACCCTTTTGGAAGCCAGCGGTTGCTCCTGGTGGTCCTGAGGGCATGGGACAGCCTATGCCTTTCCAGTGTTACAAGGAAACAACTCTGTTTCCATTTCTTCCTGAGGGGGTGGGGGCTGGGACGGGGTCTTAACAGCAATTTTAGACAAGCCGTAAAGTCTTCTGTAATCACGGTGGGTGTCTCACAGCGTTTTGTGAGCTGTCTGAACAGGTTCTTTCTGTAGGACCAGGAGATACGTTCCCCAGCTCATGTCAGCCATATTTCTATACAGAAATATAAAGCCAAGCTGACATCTGCTATTAAATTTGCTGAGATAGGTTCCGCTTCACTCTGGAGACCCAAGTACTATCCAAGCATGGTTCCTCTTCTGCCGGACAGCATGCAACTCCCTCCATTTGGCAGTCATGGATCTTGGAAATATCACCATCTCTGAATTCCTCCGACTCTCCTCTCCTACCTGGTGCATGGTCGCACTGTCTATCCTGGGCCCTCAGCAAGAGACAGAGATATGCTTTCACAAGAGAATACACCCACTCTCCTTTTCCACAGACGTCTGTTTCTTTGCTGGGAAAGCATGCCCTGCTCAGAGTGTCTGTCATCACTGCTGGCTTGGCTTGACATGGCCTTACGCTGCATCTTAGCCTTTTTGTTTCAAATGTGTAGGTTGTAGCTGTATGGATCCACATCACAGAGGCTTCTTTACAATTCTTTCTCATAGATAATGACCTGACACGAGGTCAACGGCAGGATCTCCAAAACTATTACCTGAATCTATCCCTTCCCTATCTTTTTTTTTCAGTCACAAAGCAGATGCTCAGTATATCACCCTCTCATCTCAACTTGTCATCGTCTTTGAGGTAACAGGGAAGTTACAGGTACCTCATCACTGGTAACAATCAGTGACTTCTTTTCAATAGTCAGTAGGTTTCGGTCAGTGCAGGTCCAAAATAAATGTCAACATTTCTGACTGAGGAAAGTTCTCTGAGTTCAGTGATGCATTTTCTTGTCAGGTTTGATGGTTCACCAGTATAGGCTGTGAAGTGGTTAGATTTTCTTTGTCACTCCCACTCCTGCCTTATGTCCAGGCATTTTTTCCCTTTTCATGATTTGTTCCACAATGTATTTACTGAGTTGGGATTGTTGAGCATGTGTTCTTTGCTGGATTCCCATTTGCTAGGGCTTCCTCTTTTGTCTAGACTGAACTAGTAGCTATTAGGGCTTGTTTTGCAACTTCTTGAACAGTAAAGATGAAATTGTTACCTGGACTTTCTGCAGAGTAATGCTTGTTTCTTCTATAACTTCATTTTAAGAGAAGTGTTTCTGGTGGCCCAACAGTGCTGAGTATGGATTTGTGTGGATGCTAGAATCCTCAGATATGTAAAGAAAGCATCTAGTCTGCTTCTTTATTTCGGTTTTCGGGTTAAAAGGACAAACACAAAATGCTGAATTTCTCAGATGTCTGATTCTGCCAGTGGTCACCATCCTGGTCAAACACAACTGCCAGATTTGCCTGCTTTTCAGGCACCAATCCTGGTAGCATTCTACAAAACTGCTGTGGTGCAGTGGTGCTGTGGTGCTGTGGTGCTTATTTAGCTAGTTTCCAGTAGTCCCTGGGCTGCTGAAAACCACACTTTCTGTAAAAATGTTTAAAAGAATTAATATATGGATATCAGATATCACTACACTGAGCAAGAAACTGATGTACCGATAGCCAGAGAAGAATTATATTTTATCTGTAAATATTGAATTGCTAGTAAGTGGAAGTTAAATATAATTTAATATACACTATCCTACTAAATCTCCCAAATTCTTCCTCTTTTAAGCTATTTTCAGGGAGAAGCTGCAGCATACACTTGCTAGGGTAAGTCCATACTTTTATTTTGTTTATGTACATATTAAGATATACCTTGTCACTTAGGTTTCTCATTGAAGAAAGTGACTAGGTCTGAGAAACACTTGTGTGAGACTGTGGAGAAGGACTTACGATCTTGACTGTTTTCCAAACAGAATCCCAGAGGGAAAAAAAGTTATGTTCCATAGATGATATCATATTATGATATCACATTACATATCAGTTAAACCAGCAAACTGCTCTTTAAACTGTCTTACATGGCTATGCTTTTTTTCCAGCTAAGCACCGTCGTCGATAGAAAAATTGTAAATAAACAGTTTTCCTGCCTTACAATTGTAATGTTTGTAGGAGTCCTCTCATAATCTTACTGCACATGACATTTGCGGAGCTTCGAGGCATGGGGCCTTGGCAGAGGGAGATTAACGTCAAGAGGGTGTGGGTGATAGAAATGTCCCTTTAAGAGTACGTTCAGCTCTTGCAGCCAGGGCAGCTTTCACTGTGTATCCTCCGTTGGTTCCTAAAGCAGCAAGTGTGTGTGAGTTTGGGACAATCCAGTCTAAGAATAGAGACTGAAGAACAAGAATTTTCTGTCCATCGGAGTTTTCTGTTTCATCTGGAACATCTAGTGCTTTAGTGCGTGGGAAATACTATGACAATAAGGAGGCAGAGGAGAAGAAAGGTCTGTAGCTGCCTACGCTTTTCCCCATAAAAGTACACCAGCCGAGTGCAATGATAGGAACATGGGAGACCTGAATAGAAGAACCCCTCTTGTCCTTTTTGAACTGTGTAAGCATGGATCTTTGGCTAGGGCACCTATTGTAGTGAACAGTGAGCAGCTGCTGCTGCTATGCTATTGAGAACTGGAGTCTATTTAGAGAAATAATTGCTTTAGTTTCCAAGATGCTCCTGGAAATAGGATCTAAATTTCTCATTATAGTCTTACCTGGCAAAATACAGTATGTTCTAAACAATAATTAAAATTCTTAAATTAAAAATTCTCAAATAAAGTAGGTCAGTCTTCCAGGTTTGCAATGGAGAAAAAGGTAGGAACAAACAATCCTCCTGTGAAAGGGAAAATATTATTTGTGTCCTGTTCTCTCATTGGAGTAAGAAATGGAACACCTGCGCTCATCCTCTCTGGAATGCTGCTTGGCACTGTATTTTTCACCTGGAATATTCTTCCTTCGAAAGAAAAAAGTTAAAAACAAAGAGAAAGAATCTGGATATCCATCCCACAGATTATGATGTAGGGTGCTGCATTTTCTACATTTATTCCAAATAAACTAGTGTATTTGGGTGATTCTTTTTTAAAATTGCTTTTAAGGGATAGTGATTTTCAAATGCACCTGAAATTATGTGTGGTTTTAAAATATGTAGGCAGCTCTAGCATTTCCTTGTATCCTGCTGTTAAATGTCCATGTTCCTTTCTTATGCTGATGATCTTCATGATACTTTTTCAGAATGGCAGAACTGAGTGCACACAGTGGAGGAACACAGGTAGGGCCTTTGTGTAAAAACACAAAAAATCATTCATATGAATATCATCTTAGAGCCACTTCCTAAATACTATCTAATACTGGGAATCAGGACATTGGTTAAGAGGTTGCTAATTCTGAGAATTCATCTCCTGCATTTTATAGTTAAGAATTTCTTCCCATTTTTTGTACTTCACAACAAAGATTTTAACACTTGTAATCTCCCTTATAAGTGTAGCAGCAAGACTAATAATATTCTTCAAGGTATTTCAGCTGAAAAACAAACTTTCCTTACATGGCATCCAAGCTCTGAACCAAACTTATATATGCTGTCATTTGTATATCAAATGAAAATAGAAGGCTTCGCATTTTAGGGCTTCACCTCCTACCTTTTTGTTTCCTTTCTCCCTTCCCGTTTCTATTAGCCCAGATAGTTTAGAACTGAGAACTGCAGGATTAAACCACCAGCAACAAAATACTTATTTCCAGATTTTTTATTTTGTTTGCACATCTGTCCTTTTAAGTCTTTGTTTTAAAATGAAAATTCTACAGTGACTTCCTGACAGTCCTCTCTTAGTTTTCACTAAACTTTTTCCAGAACTATGGATCCCTTATAGGTCTCATGGTTCTCAGATGAAATGAAGCCATGTGAGTGATTTTTTTTTTTAAACACTGTTTTTGATGAGTGAGATAATGAATTTTCAGACTATCTCTTAATCCACTGCTGGTGCCATACAAAGATGTGAATATCTAGGAAGAGTGCCAACTGGACTTCTGCCTCACTAAGCACAATCATTCCCTTTGCTGTTTATCACACCAAGAACCGCAGCACCATCTTCCTCTCTGTGGTGAGCCTCCTGATGTGCTACCAGCTGAACTCTGGGGCTGGCAAGGGGCTTTTGGGGACTCCTGTACCATACAGGCTTACTGTGGAGAGAGCTTTAACATCTGCTGTTTGGACTCAAGCACTGCCCTGAGATTCCCTCAAGTGCAAGTGGACTAACCCTGCAACCTTGTTTCAAATGAAGCACATCTTCTAAGGCAAGAAAAATGCAGACAATCTCTGGAGCAGACTAGGTAAAGTAAATATATGCCTTACTAATGACACTGAAAAATAGCCTCCAACTACACCATTTCTTGTTCCTGTGACACTGTCTTGGGGAAGGACAGTGACAATTCCTCTTTAGTTACAGTATCAATGTTGAGTGTCAGTGGAACTGAAGAGTTGTGCTCACATGTGTTATATCACCAAGTATAATTAAATTATTGGAAAAAGAAAGGGAATCATGGAGAATAATTGATAGCATATTCTTATGGGCCATCTCACTTATGAAATCTATTTTCATGGCCTATGTGTTTTCCACCAATGCACACAGATAACTGGACAAGTCCAAGTCTAGATAGCATGTCTTCTTCACCTGAAAGAGCTGAAAAGCAAAAATGTGCTGACAGTTGTATATGTAGGTTCTCCTGAACAGCAAAAATTGAAGGGAAACTAGTCTTAAAGTAGTGTCAGGCTAGCTCCCTGATCTCTGCTTACACTGAAAATTTGTTCATTTACCAGGCATTAAACCTGTTTTTCTCTATCTCCGATTGTTGGACCATACTGCAGGGATTGTGAGTTACATCAGCTAGCAGTGAGAGGCGTGGGGGACCAGCTTCTCATAGGTTTGGACTCTTCGACCAAGACTTTATTGACTGGAGCCAGAAAGCAGGTGCAGAGCACTTTCACCACAACCTGATTCAGAGTTCTGTCTGCTTTGAGCAGTGCTGACAGGAGGTAGAAAGCTATAAATCTACCCTGTGCCTCACAACCCCAGTAGCAAAATTGCATCAGTTTACTTGTGAGGTAAGGAAGACTCAAGAGCAGTTAATGGATAAGCAAGCTGATCTATAATTACTGTAAGAACCAGCTTGAGAGCATTTTTACTGATATAAAATGTAATAGCCGTATTACATAAGCACAGCAACAATAGTACATCTCTAAATGGTTCCAGGCTGCCTCTTTTGACAGCTGTGGTAGAAAATGGATCACTGGATGGTCATGAAATGAATATTTTCCCTAATCAGAATGGAGAGCTTTATTACCCTTATAATTACTTGTTTAGCAGTCACTTATTAATTTTTTTTTTTTAGTCCATGAGCAATAAAATGGGCCTGTTTATTAAATAACATTTTAATTGGGAATCATTTTTAACATGTGCCAGGCTCTTAATGTTTTCTTGTATGCAATTACTTAGATAAATGCTTGTGTTTCTGATAACTCCATTGACACCATCAGCCAAAGTAAGCCCTCCTTGGTATACAGCTCATATAAGAGGCTCCAGATGCCTTATCTTCCTTCAAACACATAATTTTTAACATATTACAATAGAATATTGCTTATTTTACTAAATAGCTTTTACAGACTCCTGATAGATACTGTGTATTTACAGCTCATTTGAATTCAAATGTACTATTTTTGCTCAGCTAGATTTCTTATTGACTGCACTGGCAAGCTTACATTTAAACAATTTTTTTGAAAATTCACATTTTCATTAAAACACACCTCAGAGGCAATGTTGAAAAATTGTTTTGCAAATGTCTGCATACTATTTGGCCATGCATAAAACTTGTTTAAAACATTATGAATGTTGATGTAATGTTGAGCAAATATTTTAACTGTTGATCTCAAAATGAAATAGTCATGATCATTCTGAGGAAATGAAAAGGTCTTTCCTTTCTCTCTTTCACAAAATCTGAACATCTGGGGAGTTCTTTTTGTTTCAGTTGTTTCGGTTTAGTTGTTTTTTTTCTCTTTACTCCTATGTTTTAACGAGGATCAACATCATTAGGGTACCTGCTTGTTTACATAAAGATATTAGCACAGTTTCTTCTTTTGTCCTGAGACTGAAACCCTTGCTCAGGTCAAGAAGAGAGATGGCTATCCTTTCACCAACACTGAACATGTGTAGATCAAAACACCCTGTGTTTGTTCGCGCAAGTAGAGCCTTATTTGGCCACGGAGTTCACCTAATGTTGGTATAGGCATTAGGCTAATGAAGCATCCATTCTGGTAATAGCGTGGGACTTACAGATTCTTTGCCCAGTGCCAGCTGAATTCAGTAAGCCTTTGCAGATTTATGTTCACCAACATTTTTGCTCTCTAAATACATATTTTCCCGATTGCCTATTTCTTCTCTGGCTTTTCTGTACAGTTTTGGGGCTAAAACTGTCCATCACACATAGTGATACAAATTGTCTTACAAGACTCAGTTTCAGACATGGGCTTGTATTTAAGTTCTTTGTCATTTTTAGGAGCGTCAACCTTGCATCCCAGAGCTATCTGGAATACTAACCATTCAAAAGTCAGTGCAATTTTACCAGGAAAATTTAGCCACTGTGAGGCATCCCTACATAAGGGAAGCCATGTGTCCTTTGCTTCTAATGAAAACCTTCTCTTTTGGATTATTCTGGTATATGGTAGTTACCATTTCTCAGTAAACACTGGATGCATAAATCCAATTTAAACCCAGTTTTGAAAGAAGATTGAAGTGAACTAAGGGTTCAAGCTGAGTTAAATGAGAAACACATTCTGTTCTGAAATTAATGTTTCCATTCAACTTGCAGGAACAAAAGAAAGAAAAGGAAAAACCACCTGAATTTGACTGAGGACTGGCCCAACGGATAGCTTGTCTGCATATCATATACATGACACAATTTGCAAAAATTGAGGGGTTTTCCTTTTTTTTTGTGCTTCAGATACTTATTTCTGTGGCTTATTTCTTCTCTGCATTTTCTTGGGTTGGGTTCTAGCCAGTCTTGGATTGTCAATCTCACCATCCCTTATGATTTTGCTCAAGTCTTCTCTGCTTATACTTGCCTACTATACTGCATAGTAGAAGCTCTGGACACAATAAAATTACCTTTGATTCTCCAAAACGGATAATCCTTTAACTGGCATCACTTACAAGTGAACCCTTGTTTATATTGATATTTCTGTGTATTTTCTCCCAGTTTATCTCATGAAAAAGGATGATGGAATTGAATACACATTTTTTACAAGGTTAGAAATGAGACTTGAGATCCACATCTGGATCCTGGGGCTTCTTTGGCCTCTTTGGAAATTTTTTCCAACACAAAGGTGTCGCAGTGTTGAACTAAAAATGACAATTCAGAATTTCCCTAGACTGCTCCCACATAGGGCAAATATTATTGTCTCTGTGATGTGCTGCCTAATTCCCAGGGATAAGAAAAACACCATCATGTTGTCTCTGACATTGTCAGAGCTCTTCAGAAGATTTCTAAGCTGACCCAGAGGTTAATCAATCTTAGTTTTAGGCGAGAGCTATAGTGTCACTTGAGTGCAAAAGCCACAAATATTTGGGCAGTGTTGCTAAACTTCTCAAAACCCGGAGCTACCCAGGCCTGTGCACATGGAGGAGAGAAACTCAGCTCTGCTTATGTTGGCTATCTTATGATCCTTCTCTTCAACAGTTTCAGCTGGGAAATTCAAACTGGTATGAAATAGTCACAGCACTGAAATCTCTCCTGATAATTTAGTTTCACCCTACAATGTCTGCTTTTTTTTTTTTTCTGACAAAACACAGCACAAGTTCCTCCTCTTGCTCTGCTTCCTGTTCTCCCCACACAGGTTTTTATCTGATCGTCCCTCTTACAGCTCTAGGAGACCTAGGTTCAAGTTCTGTGTCTGCCTGCGGAGAGGAGCCTGGATTTGTAGTAAGAGAATATTGTCATTTGATTGAACTGCTGAGGTATTGGCCACTCGGGGTTATTCTGTCTCTGTCTTGCCTATTAACGGCTTCAGACAAGTGAGGAAGAGGCTCCAAGCTAGGTCCTGTAGCCAAGTGCTCTTCCTGACTCCACAGGACTGCACAGGGGTTACAGGGATTTAACCAGCAGGGTGCACAAGTAACCCTGAGCTTGCTCAGGCAGAGGAAGGATGTCTCTGTGGATGCATGCCTGCATCTGTGGATGTCTGTGTGCAGGGTCTCTGAGTGCTGGCTTGGGGGGGTAAAGCAGGGTGCTGACTTCACTGCAGAAACATAAACCAAGAGGCTGCCAGATTGAGGTGGGAGGTGAGTCTTGATTTAAGACTCTGGATTGTCCTACTAAGTTACTTAAGCATATAACAGCAACATAAATGTCAGTTTAAGACCTTTTGTGCATCAGCTTATTTGACAGTTGGGTCTGAGGCTTGGACCCTGCCTATATCTGAGCTTCTTCTTCCTCTCTGAAAAAGCCTCCTGATGTGAAGATTGCCTTATCATGACAACCTCAACTCAACTGAGTGTTTGGAGGCATTCTTTAGACAAGAGAAGTTTCCTTCTTATGAGAAGAAAAAAAAAAAAAAGAAAAATGAGGAACGCTGGTACACTAAGGATTAATAGGAGCTTTTCTTCTTAATCTGTTTTAAAGTGTAGGAGACTGCTACCATGTCTAGCTGTTCTGGTTTCAAGGAGGGAGGCAAACAATGCTTGTCAAACTTGACTCTGAAAAGACATTAGCTTTTTCTGAGGTGGTACCCCTCAGTTTCCATTGCACTGGCTTGTCCTATTTTAAATTTGTAATGAAAGAAAAAATTCTAAAGCTGGTAATCATGCGCCTTCCTTGTATAAAAACACATCTTATTTTTATCATCAGTAACCTGTACTACACAAGAGCTCTGACACATGCATTTCAGGATAGATTAGGAATTGCCTGCTCCATTTGCATAACATTAAAATCACTGTCTAGATACACAAAATAAAATGAATACCTTCCTGATTCTCTAGTATGGGCTTGCATGAAAACGATTTTACCTTGCTTTTTTTTCTCATGAATGCAACAGCCCCTCTCTTTATTTAGTAGATTGGAAGAGAAGGATTTGATAGCTGAGTGAGGGGACACCGGACAGGGTGCTTACTGCATTTAAAAAAAAAAAATACGGAGGAAAAGTGTAGCAAGAAAGCATATGGAGTGTGTGACAGCCTGGCCCTATCTGAGTCCCCATGATTCCTCGCAGCTGCCAAAAGCCAACCGCTCGTCTTTCCAAACCACAGGCTCATGTGGGTAATGAATGATATGATTTCCTCTGTCTTGTGTTTTGTGTTTGTGCTTCAACAAAAGTAACCCCGTCCAAAACTCTACACACTCAGTTAGTTAATCAAGACAGTATTGGCTTTTCTCATCCTACTGAAGTGATTCTTTCAGTGCTGAGAGAAGCAGCTGGACGCTTCATCTTCTGTCCCAAGCAGTGTTCATCATCATTCACATTTTTCTTGATTGCTTTGAGCTTTATCCTTCTTCTGACTACTAAATAGCGCCCTCATCAACTGAGAAAAAAAGGAAGTGGAGTTCACATAATCTGGTTTCACACTAGTATAAAACACTTTGCATTTCACTTTCTTGGGAAAAGTAATTGCAAGGGAAATAATGCAAAATCAAGACTTTTGTTGTTTTTGTAGTTGCATTTATCATCACTGTTTTCTATTTAGGACTTTTTGAGCGCTGACTGTATGTCTCTAAGTGTTGGAAATAATAGATGTTTTATCAAGACAAGTAAGGCTACCCTAGTATTGAAAGTATTCATATGCTGATATCTTATAATTTGAAATAGCATACAGTTTATTCTTCAAACAACCATCCTATAGTCCACACAAGGCCTTTCCCACTATGTTATAACTATAACTTTCAGTCTTTCTATGACTATTATAAAATAGGCTGTTGTTTTTGACTTTAAGAAACCTTAATTCTAGCTTCCAAAAGGCCAGAGATGAAAACTTTGAAACAACAAAGGAAGTGGTAGAACCAGGAGCTGTTCTCAGTGAGGAGAAGCATGGGTAAGAGAACAAAGATTCTTGTTTGAAAAAGAAATTGTTGAATGATGGAGGCAAGTTGCAAAGGCCCATTGAATATCAGAGCTTACATTCTGGTAGGCAGTGAGAGATTATAGGTCAGAAGGAATTAAAAAACAAAAACTAAACCCAGATTCGTTCCTTTTTTAAATGATGGAGTGAATTGCGGATGAAGGTATCTAGGAAAAGATTTCAGTTGGTTAAAGGGGCAGGCAAGCATGATGAACTCTGCATCCATATTCTGAATGAACATAAACTGCAGCTTTTCACGATTCAAAGAAAGAATTTTGCAGTAATCAAGATACAAGGGGATGAGAACTTGGAGTTAGCTGTTACCACTGTTGGATGTATAGCCAAAATAATTTTTAGAAATGTGAAATAGTTTTCAAGTATTTGCCATAGTCTGAATGTGAAAAACATGAGAAGGTTCTGAATTGAGGATGAAGAGTTTGGGTGACAGTGTGAGAAAAGAGGCAGGATGCTGATTTGGTGTACTATGATTCAGAAGGAGGTCGTGGTCAGAACTCAAGGGAGAGAAATTACACCTGTTTCGGCACTGTTGGACTTGGCCTTAAGAGAAATATTCTGAAAGGCACATTAGAGAAGGCTGAACTTTCAGTTTGGACAGAAAATTGTGGAAACCAGACAGAAAAGTCTGGTTGATCAGTCTGTCAATATGGAATTGTTAGCTGAAATTTTAATTGGAAAAGCACCTTGCATTTTCTTTCTTTGGAGGAGGAGTGAGGGGAGAAGAGGTCTCGGACAGATCCGAGATGCTTGCTCCCAAAAAATGATTAAAGAACAAGAAGGACTTCCAAAAATCATGATGAAACTGATAAAAGAACGTAAGGTCAGCACTGGTTTTGAAGTCAGTAAGAGAAAGGAGGTAATGCTAAAGGATGCAAACAGGGCAAGAAGGAAAAGAATAAGCAAGTTTTGGCTCTGAAAATTGGCTGTAATGTGATCATTAGAGATTTTGACCTGAAGAGCTGGGGGTGGTGGGGAGAATATCACTATATCCTTGCCCATACTGATAATACTTCACAGGCATCTGCTTTCAGCCAGTGTGTGAGACAGAATATTGGGTTAGATGGTCCTTTGATCTGACCAAGTTCAGCTGTTCCTAATTTCAGTGGAGTAAAAGGTGCAGAAACTAGATTAGACACCCTTAGGGTGGAAATGGAATACAGGAAATCTTATCAGTGCTTGCAGACAGTACACTCAATGTGCTGAGATATGAAGGGGAAATGTAGGAGGTAACTAGCCAGGCAAGGGAAGTCAAGGATGGGGACAGCCTGCTGCAGAATTGACGTGGGAACCGGGGAGATGGATTAACACAAGTAATGAAGGGAGTAAGAATGGGTGTGAATGAGATTGAGGGAAGATTTAGTGGATAGAGTTACTGGGGAAACTGGAAGAATTTGAGGAAAATAATTGGAAAATTCCTGTGTCTGTGGGAGTGATGAAGGAAAGTTGCAGGATATGAAGGAAGCAAGTGCTGTTATTGGGAGTGTAGAGTGTCCACCTTTGCACAAACAGGAATAACACAGTGAAGCGCAATTGAAGTCATCTGTTATTTGCCACAAATTTTATTAACAAAAGGATGCAATATAAGGGATTTTATGCACTTACAACTTGCAGTTCTTTGGTCAAACAGCTGTACACAGCGGTGACCAATTGCTACAGTAGCCTCAGAACAAGTAAAGAAAGTACGATTCCCTCAGTGTTTTGGGCTTTCCTCAAGGGGGGTTCCTCTTTCCAGCAGCAGCAGCCACGATCAACTTTCCCTCCATTAGATCTCCACCTCCCTTATCAGCGGGAGACTTAGTGCTTAGTCTTGAGCATTCTTAACAATTTCACTGGCAAAAGTGGGTTTGGGGACTACTTCCCCCCAGATGGCCTAATTGAATTTTGGAAGCCTGTGCCACCATAGAGTGGCCTTCCTTTAGGCAGTCTGAAAATTCCATCCTAGCCAAAAATAGCAACCTGATGGCAACCTAGCCCTAACAAGAGTACCTTAATTTGCCACATAGCAGTCAATCAAAACTATGTAAAATACATTGATATCTCCACTTACCTGGGGAATGCAAATGTCAAAGTAGTGGCATAAATGTATCAGATGAATTGTAAGATGTTTTCCCCTGGAAATACTGGAGATTGAAAATAGAGGTTTCCCCTCAAAGGCCAATCTCAGCAGACAGCTTCTTTTGTTTAAGTATTACTGCAGTAGGAGAGAAATGAGAATCCTAATTATATTTCTTTAGAGGGTAACAGTAGTTTTTTATTACTTAGTTATGCATTTATTCATAAGATAAATTAAAAGGTGTGTATGTTCATGAATCTTTTTACTTGCCCTGCCTTAATCTAGCTAATAATCTGAAGTTACTTTATTTTTTTAAAGCATCTCTATCCTTAAATGCTCAAAATGTGACAGTGGTTCTCATCCTTCTTTCTTTTCCAAATTCTTCAGGGAAGAAAAGGCACTGACAGAATAAACATAAAGGGGTTTTGTTAATTTGTTTGATTTTATATATTTAAATAGCATTCTTAACTTTGTTTTCCTATGAACTCTACCATTTCCAATCTGAGATCTACTAGGCCAAATTCTCACGTGTAATTGATCATACTAGCACTCTCATAGCTGGCTAGTTTGCATTGATAAAGTGTTGGATTTATTTATGTTTGGAAGTGGAAAGTTTGAGGTTTATTTTTGGTTGGTTTTTTTTAACCTGTAGTGCCAATAACAA
The DNA here is from genome assembly GCA_035584735.1 of Pseudotriccus pelzelni. Classification (NCBI taxonomy): domain Eukaryota; kingdom Metazoa; phylum Chordata; class Aves; order Passeriformes; family Tyrannidae; genus Pseudotriccus; species Pseudotriccus pelzelni. The sequence goes on from JAWMRA010000078.1 coordinate 80,669,615, forward strand.
GAACAACAAGTGTTAGCAAAAGCTTTTGTATTAAACAATTTCTACATGTGTTTTTAATAGAGAGGAAAAAATATGAAAATTTGCAGATTCTGAAAATGCTGAAGTTCAGAAATAATGATCAGATTTTCATGTCCTCTTATTTCAAAGTCAGGCTATAAGCTACAACTGAACAGTTGGTAGGACACAGAGCTTTAGGATCATAAAACAGGTCCCTGGATTCCCTGGAAATTCGTCCCTGTTGTTTAAACATATGCACAAAGAAGTACTCCAAGAAGCTAAAAATAATAAAAAAGCAGAAAAAATAATGAGGAATATTGACTGATTCAGGTGAGTTCAGCAAGCATCATCATTCTGATTAAAAAACTGGGTCATACATGTGGATGTTTCCTATACTTTGTTCAACAGATGCGAGTGAGAGTATTTTTTTTTGAACCTCATATGCAGCATTTTACATGATCAGTTTGACCTTTTTTTTTAAAAACCCTGAGCCCCACAACTGTTGGAGGCAAGCAAGAAAAGTGTTCTCATTTGCTATATACCCACTTTTATCCAATTATGAGACAAACTTTTCCTCTATGTAAGAATAAGTACTTATTGATTTAGGAAGAAACAGGCATATTGATCCAAAGGGAAAATACACTGTACATGTTGATCAATATTTACCTTGCAGGACAAAACATCCTGGTATTCACTTCAAGGCATCAATATATACATGCTACTGGATGTTTGTGTCATTAAGTCAGGTAACTGGGCTAGATTTCCATCTAACAGTATAAACTTTTTTAATGATTATTTTTCTAGTCAAATATTAGACTCTAAAGGGAAGAAGGAGTTAGAGAACCAGAAAAAGAATAATTGTTCACTTCCCTTGAGATAAATAATGCTTTTCATTAAACTCAGCTGATGCCTACCGAGAGCCACTAGACTGATTATATAATATAAGCACTGAGCAATACTCCACGTTCCTCCTAAAAGTACTTACCTGTACCAAGGTAAAATTGGAAATCTAAGCATAAATGTCTGAAGATATTTAGGTGCCTAGCTTGTAACTAGTTCGATGACAATTAGCTTCTACAAGGAGATATTTCCTTTTAATTTCCAAGGATGGAGCACATCTGAGTTCCCAGGACACTTTTAAAAATCCTGTGCAATCCAGGCATCACTGGCTCCTCTCTCTTGCAGCCAGCCTTGCCGCAGGACAGGGGCTTCTTCTGGCTGGAATTCATTGACATAGAGCTAACCATAAATTATACAAAGATAAACTAATTACAGTGTAATGGGGCAGTCATGGTACATATTTTTTTTCTCTGACATTTCTTTTCTGTCCCATAATAGCTCTAACACTGGGTTAATCATTTTTATTTAAATGTTTTCTTTATGGCTAATTTCACCCTAATATCACCCATCTCCATCTTGAGTCTCCTGAGGCGCTCGCTATGAAGGACACACCCAGGGAAGGGGCAGGCCTGGGACAAAGAGAAGCTGTGACAGCTACACAGTTTATGTGTATTCTTGACATGATCAACATCATAATAACAATGTATCATATATATGTTGTTTCAGACCAGAATAAATAAAGTAACCCTCCCTTCAAACCAGTTTTATAACATCCTTTCTTAGGGAATAAGTTGTGGATCCTTCCTGTATGGCTTTGCCCAGGTGGGACACTTCCCAAGCCTGCGTGTAGCTGGAATTCATGTTTAAGTTCTCATCACCTTGTGTTTCAGTCACCTTTCACCTTGTCTCCCACTCTTGTCAGATATAAGCCTGTCCTTTCATGTTCATGTCCATTCAAAGTGCTGGGAACGTCATTGCCTTAGCACATGGTTTGGGGAGTTTTTATCTGCTCTGGGCTCTCCATCCTTGGTTTAATCTAATACTTACTTACTGTACTTCTGCTGGAAAGATCTCATATCTTGACCACTCTCCCCAGCCTGCTCATTCTCTTTTCATGTCCTCACTTTCCTCTTGCAGAGTTGGGAAGGATGTGCCTGTATGTACTATTCCAGATAATTTATTTTCTCCCTTGAACCTGTTTTTAGCTGTGGGATAACAGAAACTATACAAATAACACAAAACTTGATAACAACTGCAGTGACTTCGTGCTTCAGTCCCTGGCCTATTTACTTGCCTGATAGGATCTCACCTCTTCTTTGGGTTCCCTGAGCTGTGTGTAGCTGCTGGTTATCCGTTGTCTGACTAAACACGGTTCATGAACTGTTTGCACACTGCCACGTGTGATGGAGTCCTAGACCATGAGTGGTGTCTGCTTGTTTTTAGGTAATGCAAGTAATAAATATAATCCAAAGTACAGCTTTTCAGAAGCCCAGGCTAACAAAGCTGCTTACCTGCCAAATGGGCATGGTTGCACCTGGAGGAAGGGAACAGACACAATGTTCCCTACCTAATGCTGTGCATCCAGCGGTGCAGACAGCTCTACAATGTGAGTCAGCTCTGTTGGTATCTTCAGGCTAGCATCAGGCTACATGGCAAGGTTTTGGTAGTGGGGGAAGCTGCAGGGATTCCTTCTGTGAGCTGTCCTTTTTCAGACAGAGCCAGTTCCAGCCAGACAAAGCTGAGGCCACCAGCAGTGCTGGTGGCAGCTCTAGTAAAACATATTTAAGAAAGGGTTAGAAATGCTGTGCAGCAGCTGTGAGCAAATGTGAGAGAAGCAGCCCTGCAGACACCAAGGCTACTGAAGGAGAAAGGGGAGGTATTCCAGGTGCTGGAGCAGAGACTCCCCTGCAACCCAGGGATGAGATCATGGTGAAGCGGGTTGTCCTCTTGAAGCCCATGAAGGATCTCAGTGGAGCACATATCCACCCTGCAAACCATGTAGGACCCTATGAAACAGCAGGTGGATGTGCCCCAAAGGAAGTTGCACCTCATGGAGGGCCCATGCTGGAGCAGGCTTCTGGCAGGAAATGAAATGCAGCTCATGGAAAGGAGCCCACACTGGGGTAGGTTTTCTGGCAGGTCCTGTGGGGGACCCAAGCTGGTATAGTCAATTCCTGAAAGACTGCAGCCCATGAGAAGGACCCATGTTGGAGCAGTTCATGAAGTCCCTCCCATGGGAGGGAGTCCTCACTGGAGCAAGGGCACAGTGTGAGGAGGAAGGAGCTGCAGAGATGAAGTGTTATCAAGTGACCACAAGCCCCATTCCCCATCCTCCTGCACCACTAGGGGGAAAAACATAAAAGTGTTAGGAGTGGAGCTGAGCCTGGAAAGAACGGGATGGATAGACGGTATTTTTAGGTTTGAGGGTTTTTTTATTTCTTACTATGCTTTTCTGTTATTAATTGACAATAAAGTAAATTCATTTCCCCACGGTGAGTCTGTTTCCCCCATCATGGCAGTTGGTGAGTGTGCTCTGTGTCCTTCTTTTGACCCATGAGCTTTTTCACCATATTGTGTCCCCCCTGTCCTGCTGAGAAAGGGGAATGAGCAACTGGCATGGTGGGCACCTGGCAGCCAGCTAAGGTTAATACATCACACACTCCCAGCTGGCTTGTCAACTGTCTGGCTCGATGAGAAGGCAGAGAAGCTTCAGTCTGCCCTGCAGACATCCCCCTATAATGGAATCCTTTATCACTCTTCCTGAAATTTTCAAAATGTTTATGATGTTCTCTGAATACCCATGTGAAATGAGGAAGTGTTAACAATGTCATTTTCTTCAAGGAACTGTGGTACAAAGAAACTGAATGGTTCACTAAAACTGCACAATGAACACTGTCCAAACCTCTTGCTTGGACTGCAGTAGTACTTTCCAGAGCTTGCTTTATTGCTCTGTTCATTATAGAAGACAAATCCCTTTGGATTCCTTAACTCTTAAGTGCCATTAAACAAAAAGTTTCGAACAAGTGACAGAGATCCAAATGATCACAATGATCAGTCTGACTACAGTGGCACACTGACCACATACCTGTCACCATCAACCATAAATAAGTTCAGAGAGGAGATGTACCCTCTCAGCTATATTGAAATATGTTGGAATAGGAAGGCACAAAGATAAGCTTACTTAAAATGGGTTTATTTCTCCAGGCTCAGGATATTTGGCACATATGCACAGCAAGTATCAGAAGTTATAATTCATCACTAGATATACCCAGGGGCAGTCTCCTGAGCAAGGTGGGACCTGTAGAAGATGACAGACTTCGCAGACAAGAGTGTTGTTTTCTAGGGTCAAACAAGTGGACTTACTAAAAAGTTATTAAAACTTATTAAAAGTACTATTAATAGTTTATTCTTTCTGAAAATTGAGCATAACATACTTCTGGATCTTTCTAATCTGAATTCATTAGAGCTTTGTGATTTGGAAAAAATAGCCAAGAGACTTCAGGAGATGGATTTAAGAGAAAATGAAAAAGTAAACCTGTAAGATCAATATGCCAGTTCATTAACACAATTCTCATTTGCTTTCTGCTTCTTAGTAGACAACACTGAAATTACAACAGACTTGTTTCATTTCACCTTTTCCAGAAAACCCAACAGATATCTACTTTTAAGTTTTTGAATCTGTCCATATGAATTTTTAGGGAGTAACCATATGAATAGTTGAGGAAGAGGATGAGCTGTCCATTTACCAGTCAACTATCACTTAAAATTTCTAATGTCTTCCTTATTAAGTCAAGATCAAGGCCAAGCAAAAGTGAACCTATATCTTTTTCCTACTTCTGGTTACTTTCTCAGGTAGGATCAATTTTGGCAGTAGTCCCTCAAAAGAAGCATTTGTCAACTCTTAAACAACTTTATTAGTGAAGAAGTGCCTGGTTAACAGTGTTGATCTTCAAATAGATCCAGTGTCTGTCTAGGCTCAGGAACATCTTCATCTCTGATTGGGTAGACTAGCTCCTAGCCGCCGTGGTCTTCACCCTGTAAACAGACAGCTGTAGCACCTCCATGTAATATATGTAAAGAAAAATGCCAAACCCCCAAAAATTGAAATTCAGATGCAATGGATAGCCAAAGGAAGTGTGACAAACCCTTTTAATTCAGCCCCTTTTCTATACATAGAAAAGTTTTACCCCACTTTTCCAAAATGAAAATTAGTTGAGAAATTTAAACTGAAGTACAGCTATAAGTTAGGAAGGGATCAGAAGAACTAACATACTAGGACATTTCTCTTTTTATATTTAATGATGTCTGAAAAACAGACATCTAGTGTTTCTAATCACAGGCTCTTGACCAAACCCCACTGCTGAAGCAAGGTCAGCCAGAACAGGTTGCCCCAGATCAAATCCACCTGGGTTTTGAATATCTTTACAGATGAAGACCCCACTCTCTGGTAAACATGTTCCAATATTTGAACACACTAAAAAAAATTACTTCCTTGTCTTCAGGTGAAATTTCCATTACCCATTGTCTCTTGCCCTGTCAGTGAGCACCACTGAGGAGGACTTGGCTCCCTCTTCTTTCTTCCCTCCCATCAATTATTTAGACACTAAGATTCCCTTGAGCTTTCTCTTCTTCAGGCTGGTCAGTCCCAGCTCCTGCAGCCTTTCCTCATAGGAGAGGTGTTCTAGTCCATTCATTGTCTTTGTTGCCCGGTGCTGGAGTCTGCATGTTTTCTCTCACGTCTGATCAAAGAATTCTGTAAATTCTATGGACATGTACTAGTACAGAAATGATTGTGGTCCTGTTCTGAGGCATTTTACGTAAGAGAATCACAGAATCACAGAATATGCTGAGTCAGAAGGACCCACAAAGATCATGGATTCCAACTCCTAGCCTGGCACAGGACATCTCCAAGAGTCACACCACGTACTCGAGAGTATCATCTAAATGCTTCTTGAACTCTGTCAGGCTTGGTGCTGTGACACTGGGGAACATGTTCCAGTGCCCAACCACCCTTTGGGTGAAGAACCTTTTTCTAGTAACCAATCTAAACCTCTCTTGACACAACTTCAGGGCATTCCCTCAGGTCCTGTCACTGGTCACCACAGAGAAGAGTGCAATGCCTGTCCCTCTGCTTCCCCTCACAAGGAAGTTGTAGACTGCAATGAGGTCTTTCCCCAGTCTCCTCTTCCCCACACAAATAATTTTTAGTTTGTAACTGACTAAAGCATATCTGTTCTCAGTTTTGCTGGAAATCTAGAATAACTAATAGATTTTGGTAGCTGTCTCCAGATGTAAATGGAAGTTAAATTTTATGTATGTTCTATGTAAAACCAGTTACAAAAAAAGAAAAAAGAAGGATAAACTAGGCTTATCAATTAAAATACCTGAAGCAGCAAAACTTTTTCCATAGGCCACATTGGCCATATTTCAAAACAGAAAGACAGAATTTTCATTTCAGTTACATTAGACTAAATCCTATGTGCCATGTTTTTATATGCAGAGTAATGGCTGGGTAGTCTTTGAAGCAAGAAATGTGATTCTTACAACTCTAGTTCTGTCCTAGCTGAGGCTGCTGTTGCTGACACTCGTGTCATAGTCTTCTACGGTCAGAACTTTGTTATTGCAGAAGGAAATTGTGTCCTTCTCTTCACTCTTCACACCAAGGTATTACTGTAGGTAACCAAGTCCCTGACAAGACTGATTAGCCTGTGATCAAGAATGCTCCATTTCGCTCAACAGCCTAGGAAGTTCATGTTGCCTGAGAAGACAGCAACAGCTTGTGATAAAATGAAACCTCTGTGCACTACCTAAACATAATTAGCAATAATTACAGTGTGTCTACCCTATGAGATGGGAGTGGCTGGTGTGGCTGGTTCCTGTCTCTGCCATACTTGTCCTATAGGCAGACCCACTGGCCAGTTATTTCTCCAACAGATTCTTCAGATTACCAAAGCCATCCAAGTCAAAATGCCAGAGATCAGCCAAGCAATACAAGGGGATAACAGGCTGGATGTGAGTGAGAGCTCCTGAATTTGTCCTTGGTCTGTGATTAGCTTTGGTCCAGATGTAACTATGAGCAGGAAGTTTTAGAAGGAATGCTTTTCAAACAGTGATATGGTAGAAAGTGTGGTACTGATGATGTCCTTGGTATGCCCCTTCCCAAGTGTCTCGTGTATGTGTGCATGTATGCTCTCATACAAGAGCAAAGAACACCCATAACCAGAGTGTTTAATTCCACTAAAACTGTAAATATATATAAACTTGAGATGCTCCTTGCTGAATAGCAAATGTGATTCAACTTCATGGTTACACATCAGTCAATCAACAGTCATACAATATGCACCTGTCCTTGATGACAAAAATGTCTGCAGTCACATTTTCTTACTGTAAAACATTCTTCTAGCATAAAAAAACCCAAAACAAACAAACAAAAACCAAACAAAAAAAAACACACAAAAAAACACACACAAAAAACTCCCAACCAGACGAAAACCCACAAACAAACTAAAACCTCTCTCTTTGTATTTACCATTCTTAAAAAGGAATGAAGTTAACAAAGCCATTGATGACAAACTTAGTTATTCTCTTCTTTCACCTACACATACATTAATATCTCACATACCTGATCATCTGTCATCCACATTTCCTGACATTACTACAGCAATTATTTCTCTTGTGTTTGTGCTAGTCTCCATAACACACTAAGAGTTTCTCTGGCTTCTTGGTAGGAAGCTCACAAAGAAAGAATGGGGAGGCTGAGGCACAGAAAACCATAAGGAGGGGCTTCCTAATTGTAAAAAGAAGACTTAAAAGAGGTTAGTAGAAAATGCACAGACTGGAGAGAGCAAGAGACTTGTGGTTGAGTTCAGGGAGGTCAGTTGGTGAAGAAAAGTTATGTAGGAAAAAAAGCGTAGAGGCAATTGCCTGAAATGCTTATACATAAATGGGAAATGAGAATGATGGGAGAGATCAAGTGAAGGACAGTGGGAAGCCAATGCAAGGTAAGCTGGGAGAAAGATAAATAATAAGCGTGTTGCAACAGTGATTGAGAAGTCAGCATGACAATGCAAAGAGGAAAATTATGTGAACAGACTGATGGGAAAAAAAGAAGATTTTGGTGGTAATATTTCCTACGATGTGTAAGGAGAGGAAACCATGGAATTCTGAGATGCTTTTGAGGTAAAAGCCTTAGAGCTTTACTAAGAGGAAACAGAGTTCTTCTCTAAAGTTAAAAAATCTGAGACTACAGTTTAATGGATCGAAGATTCTAACCAAAGAAAGATCTATTAAATTTTCTATGTTGTCTTCAAATAGCTGCCAACCAACCATTTAGTGTGAGGTCCATGATATTTTCTTAAGCACTTCTGGCACTGCAAAGTGTGAAGAGCTTTCTGAGAGCAAAATAATCTTGAGGGGGGGTTGTCAGGGTAAGAGAACAGCTACGATAAGGATTGTGAAACAACCTGGTCATACTCAGTATTACAGTAGAAAGCATGGTTTGGGGGAGATTTCTGTCTGTAGAAGAAAACATCCACTATCCTTTTGTGCCTGTGGAAATTTAACATGTTTCTGATAAATCTTCACTATCCTCACCTTGATCAGAACTTACGTTTTGCAAATTGAATGAGAACTACTCACCCAACAAGTTCACAATCCCACAAGCAAACCCTCTGGACACTCTGCTCAGGCAATTCTCTGAATAATTAGGACTAAACCATAATTTTTTTGGTGGGAAAGCAAGAGAAGCACCTGCCTAGCACACTTCAGCTGTTGCACCTAATATGCATGCTCTGTATTTAACACTTTTTTATTGGTTGTCAATTTGCAAAAATCTTCTGTTGTACTTTTGTATTTAATTATCAGCACCTGCCTGGTAACGGACTGAAGCAGCACGAATGTGGCATGCTGTCCATTTTGAGGATTCAGGTTGGTAAGACTATTGTAGGAAAGCAGTAAATGGTAAATGATAATACACAGCATTAAAAATATAGTACTTCCTGCTATAACAATTTCTATTTGTATTTAAGAACAAATCTGAAGGAAACCATTCACTATGCAGCCTTGTTAGATGCTTTCCACAATAAATTTGATAACAACAGAAAAGCCTCCTTAGGTGATTTCACCTGCAATAAGATTTAGCTGGCAGTGAATTAGACAAGTATAAGGCCACTTCTTTTTTTTTTTTTTTTTTTCCATACCTATCTCTACCTTATTTCTTTTCCAACCCACTTTGGTTCATCCAAAATTCCCAGTAATATCAGTGGAAAAGGGTTGTAGAATCTGGCTCCTCAGGTAAGTGCCTAAGTGTATATCTGCAACCACTCCTTAACAGATCTTTTCAAAATAGTTCTGGGCTTGGTAAGCATCACTGGGACAATGGACCTGCCCACTGCTGTTCTCACAGCAAGAAACTTACTGTACATGAGAGCAGTCTGCCATCAGTGAGCTCAGTGCTGCCGTGGCAGTACTGCTGCTCCTTCTCCAGGGCTTTAGCCTTAAAAAGATCTTCCACGTCATCTACTAAGTGCAGAGAGCTCCTACGAGCTGTTACAAACCTAAATGCAGTGGGTTGCAGAAGATCCTTTACAATTCACAAGACTGGACTTCAGCAGGCTAAGTTCACACATGTCTAGCAACTCAATTCTGACCTTAACATTTGTATCAAATGTTTAATGAAACATCGTGGGTTGTGCAGTGTGACACCTGTCTTAAAAAATGCGTGCCAAATCAGTTCCCCCCTTGGTGCACTGGAGTGCAGGGACCCTGTGGCAGCTGAAGCACAGGAGAGCAGCAAACAGCTGCTGAAAGAGCCATTCCCCAGTGGAGTGTTGGTCCTTTTACTTCCAAATATCCAAAGGCATGTATCTGTGGAAAGTTGCTGTGTTCCCTTGAGTTAACCAGTTTCCACTTTTGAAGAAGGTGTCACCACCTGTATTCCCAGTCCTGCTGAGTCTGAGCTCTTTGTGATTTGCTGGAGAAAGGTACTATCTGCTAAGTATACGGTGGCACCTTCTAATGGACCTTTTTGTGGATATATTTTTAATCTCTTTCTTTTTACTGCCAGGGTGTGATTCTACTGGCCAAATGCACTTGCATCCCTGTATGCAAACCTGCTGGAAGACATGGGGGTCTTCAGGAATAAATATGAAGAGAATTTCCCTCCCAGTTTCAACACTACCAAATCCATAAAGTCTACTTATAAGTTATAGTAGAAAGAGGGTTCTGCATCTCTTTAAAGACCTAGTGTGAAAAATTGAGAAGCACTAGGTATACCTGGTTCATTTCAAGCATATCCAGATACTATCTGAGTTTGTGAAGAACACAGCAATCATCTCTGCAGAACCTCTGTGAGGGAAGGAGTGACTGAAATAAATCCCCAGGTATAGTCCTGCCATTTCTATTCTAAAAGAAGTCCAACTTAGCCTCGGAGACCTAATTTTGCTGGATACTATAAACTTTTAACAAGTAGTAGACAATTTCAAACAGCTTGTGTTCTAAGCTCCTGATCTTTCCCATCCTTATATGCTTAACTTTTTGGCTTTGAATTGTCCAGTTGAAGTCAATGAGATTACTCACATGCATAAACTTATGTCTAATTTTTTGCTCATGTGAGAGCAAATATAAAGATAGGATGTGAGAAAGGAACTTTATTATCCTCATTTTGCAGACAAGGAACTGAGGCAGAGAAAAAAAAAAAAAAAGAAAAAAAGAGATCCTGATTCTCCACAGAGTGTATATCTGCTTAATTATCAAGCATGAGTAATTTCCATCAGGTTTGCCGTGCCCTCTGGTCTGAAGCATAAGCATTTCAGTGTCTGTCTCTGCCACCGATTTTAAGTAAGTTGCTGAAGTTCTGGTCCGGTGGTTAAATTCGAGTGCTTAAAAAGCGCGGGACAGGAATGCCTGAGCTGTAGTACAGGAGGATGTTCTGAGCCCTTAGCCTGAGCTCTGGAGCGTTACAGGTGGATGTGTGCAGCTGACGCCCTGAGACTCCCAGCCGCATCGCTGTGCCCGGCCGCTGCCCGCCGCGCCGGGAGACCCGCATGAGCCCCGCGCCGGGAGCGCCCGGCGGGGCAGCGCGGAGCCCGGCCGCTCTTCCGCGCCTCCAGCTGCGCGCAGCCGGCGGGCAGGTACCTCGGCAGGTAAAGCCCCTCCGCCCCGTCGCCGTCCCAGGCACGGCCCCGACCCCGGCCCGTTCCCCGCGGGGCGGGGGCGTGCGCGGGTGCGGAGCGGGCGGGGGCCGCGCGGGGCGGGCGGGAGAGCGGGCGCGGCGGGG
>JAWMRA010000078.1:80680827-80690827 GCA_035584735.1 Pseudotriccus pelzelni
GGGCGGGAGAGCGGGAGCGGCGGGGGAGGGACCGGGCGCGGAGCCACCGCCCGCGGGGCAGCGCCGGCACATGGAGCGGCGCCGCCACAGCTGCCGCCCGCCCCGGCGCCGGCCCCGGCCTCGGCGGAGCAGGTACCGCGGGGCGGGGGGTCCCGGGCGGGCACCGGCACCAGCCCCCGGGGTGGCGGGTCAGCCCCGGGCGGCTGCGGTGCGCGGGTCTGGAGGGGTTGCCAGTAGCGTTAAGTGTGAGACTGCGGACCCCTGTCCTCCCATCCCATCCCATCTATTTCTTTCGCTCCTCTACGGCCCAGCGCCCTTTTTTTTTTTTTTTTTTTTTTTTTTAAGTTTGAAAACACTGAGCCGCAGCTTGCGTGTAAATCCAGGCGGTTTGGAGCGCTTCCTTAAAATTTTAGAGATGAGGAGCTGGCCGGGAAGGGGGTGTCCATTGATTCAAGTGCGGACCGGTGTTGTGTTCGCCTACCCGAGTTGCCCACAGCACTTCGGTTCATTCAAAGCCCGAGTTCCAATTGCTTGCGCCCGTAGTTTGCAGAGGAGAGGCAGATACGGAGGTTGTCAAAACTATTAGGAAATATTAAAATTAGCAGCCCCAGTGCGCCGGAGGGGAACGGTATTAGAGGAGAAGTTGCTGACTTCCGAATAGCGGTGCACGAGAAGTTTTCCTTCTTGCCATACAGCCTGTCACAGCTGGTGGTTCTCTTTCACCCTGTTCCGCAAAGTTACCCTCTCTGCGAAGGGGCAGTTTCACTCCGTAATCGTTGTTAAAGAAGATGTGCGTAGTTACAAACTGTGTTTGTGAAGAAACGAGTTCCCACTGCAGCAGTCCGTTCTAAGGAAACTTTTAATTTTGTGCTTGAAGAAACCTGATTACTACTTGGATTACTTTTCTACCTTGGTTTAGAAGGTATGGTAATGCTGCCAGACATTGTGCAAAGTATTCTGCTTTCAGCATTATTAAAAGTTAATAATACTGTGTCAGAAAATTTTGTAGTGTATGATTGCAAATTATCTCAAGAAATTAGATGTTTTGTGAGATGTAAGAATTTTTAGACTGGTATGGCCACTGGCTTAAACGATGTAACTTATTGTAGAGGAATATAATGTTGTTTCTTTTTACTTTTTATTTCCTTTTCTTTCTTTCTTTTTTTTTTCCCTTTCACTGAGTCTGCTTACACATTTAAGTGTAAGGAATATTTTCAAAGGACTTTGTGTGGGGATAAGAAGTTAGAATTAGAGCTTCCTGACTAATTGTTTTTCTTTTCATTATCTGCATGCCACCAAAGCTATATCCGTATGCATTTACTGTCCAGATGTCCCAAAAATACTCCAATGAAATAAACCAGGTATACAACCCTGATTATTTTTCATGCGTACGCATTAGCAACCCATTTATTAGACTTTAATAGTTTCGTTTTAAATTTTGAAGCCTGTAATGCATTGTAAGGTCCAAATCCTTTAAAAGACACACTCTGTTAGCTTCGGTTGGCTGCTCACATCAATTGTAACTCGCATACTGGAGTACCATGTAGTATGACTCTCTATTAAGCATTATAAATTATCATTGAAATGTAAAGAAAAAGCATATTAATATACTGCATTTAGAAATAGGTACTAAAATGCCTCTCAAATACGTGGAAAGACTTTATCTGAATAATCAGCTAAGCACGGGGGCACATTCTGAGTTGCTTGTGGCACTGCTGTCTCACCTTGGTGGTGAATCGCATAGTTTAAGGTGTTTAGAGCCTTAGTGAAATAGAAAAATTGAGAATGAGATGACATTCTTATATGAAAATGTAGTTGCTTCTGAATGTTCCAAACCAAATTTTTAGCCCTTAGGTAACTGTTTATTTTTTGAGTTTTTTCTCTGTTGAAGGAAATTGTAAGTCCAAAACGTGGGAATGGATTTTTCCTTGTGATACCCAGTATTCCTCTTCATGGGTCAATATAACAGTAACATACAGCAGTGGGCACTAGGTTTCTTTTCCAAAAGGTGTCATTGCTTGCAAGCAGAAGCTTCTTTCTAATATCGACATGCTCTGCTTTGATTTTGGCTCAAAAATGTTTGTCTAAAAACAGAATTTAAAGTAGAGGATATAATGCATGCACAAACCTATGCCCCCCACCCCCTCAAGATACCTCAATCCCTAGCAAAGCTCTGCCGAGTTTTAGTTGAATGGCTGTATGCCTTTATCAAGCCTTTGAAGCTTGATGCCTGGGGACATGAGACACTAAGTGTAGGCCAAGTGCAGGACCAAGAGGTCTTAAAATGATAGTTGTCCTTATCATGGCTGTCCTTAGGAGAACTGTGTGTGTGGGGAAGTGTCCAAAATACTGCAGAGCTCTGCAGTTTACTTAGTTCACCTTTCTATTACCCCAGACATGCTTCCAACCTTAAAGATTTTCTCACAAATATTAATATTGGTAGCTATCCATGTGGTCTTTTTTTTTCTTTTTTTTTTTTTTTAATGTTTTTTGGAGTAAATTAGACAAAGCTCAGAACTTGATACACTGTAAGTTTAGAAATAAAATAGAAATAGAAACTATATCCCTAATGGCAAGGTAAATTTAACATAAAAAGCCAAGGAGAAACCAGGTTTATTCACTGAGTGAGAAGATTGACCAGATGGAAGTCAATGGAAGTCCAGTGCTGGTCATCCTCAGCAGCCAGGATTTCAAACCTAATGCATTCATACCTGCAGGAGTCCTCTACCTGGACTGTACGGTATGGCTTCCAGGTGAAATGATAGGAATGCAGAGCCATAAAGTGCAATTGTACTAACTGTCCTAATTCAGTCAGAAAGGACTGGTGGACCCTTTAAAGAGGTAGAAAGATCACTAATCTCTCTGGGCCAATGTAATGATGGGAAGACAGGGGAGAGGACTCTTGTCTCTTTGCCGTTCTTGGTCCCAGTAACTGGAGAAGCTTAGACACTGTTTCTATGTGCATCATTTGTCCCACCTGAGTATTTTTCAGGGTGGCTGCTTAACTCCAAGTGAGCAAAGTGAGTTGGTGTATTTTTAGTAGGTCCCATACTCAGGAGTTGCAGTAGAGACAAGCTTGTCATACGCCTCTGACTTTCCACCTCGACTCCCTGTGGAACTGCCAGTGCTCCCTCTGGGAATAATCTGGTTGCTGGTTTCTTTACATAAGCATGAACAATACCTTTGTCATTTTTGTTACATGCAGTGTACAGTAAAAAAACGCAATAGTCTCCATCTCGGCATTACTATAGCAGTTTTGCTTTCCCTTGTAGACCTTAATATCAAAAACCTGGTCTGCTTGCCACTTCCACTGCATAGCAATGCAGAAATGTAACTGGAGAATCAATCCACAGAGTTTTACAACAATGCAAAACGTCTTTCTCATCATTAAAATTGGATAATTTCAAAATGAAGCCAAAAACATTTCCAAGCATATTTTATTTGAGCTTAGGTACTTCTTATACTAACGCCACAGTCTTGCAGAAAACAAGGAAATGGGTCCAGTCTGTATTTCAGCAACAGAAAACAAGGGCATAATGAATCGTATGCTGTTCTGGCAGATCATTTTTGGCAACGTGCTCTTAAAAAGTCAAGAGGATATCAAGCCATGGATCACAGGCTTATTGTGTGGCTCTTTGTCAGGAAAACTTCCACTGAAGACTTGTGGGATTCTTTTCCTTCTGTTTTATGTGCAAGAAGAGCTGGGTCCACTGCGAATTTTATTATTTTTTGGTCAAGATTCACATATGTACTTGATTACATTTTGACCAGTCATTACTTTCTACTGTTATTAAAAGTAATAGAATTAGACCACAGAACACATAGTAAAGTAGTAGAATGTAGTGTAGGAGTAATGGGATTTTTGGAAAAAGTTTTCATCCTTATGAGAGTACAGCAGGATGCGCTGCTGGCACTGTAGGGGGCTCCTCTGGAATTCCCCTCCCAAGTGACAAACTCCACTTTTCTAGCAAGTATAAAATCACTCAGAAAAAAAGAAGGATACCAGGAATACATTATGTCACTTGAGGAGTGGAAGGTAAGAGCTCTGTTCATTTTTTTCTGGGACTATGGTTCTTTAGGAAGCCTTTTAAATGCTTGCAACTCAATGCAAGAGTCAAAAGAGGAAAGACCTATTCCTCACCGGTATTTTTTCTATAATCCAAAGATTATTTTTGCTCCCCACCCCAAAGCTGGAGGGGAACAGCATGTAGATATGAGTGTGAATATCATCTGAAGCAAGGCAGGCAGCCTCAGTCCCGTCAGCTTTATGGAAATTTTTCAACGGGAGGCTACTTTAGATACCTTCCACTTATCCAAAGTAGCTGCAATTTTTCTCTCTCTGGTGGCTATCCAGTAAAAGGAACAGACTTCAGCTGGGAAACTCCTGCTTCCAGGGTGAGCTGCGGCTTTTTGTCTCTATGTATGTAATCAATACATAAACCCAACTACAAGTTGGAGAGTTTTGTTTGCTCCCTAAATTTAAACAGAATTATGTTAGTACCATAGGGTGTGTTGTGATGCGTTGTTATTACGATGCAACAACTCTTGCCTTACCCCTCTCCTTTAAGACCCACCTTCCTCCATACTTTAAGCTGGTGAATAAGAAGAGATTACAGGGTTTTTAGCACTAAGCAAGTTATTACCGACAGTGACTGCAAAAGTAGATCCTAGTTCTGAGAAGATACGTGTATGTTCTTAGCTTTATTTGCACTGTTGCAAGTTCATGGGAATGGGATAGTGCAGGTTCGGGACCTGCATGGCACACTCGTGGTTCTTGTATAAATGCCTCAAAAGGCCATTCAGACTGCAGGTTTTGATGAACAGTCACACTGAAATCATCATATGTTTTAAGCAATGGGAACTGTCCACTTCTTTTTGTTATTTTGCTTATTTCATGTGAAAGATTTACATTTCTTTTTCTGATCCCAGTTGCTCTAGTTTTCTCAGTAAAAGAGAAACTTGCTCTGTAACAGAGATCTGATTCCCCGCTGAATTGCTTCATTTTTGCGCATGTTTCAACTCACTGAGAACAGCAGAGCAGTTGCAATGTAAAGCAGGAATAGTCCATAGTACGTTGGATCCAAAATATATGCAAAAGCAGAGTCAGTTAACTCAAATATGTAGTGTGGAGGAACTTGCTAATTCATTTTAATTTTACAAGTTACTTTTCGGTTTATTTAAGGGGGGGGGAATCACACAGATGTCTAATATGCTTATTCAAGCTAGTAATTTCCTTTAATAATCCGTAACAGCCTGAACAGTTTGAAGGGAAATTAGGAAGCAATTCTGTGATCATGAAGCACAGTTACTGAAACCTTCTATAATTTGGACAAATTACCTACTGATATATTGTTGGGGATACTTGGCAATAACAATTCTAGATGTAGACGGATTCTTTCATGTTTTCTCTGTTGCGTATTTAGATATGCTGTGCTGAGGAGATCCTACGCTATTTAAATCCTGTATACAGATAGATACAAGAACTACACTTTCACATGTGCTGTTTGCCTTCTCTTGAGTGAGAGCCCTGAAAGAATATCCAAGAGCTCAATTTGGCCACTTGAGAATGTGCTGTGTTCTTAGATTGAGTGCCTTAATTTACACCCCTCACCTTTTATAGTCAGTTTATTTATAAGATGGAAATGTGCACATTTTCTTTGTCATGGTGAATTTATTCCACTTTTCTGCTTGATTTTTAGTGAATAAAGGTGACAGGGTTTAATGAGTTAATAAAACTTGGCCTTAATTAGGAAAATTACCTTCATATTTTTCTCATATTGTGGAAACAATTTATAATGACTCTGCTTGCAATTCAAAATCTTGAAGGAAGAACCTTTTTCATATTTGCAATGATATCAAGTCCAGTAATTTGCACACAAAGTCAATAAAAGAATGGATTTCTTTTTATTGTCTCCTTTAGCAATGAATTGTTATGTGAATATAGCTCAAGCACAGAGAATGCTAAGAAGAGTATGTATGGAAAACACAAATGGGATCCAACAAGCACTTTTTGTCATTTGTCAGTGCTTTGAAAAAGAATTCCCAAAGAACTGAGAATTACGTAGAATCTTTGAGACAACTTTTTTTACACCCTCACAATTGTTCACTAACATGGAAATTAATTTTACATGTGCCAGACGTATAAATGTTTCACATCTGCACTGTTAGCAGAGCTCTTTTCTTAATCTTGTGTGTTGAATTACAGTGCTTCCTTCATTTTGCAGACAGGAGCTCTCCATTGAAATTTCACTGTATGCTCATAATTGTATTGTCAATTCGTGTAGTTAACCAGAATTTACGCTAGGCAGGAACAGAGAAATGACTGAATAAACTAAACATCTCCCTAGACTATGTAGAAAATGCTGAATATGGAATTAATGCAGAGGGAGAGAAATTGATCCACTTAGTTTTAACCTTTTTTCTGTTTTAATGCAGTCCTTTAAAAGACCTGGAGGTATTTGGTTTGGGTTTTTAAGCAGAAATGGAAGGACATTAAAGTGCTTATTATGACTCTCAGTTTTCAGTTTTCATAAAGGACCACCCCTCAGCTTCATAGTTATTATTTACACTGAGCTGTGTGATGAGGTGGAAATTAAAAATAGAATTAAAATGGTTCTAAAGTAGAGTCATTCAGAGAGATTGTGAAGCATATTAAATTACAATAATAAAGCTAATTATCAGCTGCTTGCTGAGATATTGGATGCTTTTAATTAAAACTAGTTTGTCGGATTCTAGCAGTTTTCTTCAAGTATTTGAGGATTGGTTCTACAATAGAGATTACCTTTTTTTCCCATGTTTAACAGTCTTCCTGTTGCATGTTCAGTCATATGTAGCACGTTCGTATGTGAGGTTACAAGCCTGTTTAAAAATACATATATAATAGGTCTTTGGTTCAAAAGGAAGCTAAATGTTAAATCCTTTTACAACGGTGACTTTATTCACCTCCTCTCTTGGTTCTTGCCTTATGCTCCTTGACATCAGCGGATGCAAGAGGCTTGGTTCTGCTAGGTCGAGACCCTCTGGTGCAAATAGAAATGCAGCTGTACTGCCATTCTGCAGGTAGATCCAACTCCCAACTTAAATCCCAAACGACATACGTGATGACATATCACTCCTAACCTCTTCTTAATGTGCACATTCTTCTGTCGGGTATGTTAAGGGCTATAGGTGTTTAATTCTACTGTGTTTTTAAGGCTGCAGCCTCCTTTTGCTTTGTTAATTTATTTATTAAACTTTATGTGTCATGGGTGGTTGAATCTAGGACCCGTTTTAGGAGCTTTGCTTCAATTTAGGTTTTAAAGCAAGTTGGGGTTTTATGGTTTTGGTTGCTGCTTTGGATTTTTTGTTTGGTAAAGCTGCAGCCTGTGTGATGGGGAGCCAATGAGACATGTCTCAGACCACAAAGAGGAGACGTGCTCACACACCAGCACTCCATTAGGGCCAGCTGCTCCAGTGACCTGCACGAGCGGTCCCTTTTCCTGTCCCAGGGCAGCTTGCGTAAGTGGGGACTGCAAAGTCAGGCCTTTCCCCAAGGTGGCTGTGGAAGCAAGGCTGGGATTTGCCTCTTTGCTTGTTTGCTCTATTGCAATTAACCCAGAGCCGCCACCGCTGAGGAACCCACCTTCCCCTCGCTTTTAGTATTTGCAAAAGCACCTGCAGAATACCAGGTGCCTCGTAGAAAGTTTATTTTCTGCCCTTCAAGACTTTGTGAGCGCTCATTTTCTGCTTTAGGGTTTCATGGGAAGGACCTACCCGTGTGGGGTGCACTCAAGACTGGACTGTACCTTTAGGGCCTTCCTGTCTGCTCAACAAGGCTGTGCCTACAAATTGTCAGGAAACATGCAGCTGGATGTGGTGTATGTTTGTGGATTCCTTGCAGCACCAGAACTAGAGCAACCTGTACATGGAAGGACAGCTCTGAGTTTAGGTGTTCTGGTGTAAGTCCAAAGTGGTTCCACAAATGTGTGATTTCTTCTCCTTACCATAAATGAGGTTCCACTGTGTGCTAAGCGTGGAGCACACCTTGTCCCAGAGAAGTCAGTCTATACGTAGCTTGGGAAACACAGAAGAGGTAAAAACATAGCTCATCCTTAGCAGTGGATTAGGTCATTCCATTGAATCACATCAGTGTCCCAGTCTTGCAATCCTTTAATATCCTAAGAGAGCAGGGTTTTTCTGGAGGACTGACGTGCTTACACATGCTGTATTTGAATTGATGAGGCACTGTATCAATTCTAAGCATTCATTTTCTCAACAAGGAGGTTTACTTCTGAATGTGCATTGTAAAATGGGAAATGAAATCATAAACCAAGATTTACAAATAATTAATTTGCTGTATTCTGAAAGATTAAAAAATCTTGACCTTGCAATGACTTCTTCCTATTTACACCTGGAATTCTAAAGGTCCCAAATCCACTTCTTCTTTTAATTGACAGTAGGTATAAATAGAGAAGTACCTCACTGATTCACAGGGTGTATTTTGATGTATTGTTAAGATATAACAAAGTTATATTGTATAGAGGGTTGCAAGGAGGAAAATCAGTCACGTGTAAATTTTCTTTGGACTCAAGGTGGTAACACGGACAAATGCTGACTAACTTTAATCCAAAATTTTTGTGTGAGCATGATCACTTAGGTGCTTCCTTATTTAAAACAAAATCAACACAGCCTTTCAGGTTTGGTTTTTTTCAAAGAAAGATGGTGGTAGCTTCCTCTCTGAATCTGGTATTCATAGTCTGAAGAGGAAAATGTACAGGTTAGAGTTCTTTATCTGAACAATCTTGAAGAAATAATTTTATCTCTTTTGAAGGGAATTTTTGTCTATTTTGTAGTACCTGTAATAAGGGGCCAAACTTTGAAGCTATTTGTATTCCTAAATGGAAGGATTATCTGTTATTACCTAGGTGCTGGTCCCTTTCCTGCTATAAATGAGAGCAACACAGCATTTGAGAGCAAGATTGCTTCAGTCAGGTGCCCACCCAGCTTTTGATTTCTAACTTCAGGCTCCTAAATTAGCTGATAGCCTAAACAGATGGTACTGCATTGAAGATAATGAAGTCATACACACACTTCTTATGTTAGTGACAAATTTGATTCATAGATAAAACTTAAACAATGAAAAATTACGAAACATCTTTTTCTTGCCAAACCACAACAGACAGTAATTTAGGGTTTCATGTCATAAACATTTCTAAAACATTGCTCTTTAGAAAAATCTTTGTAAAGATTTATTAATTTACAAATTGATAACAAATAGATGCTTTAGTGCAAATCCTCATATGCATACATAGGACTGTTGTTTTCTGGAAAGTCAGTGACAATGTCTTTGCTGATTCTTCAGAAAAGGAAAGGGAGGAGAAACAGGACGTGTTTTCCTATTCATAGATTTAGCATATCAAAGGCAAAGAGGTAAAGTCTACTCTTAGCACTTAAAATTTAGCCCAAGACATGTTACGCTCAAGTCCAGTGTGAAAAACCTTTTAACAGACACAGAAGCAAAACCTGCATGGCTAGTTGCAGAATTGGAGGGGAGGGGGGTTGTCCTGTCATGTATTCTTTGCTGATACAGAGCCAAAGCTGAAGTCAGCTGGGATTTCATTATTATTTACCAGATACCACAGGAGTACAGTTCTCCTCTGGGAGGGATTCAAAACACCCTTGAGGATATTTTAAAGTTCTTCTTTTTGCTTTTATCAATTCCTTACTATTTACGGATCCAACCTCACACAAAGCAAGCTAGGAGTATTCCACTAAAAAAATAATAACAAAAACAAAACAAAAAACCCACAACAAATTGTACTCCAGTTTACCTCCATTAAAAAAACCCCAAACCAAACAAAAAAATCCATGCCATAGTTTACCTCTCCATTTAAGAACTGGTAAATATTTTCAAACTGAATTCTGCCTGTTGGCAGCAAGAGGCAGGAAGGAGTACAGCTCAGAAGTGTGCAGCTTAAGTTGCAGAAATGCTGAATGTAAGGCTTGTCATGCCAAAGGCAGG
>JAWMRA010000078.1:80695827-80709424 GCA_035584735.1 Pseudotriccus pelzelni
ACAGTCTCCTCAGCTCAACAGTGGTGTCTTGCAGCCATGTGCTTTATGCAGCTGCAGCTGACTCAGGTGTGGCAGGGACCTGCTGAGCCAAGACAGAATAAAAGTAGAGTGAGCAAGGGAAATATGTGCACACTGGCATTCCCACCTCTGGGAATCCAGACATGGCTGACTCCTAGAGGAACTGAAATACTCGGTGACTAACACAGAGTTCACACTTTTTATTTTTCTCCTGAAAGCGGTATTTCATGAGGCAAGCAGTTGCAGTTCTGAAATGAGGAGAGAACTGTCATACATTTAACCAAACGGTATCCGGCACCCATACACGAGAGTCAGAAAACACAGATAATATCTCACTTAACAAGCACTATTTTTCCTGCCTTTTTTTCTCTCTCTTTTTTTTTTTTTTCTCAGTTCTAGTAGGGCCTAACAGTTAAGGAAGGTGAAAAAGCGGTACAAACGTTTCCACATCTAACATTAAAAGATCCCCTACCGTGAACCAGGCTGTGCTGGGCTCTGCAAAAGCAGGAAGAAGAGTTTTGCATTTGATGTTCTTGATAGGTCCTGGAAAGGTGGAAATGAGTGTATCCTGGGCTGGTGTCTGCCACTTGAGAGCCTGGCTCCCACTGCAGTGACTCTCTTCTCATCACTGGAGATTTAAATTTCTGCCAGTGAAAAGGAGATGTGAACAACTGGTTTATGACTCTCATCCAGAAAAATTCTGTGTTGCTTTTCTTGCATGATTTCTCCAGTGATTCTAGTGTTTTCATAGGAAACAATCTTTGTTATTAAGTACACCCAGTGTTAGTTTTTGACAGGATAGGGATTCCTGTAGGAAATCTGCCCTGGCTTTTTTTTCAACAGTTGTAGCACCACCAGCACCATCCCGGTATGAACCAGGTTGCTCTCAGAACTGGATGGACATGTTAAAGAAACACCAGGCTATGGACTTTGACAGAAATAAAGGATGCTAAAACCTTAGTGGATTGGGCACTTTTTTCCCTTCCTCTCATCCTTATGTCTTCAACTTTATTTCTAGGGCAGAGATGAGGAAACTCAAATATAGAGAAGTTGAGTGTCTTACTAGACACTGTTGTTAGGGATAGACTCTACTCTGGCTATTTTCATACAGGAATGGCAGTGTTTGGAAATCTGAAACCATCTTTCAGAGATGCAGGCTGAATTGAAGGAATGTTTGATACAGACTACAATTGACGTTGTCCCCATTTTTAACGTAAGCAGGAGCATCATGAATCAGTGGCAGTGCCAGAAACAGAAATTCAACTCTATAGATAAAGTGGCTCTAATAAGTAATTAAACAAAACCAAAAACCAAAACCCCAAAACCAAAAAACACCCCCTCCATCCAAGATCAGATTGTGTTGTTTATACTTCACTCTATTTTAATAATTTTTCCCGGTACCGGCCACTAGGTGTTGAGGGTTTTTGAGCTCCTTTTCTTTCAATCAGTTATTGTTCTGGACATACTTGTTAGAAATTAAATGGGAAAGCATTTCATCCTTTGCCCCACCCCCTTTGCAATTCTAAATTCATTGGCAAAAGAATGTTAGTGAGATTGCATATCTGTAAGATTGCCATGCAGTAGTGAACTTACCGTGGTGTAATGATTTAGATGTAGTTAAGGCATGAAATGCAAATATGATGCTCTAGAATCCAAGATACAATAAATGGATCTATTTTAAATTCACTATTTTTACCCTGTCTTTTTGCGTGTAGGGATTTCTCAATCATGTGTAACAAGAAATCAAATTATATTAAATGGGTCATTAAAGTCAAGTTTACTGAGTTTTCTTAACTGCAGTTTCCTGCAAAGAGGGAAGCATACCCAGTCTCCAGCTCCTGCCTCACCAAGTCCATGAGTCTAGTCTGATTCATGCCACCTGGGCAAATGCCTATTAATTTTACAAGTAGAAGACTGTTACCTGTTTAGTGAACCAAAGAGTTCACCACTGCGAAAGTACTTGTCTGCTAACAGGTTTCTCTTCCAAAAAGATTTATTTGACTTATCTTCAAAGCATCCTACTTAGCCTGCTCTGGTGGGTTGACCTTGGCCGGATGCCAGGTACCCACTAAAGCTGCTCTCTTCACTCTCCCTCTGTAACTGGACAGAGGAGAGAAAAAAAACAGCTAAGGATTCATGAGTAGAGATAAGAGCTGGGAGAGGTCAGTTACTGATTACCTTCACGGACAAAACAAAGTGGGAATGTTACTTATATTTATTACTAACAAGATAAGAGCCAGAGAGTGAGAAATAAAACAGTCTTAAAAACACCTTCCCCCCACCCATCCTTCCTTCCATGTTCTCCCTCTTCCCCCCCTCTCCACCCCCCAGCGCTGCAGGGGATGGGAAATGGGAATTACAATCAGTTGTTGTTTTCTTCTGCTGCTCAGGAAGGGGAGTCCTTCCCCTGCTCCCATGGGGTCCCTCCCACAGGAGACAGTCCTTGATGGACCTCTCCGGTGCGAGCCCATCCCTTAGGCAACAGTTCTTCCCAAACTGCTGTCCTGTGGGTCACTCCTCCATGGGGTACAGTCGTTCCCAAATGAGCTGTACCAATGTGGGTTCTCTACAGGGGCCACAAGTTCTACCCGCGAAAAACCTGCTCCAGTGTGGGTTTCTCTCTCCATGGGCTGCAGGTCTTGGGTAGGACTCTGCTCCATCTTGGGCCTCCCACAGGGTCACGGCCTCCTTCATGCATCAACCTGCTCCAGCACGGGCTCCTCCGTGGGCTGCAGGGGGGTCTGTGCACCCCGATGTTCCTCCCTGGGCTGCAGGGGCAGAGCTGCCCCACCATGGTCTGCACCACGGGCTGCAGAGGCTCAGCTCCAGTGCCTGGAGCACCTCCTGCCCCTCCTGCACTGACCTTGGTGCCAGGGTTGTTCCCATGTTCTCACTCCGCTCTTCCCTGGTTGGAATTCTGTGCTACAATCTTTTGTTCTTAATATGTTACCACAGAGGCGTTACTGTGGCCAGCAGCAGGAAGTCTGTCCTGGAGCCGGCTGGCATTGGTTCCACGGGACAGGGAAAGCTTCTAACAGAAGCCACCCCTGTAGCTCCCATCCCACTTCCACTACCAAGACCCAGCCGCAGAAACCCACTACACCTGTGTATTGTAGGATGCCTAGTGACACACTAAGAAAGATTTTATTTGCCATCTGTTGTTATCTCATAGGTCTGATATTATGAGTTTATATTGGTTTGTAGCGAAAAAAACTCTTCAGGTTTTTAGGGTAAATGTTCTTAGTCTAGACTAAGTCAAAGCGCCAACTTCCTTTGTTGTAATGGGGAGCACAGTTTGATCCTTGGAAGATGCAGGTGGCTTTTGGTTACTGTTATTTTTTAACAAATTTCCTTAACCACATGTAGTGTGAACAGAGCTGCCAGGCTGCCGATTGGCCTCCGATTAAACATATGGGGATTTTTTTGTTGTTGTTGTGTGTTGGAAAATATGTTGAACAAACTGAAAGATTTCAGCTCTCTTTCCTCCCATCCATCCTATCTGTAATAGATACCTCAACTCAGCGGGATGGGACTTGTATTGGAAAGTTGCTGGCAGTTCTATCAAGTTCCTTATATCCTAGAAAACTACAAAAATAACTAAGTAAGGAGCTAAATGGTAAAAAAACCCAAACCTGTTTTAAAGAACTTACTTTCTGTTTTTATTTTCCTTTGCTGTAACATTCATATTCCCTCTTTTTCATTTATGTAACTCACCTTTGTTCGTGCACTTGCATCCAGTGGATGTGATTTTGCCCATTTAAGAATATCCCACAGAAACTGGATATGGGGGGACCTTATGAAATCCTCTAGTGGCTGCAGTTTTAGATGGTTCCCCTGATGCCGCTCTCAACACTCCCGCTCAGAGATTATTCCACAGTTTGATAGGTGCATCATTAAGAAGTGCAGTCAAATACTCATTTCATTCATTTAAACATAAATTTGTGCAAACAAGCCAAAACAGCTCATTTGGAAGACAACTGTCATTTCCCACCATTGTGATCAGTATAGATCAGAAAGCACAATGCTTTGCTCCATCCGTTTGGGAGGAAACCCTTTACTTCTTTCCATAACTGGCATCACTAAACTACTGTCACTTAAGTAAGCTATATTTGCTTTAGTTTTTCCTTTTCTGATAAGTGTCTTCTGGTTTAATCAATGTTTGTGTTTTAATGAGGGAATTCTCATTAGGAGGAAAAACACTAGTTTGTTAGGGCTTTGTGCCATGAAATTACTGCCCTTGCTGGTGTACCGATTGCTACAGGTTGTCTAACAGATTGCATCAATGTAATTTGGTAACATCTTCATTTTGGAGACAAGGGTCTTACGTGAACATTACTGAGTTCAAATCCTGCTCTGGGTCTGTTCTATTCTTTGCTATTAATGCAAAGACCAACCTTTTAGCATTAGTCAATGAAACTAATCACTTAGATAATTATCACTTAGATAATTCTTTTGGTAATTGTTTCCAAGGGATGTTTTTGTTAGAGGTATGTGAAGTAATTTTAAAAGAAGCTCTGCAAGACAGGGATATTACTGTAGGCAGGACATGCGTGCTGTGACTGAGAGCTGAACCAAGAAACATCACCATTTCTGGAAGTACAGTACTTAGCAAGAGAGTTCTTGTTCTTACTGTATTGCATTCGGCACTAAAACAGTTCCACAATACTTATAATACATTAAAGCACCAAACTGTTTTCCTCTGCAAAACCTTGTGTACACAAGATATTGGGATTTGTTTCTTCTTTGTAAATAAAATACAATAAAACTCTTGAAGTCATGTGTTGAATGAACTCTGTCCATGTTTTAAGAAGTCCTGGGAATTGCAGGCACTTCACTGCTTTTAATCACAAGGACCAGCCAAAGCTTGACCTGTGGGTGTTGGTGAGGCTTGCTGAAGTTGTAGCTGAATTTTTAGTTGAAGATAAAATTTTACTTTTGGGGTAGTTCTTTGGATCCCCAGAATACTTGTAGATTAGACTCCACTATGTCTTTGAAGCAAATCTGAGTGTACTTTCAAGGAGCACTTGTGGAAAAAGGAAAATGTTTTACAAAGGATGTCCATTTGATAACCCTTTTAATCTGTCAGTCTGCATTGGCTAAACTGGATCTTCTGAGCATAGCAGGTGGAAAACACAGATGTGTCTTACAAATATCCAAAATGGTAAGGCTGATAGCTGTGTATCCAGCCTTAAGTAAATCTGGAAGAGTTATTGGCATGCATTCTTTTCACAAATATAATTCCCCTGTACTCATAAGAAGTTTTCTCTGCAGGAGAGTAGGTTTCGGTCCTAAGAATATCATGCTTTAGATATGTTTAGAGGTTTTTCTTAAGTTTTATTTGATTTGTAGTTCCTCTTATGGTAATATTTGAAAATGAGGCTACTCTGATAACTAACTGATGCTACTTTCTTCACTAGTAGGAAAGGAAAGTCCTCCAATTAGTGATGTCCCAGATGATCCAGATGAACCTATGCCTGTACCAGAGGACCTTTCAACTAGTACTGGAGGACAACAGAGTTCTAAGAGTGACAGAATCTTGGGTAAGACGACAAGTCCACTCTGATAAGAAATACAAGTAGATAATATAGTAGATAATGTTAAAGTACTGTATAACAAGTTTTTGTCGAGGGAGGTCCTGTGCCTTTTTGTCTTGCTAAGGTGCTTAGTGTTTTTTGTGCAACCTTTTCCTTGGAAAAGGCATCTTCATCCACAGAGAAGTTAAAAAGATCCTACTGTTTATCTTCTTTCCAAAGCATGACTGATTGTATAAAATTCTCTCCAGGAAAGTTACTGTATTTTGCCTAGGAAATGGAATTAAATATGTGATTCCAGGTCAAAATTATTGGAACTCAGATTTGATAAAAATTCACTAGGCTCTCAGATATTTTCATTATTATTATTAATTTGAATGTTATCTGGAATGTTATTTGCTATTCAGTTTTCTCCAGAAATGCCACATTAGAGCACACATAGTATTCATATGTTTCAGATTCCAATATTCAGTCTTCATTTACCCTTGATTTTTTTGCTTGGCAGAACTTTAGAAAACACTTGAATTTTGTTCTATTAGGTAAAAATCCACAATTGATAAAATCTGTTGGATTAAAATAAATTATTGTCCATAGATGATTGTACAAAATGCTGATTCTTCTTGGGGATCCCAGACTCCACACTAAGGACTAGCAATGACTAACTCACAGATAGTGCATTAAAAAAGACTAAATGATATTACTTGAGCACCATGCTTGTTTACTAGTGGGGGGAGGGTAAGAAAAAGGGGGGGGAAAAAAAAGCACGCTGACTCCCAGAATGCTGTGATCAATGCCCCATGTGATAAAAATATTTCTGGAAAGGAGTGACTATCAAAATACATTAGTTTATCTACAAATAAAAGTATTGCTCATCATTTTTACATTCCTACTGTAAGAATGAGGGTCGCATGTTGGAGACTTAGCTGGCAGTCACAGTGGAAGATTTTTAAGAAAGATTGCAATTGCCTTTAAATGCTTATTGTCTAAGGAAGTCCAGTAAATGATATTAGGTGGTAAGGGAGGCACAGAAGGCAAAATAACCGACTGAAGATAATACAGCAGGATGATGTCAGCATTGGAAATAGAACCTGCTGCCAAACTTCAGCAATGGCTAGTAGAGAGTGCAGCATCTTATGTATCTTCACTTTATTTACCATTTAATCCCCTCTTACCAAAAATTTGAGCACAAAGTTGAGCTCGTACATGTATATTGACATACCTTATGAACAAATTAATTTTAAAAATGCTTTTTAATAATATGATAGCTTACCCAGTGCTTTGTTTTTCAGTCCAAAGATCTTTGGACAAAATCTTGCCTTAACTGCTTGTGTATCAACTCAATAGAAAGAGTTAAGTCTCCTTTCTCCCACAGTAACTAAACCCAACAAAATATTTAAGCCTTAATTTAAAAAATAGTAATAATTTTTTAAGTTCTTTGTTCAAACCCAAACAAACAAGATTTTTGATTGCATTGAATTTTTTTTACTTCACAGAAGTCAAAGTATATATTTGCTGATGATGTCATGATTCTCTCAACAGTTCAATCATATAACAATATAAATACATATTAGAAGTTCGTGTAATAACTTTGGTACCCTAAATATAATACATTCTATCTGTTGTTCTCATGAGTCAGCAGTAAATTAGATTTTCCATGTCCTGATTTCAACATTTTTTCTACAGCTGCTTGCTCTATCCCTTAGCTCTTTTGCTTACAAGGATTACATCTTGTACTGATGTCTTGTTGAACATAGTCAACAGACATAATGTTCTGTTTTATGGATGATCTGTAGGTATCAGCTCCATTGCTTGCAGTGTTTGTCTCTTCTATAAAGCTGCATACAACCTTTACTTCTACTGCTCCTTTTTTATAGCCCTAAACTAACTTTCTGAAGAGAGTCTGCTGAAAAAAATAGTTCTTCTGTTTTACAAAGATGATCTGAACACATGTCCCAATCATACATCAGGAGCCATGTGATTGCTATGCACATTCTGGGTCTTCATCAAAAGAAAATCCCTTAGGAATAAACCTGTGCCTTAGGAGTGGTGTTTGGCCTGTATAATCCCACAGCTATATTAGGGATGAAGGGGACTGTCTTTCTATGTAGGTAGTGGCATGGCAGAGTAGACAGGCTTGTTTCTCACCTCTGTTTATCAACAAACTTAGGTAGAAAAGGATGATCTGAGAAAGTAGTTTGAAGAATGAAAGCCGAGAGAGTATTGTAAAGACCCACTGACGTTATAGATGTATATCTTGTGGGTGGGAGATAGACTGTGGCCTGTGATAATTGACTGGCCAGGCAACACTTTTTCTCTGTATGACTTTCCTAATGTCCCATCTGTTTCCTTCATCAAAAGGGAATTCCCAATGAATTTTGATGTATTCGACATAGGATTTTCAGTGCATCTCACTTAATCTGTAAGACCCTGAGAGATCAACTGTCCATATGGCTTGCACTAAGGAATTTTTCAGACATTTATGGAGGAGAGACTCTACATTCTGAAGGACTTTTTTGTATATGTAGTACTATAGAGGTAACAATGGGAATTGCAGGTTTTTTAAATGAAAAGAGTATTTACCTTATCCTACAAAAATAAGGTGAGAAATCTGTTGTTAATTTTTAACAGCCTGTGAGATAGAAATGTTCAAATGACCATTTGCTTACTCAGATTAGTAGTAACACTTCATGAAATCTTTAACCCTGGAATCAAAAGTTTAATTACCTTTTCCATCAGTTTAGCATTTTAAAAGTCAAAGATGAGGGGAAATAAGGTATTTTTAGAAAAGAAAGATAGGCCTCAGCTCTTCTGTGTGTTTTCAAAAATCTCTTTTCATGCTTCTTCTAAACCTGTAATGAAATTTGAATGGAGTACTATAGAGCTGATAGAGAGAACTGTTTGAAATATCTCTCCTGCTCTAAGAATGATGTTGAAGTCCTCCATTCACTTGCCAGATTTTATTGGGTGCCTTCAGTTTTTGAGTTGTCACTTAAAATGATTGGAGGGAGGTATCCATAGGTTCATGAAATGTATGTTTTGACTTGTGTCCCCAGACAGGGGGGACACCCAAGACATGGTTTGCTTCTTATCAATGCAAAAATGATCAGCAAGTGTGAGAAGGTAATTTAAGGAAGTGAAGTCATCGACTATTTCTAGTAATAACCTCAAGTATCACAACAAAGCAGAAACACATTGAAAGACTTGTTCTGGTCAGTGCTTATTTCCTTGATGAGCTTGCTATGATTTTAACGTTGTTACCCCCAGAAGGCCACTATGTGTTGAGCAGCTTCCTCCTGCAAGCTTAATTTCTGCTGCTCTGTCCACTAGATCTTCTTCCTTCTTGGACGGATTTACTTCTCAGGCTGATCTGGCACCTGTAATTTTTTTTTAATTATTTTCTTTTTATTCTTCTCACCCATCTGCTCTACATTTAATTTCTCTAGAAAACACAGGGAATGTTTTCAGCAAAGCTTTTTTTCACAGCTCTTTAAGGCACTAGAGACTCTGTTCTACCACCTCTCTTAAATAACCTTTGAGAATTTTGGTCTGAATTTTTTAGAAAAACACATCGCACTGAAACTCCATTCCATTAAGAATTAGTGCTTTGTAGCCTATTTCAGACAATACTATTTCCCATGCTAACCTATTTGGAATATCATCTGATGATTCTTACTGTCTCAAGTTTCAGCTTAAACATTTTGTGCACCTTTTGTGGATGATTGGTGCTGAACATCCTCTGTGTGGTAGACAGTTGAAATTTAGGGCTGTTTGTGCTCTGAGATTGTATCCTGATTCAAGCCACGTGTGGGAAGTTAACGGTTCAGTGGGCTGTAGATTGGACCCTACTTAATGGAGAAAGCCATTTGCTGCAGTGGTGGCATTTGGCTAGGAAGGTAGGCAGTACCTTCTTTATCCATACCTGTCCATGTCAGAGCTGGACCATCACTGGGTAAAAGGCAAAAACCCATCTCACAGTGTTACTGGCTTCAGAAAGAGTCTGTGGGCTCACTGTTTCTGCACTGACAGCTGTCTGAGGCTGCAGATGACCATAAACTTCCAAGACAGAAGTCAAGGGTAACCACCATCGTCACAGATTACTGTCTGGACCTTGAATATACAATGTCTACAGATCTTCTTATTTTTAAGAGATGGGGAGAAGTAATCTCACAAAATTAGATTGAAACTTGTACAACTGACAGACAATGTCCAAAGTTACAAGTCAAGGTGAACTTAGACATCTACAAAAAACAAATGAGATGTATATGAAATTATAAATTCTATTTGTTTAAAATAAAGGATACTAGTATGGGAAGAGACAGTAAAGGGAAAGCGCTTTTTTGACATTTTTCTCCTCCAGAGGGAAATATCAAGTGCTAATGTTACCTCCCTCCCACAGTCCAGTTTTTGAAGCAGAAGCCTTTATAGCTGCAGGCCTCGGTGCCTGACATCACTTGGACTGGCATTCTCTTCAACCCAGTGATCTTCTGTCCCAGCCGTGGACATTCAGAGGTGGTACCCTGCAAGAGTAGCAAGTTACTAGTGCAGGAAAGTGTCCCCATTCTGTGCAGCTTCGGTGCTTTATTTCCTTAAAAGGAGCTCAGTCATTTGAGAGCACGGACACAAGCTTTGCTGAGGGGCCACCAGGCAACCACAACAGCTTGCCATTACATAAATCTGCTGCAACTCACACACAGCTGTGTGGAGACAGAGTAAAAGTGTGGAAAGGCTGCAGACAGAGGGGAAAAGGGAGAAAAGACAAAAGGAGAAGTGTCCACACCCCAGCTTGCAAAATCAGTCCTGTGGTTTAGACAGGTCCAGCTCACTGCTGCCCAGTAATTCTGTTAGGCAGGGAAAGGGGCTGAGGAAAAAGACTGCCAGAGCTAAGTGTCTTTGCACACTCCTCCTATGGGAATCCAGTGGCTGTGTAAGGCAGTGTACTGTGTGTGAATAATAAAATGCACACGTGGCATGTGTGCCTGTGGACATTCAGAGAACTAAATTCAGAGAGCTGAAGTAACCTGGAGGACTGTGTGATGTGTTTTACTTGCTTAGGTTTCAGGTGACCACCTCTACTGCGTAAAGGTATGAAAGTGTGTAGAAGCTGATGAGCCTTTGTAAATAATTGGTGATAATTGCTGTCTCACCTGATGTAGCCCTAATGGCTTTAAGAATTGTCTTTAACCCTCCTCAATGAAACAGGGCTTGAAAGTCCAATTGAGGAGGCTTCTGAAGGAATTGAAAAACTTGTAGCTAAAATATTTTAGGAACTTTTAAAAATAGGGAAGTTGGGAATCTCCCCTCTTTTTTGGTTCGAAGCCCCTATTTCTAACCCCAAAGTAACATTTTCCAGTGTAGGCTGGTACTGCATGCTCTGAGAGCCTGCCAGTATGACTTACCTGTTTTTAAGGGGAATGCAGGAGATATTTTTGTCAGGAACGTTTTAGTTTTGTCTGCAAAGCTCATCTGAGGATTTGTATAGAGGAAGGTGAGGGTGGTTAAGTAGGAAAACGCGTGACAAATTTCATTAATGCCCTTACATATGTTGTATGGGATATATGTTACATACCAACCTTCAAAGGTATGTTTTGCATGTGCATAGTGTGAAACAGTGTGCTAGAGTGAGGTGCAGAAGACCTAGGTATTCCACTGGGAGTTTGCTGTCAAGCCAGAGACAAGCTCTGATCCATGTAATGACTTGGGACAAAAATGTGTACAAATTTTCACAAGGTGAGCAGAAACCATCTCACTTAGTGAAGGTGGATTCCTTTATCAAATTTATGAACGCTTGCTGCAAGTAACGAAAGGTGAACATTTTCAAAACAAACCTGGAAGTTTCCGGAAGGGAGAGTGAGCCAGCCTGAAAAACAGAGCCACCACAGCCCCAGCAAAGGCTGTCCTGTATTAGTGCAGTTCTCTCAGCCCATTCAAAGCCAGGGCAGAACCACTGTGTAAGCAGGCACATAAAAATTTGTCCTTTGGTGCAACTATAACAATGACAAAATTGAATCCTTGAGAACAGAATTGATCCTAAAAAGAGTTAAATGTTTCCAGTGATTTCTGTTTAGTTTTGTGAGGATTTTTTTCACTCCTGGCCAATTTGGCAGTAGTATGATCTGTGTTGCCACTGTGTGGCAATATGATGTTGCAGTAGTTGGTGAAGCTGTGGGGTTTTTTTCCCTTTGTTTCTCCAGAGCTGTGTAGCTTGTGGAGCTGCAGCCAATTTCATGAGCACCTCCTGGGTACTGCTGTGTTTTCAGAAGGGGGAACATCAGTGCAAACGTCAGGGAAAGCCTGGGAACTGTTTTGTTTCTTCAGTGTTGAGAGAGTGGTAAGCATTGTTTGAAATGGAGAAATGCAGTGTGTTTAGTTGTGTGGCTTTAGGTACTGAGACTGAGCCTGCAGATCTAATCTGCAGTGAGAGGAAGTTCTCTTTATCTGAGCAGAAGAGATGTGCCTCAGAGATAAGCCCCGTTCTAGCTCAGGAGTTAAAATTATCTAGCAGGATCTGAGCAGTGGCTGCAGCACAACTCAGAAATACCAGGCTCTGGCTGGAAGGTGGGCATATTTTAAGCTGGGGAAGAGACCTCTGTAAGTGCAGCTTACTACACCACAGGTTATTTTAAAGGAATGACTGTATCAAAAGGTTGGATACATCTCCCAACACCAGCCATCCCACTATGCTGTGTTAATTCTTGCTTGTTCTTTGCTGTAGGCTCGCTTTTTCACTTGAGCAAATTCTCATTCCCTAAAATTGCTTTTCAGAACTGCACCCTTCGTGAAAACCACTGGACTCAGGCACAGTGTAGGGACCACCTGCCTCTACAGAGGTGCCATTTCAGAACAAGCTGCTCTTTTGGTTTTGTTCAGCTGCTCCTCACATGTCTGTAATTTCAGCTCCTGTTATGGTGCCTCCTGGCAGGAGACGGTTTCTGGCTGCAGAGGACCTGCAGCATTGCTCTCCCCTCAGCTGTGAACTTCGCAGGCTCTGTCCCACAGTGAAATGTGCAAACACAGTGTCACTGTGGCTGCATCCCCTGCATTTGAGATTTGCAAGGAACGATTTACAGCATGGCCATGCCACCACAGCTTTCCCCGGTGTAGAATAAGCCCCTTATGACAAAGAGAGAGGATGGAAGAGCTCCTTTTTGGAGCTGTAGTCCTAAAGCCAGGAGCAAACACCATGCATTGCAGCAGGACAGAGATTTATCCCCAAATGTTTTTCATTGAGCTCACTACGTGAGGTTTCTTGAAGCCTCAGAACATGGTCTCTCAGGAAAAAGCTTTGGCCCACATGTAGTATGTAGGTACACTACAGCAGCCACTGCAGGCTCACCTTCAGCATGTCATTTGTGGTGAACATGTGTGACCACAGGCTGTTAACTTGTGAAGGTGGATCAGGTAGCATCCCAGGATTTTGGCTTCCAGGGACAGCTTATTGGAAACTGTCATGTGTCATCCAGATGCTTTCCTGAACAAGCAAGTGAGCAGAGCAGCAGCCTAAAAGCTGCAGCCTGCAATGTGAGGCATCCTCCTGCTCCCTCCCTCTCTCCCTCCTTTCCCAGGAAGTGAATTCTGTGTTATAAATGTGCATGTGCAGGGAACATAACTCCTAGTAAAGGAATTTGTTTTCCAAAAAAAAATCCACTGGTGTGTGCTTCCCTTTCTTTGTTTTTTACACGTTTTTAAGCTAGGAATGTATCCATTGCAGTTTAGGGTCATTGCTCAGAAGCATTTAGGTGTCTAAGTTTATATGCATAGAAAGAGATCCTGAGAAGGTATCTAATCTATCATTTCACTATCAGCTATGGTAACACCATAGGCACAAAATAGGAATTCTGGAAGTGAGTAACTCCTACTCCTTTGACATAAGTGAGGTTTCAATCTTAGCATGCCAAAATCCGTACCTAAAAATTAGATGAAGGGTTGCAGGAAAAAAAAAAAAAGGCAGAGCAATGTGGAAGGAACATGATGAAAATATGAGCAATTTATATTGCATTCTGTAGTTTTATAAACTTTGCTTTAATATAGCTTTATAGACACTGTAAACT